>CM057165.1:18892832-19038362 GCA_029962745.1 Echinometra lucunter | reverse complement strand
TTTTTTTTGGTAGGCCTAATTAATAATGACGCAAACTTTTCATGGAGTTTGAAATAAAATCGTATTTTTTAATGCAAGCCTCAACAAAATGTTTAACCCTGAATTTAAGGAACTGATATGAGGCTGATAGAATAATTAAAAAAAAAAAAAAATCGAGCGGAGGTGGCTTAGCGGTAACGTCAACGGTCAGCTGTTCGCCTACAATCTGACTCTGATCGGACCCAGGTTCGAGCCTGAGTCGGATGATGACGGTAAAGGTCGATTCCTAACGTAAATGATTGATACATGTCTGTAAAAACCTAATTACACATACACAACATACATACTTTCCTCTGGAACATGAAAGCAAATTATTGTGGCGGGCTTTTGGCAATAACGGAATTATTTTATCATGGCATCGGTGTCTTTATAAAGTTACTAGTAGGTCTTTGTTCCTACTTATGTTATATCAGTGCATTCTGCTATCATAGCAAGCATGTGATTAACTTTGTAGCAATGTAGGCTACATAGAAAGATTGAATCAAGGCTTAAAGAACACAATTGGTGACCTGATTTGGTCATCATCATTTCTAACTGGTTATTTAAAATATTTACCCAACATGATCATGTTATTTGATATGTAGGCCTACAGTGCTTTTTTAAAAATGTAACTTGCTCATATTTCGTGAGGTTGTGTTTTTAACTATATCTGTTTTGTTCTTCAGCGGTTGACAATATTGTTACAAACACTCTCTATTAACTTTAAGACATAGCTCAGACTCTCGTTGAATGAAATCTGATATAAACAATATCGCTTTTATTTTTTGGCATTTTTATTGAACAAAAATATTGAACAAATGATTTTTTTTCTATTCAAATAGATATCATTATTATTTCTATTTTGTTGTTGTTGCTGTTGTTGTTGTTGGTTTTGTTGCAAAGTTCCATCGGTGAATTGGATGGTTTTCGCCAGGCCAGGCAAAGTGAGAGGGCGTCGTTTTCCTCTCATGCTCATCGTCATCGTCGTAGACTATTTGGTCTGTTGGAGCTGTCTTGGTTCCTTTCTAACCGGCTAACGATAGTTTACACTTTGGTTCTGATACAACTTTGTGTTGATCGCTGCGCGCTTTTTTGAAGTTTGATCCTGTTTTAAATGCTGTATTGTACATGTTAATTATATGTTTTGTTTTGTTTTTTATAATATCCTATGATGCCAGGACTTTAGCAATTCGATTGATTTTGATTGTAAAGAAATGTCCATGTTTTTATGATGTATGACTATATCTGAATGTTTTAAAGGGAATAAATGAATAAAAACTGAAATTAGTCCTTGATCAATCCTACGCAGTAAAAACGCTTTATGCAACCTGTTTTACTATATGAACTGATCAGGTATTGTTTAAAAGTCTAAACAACTGATCAAAGTTTTAAAACAGCAATGTTCAATTTTTTATATTTATTGTTCAAAAAAATTGAACATTGTTGTTAACTTTTTAAACACTTGTTTAAACTTTTAAACATAACCTGATCAGTTCATATAGTAAACCAGGTTGTATGAAATTTATACAAGTTGTTTAATTTTTGTTTTACTGTGTAAAACCCCTCCACTAAAGAACTTTGGAATGGCATGGCGTTCTCCATCACCTACGTATGAACATGATACGAGATACTATATCGAAGTTGCCCCTGATGAGTTGATTTCTCAAATTTTCTTTGCCTATATAACGGTCGTCTTCCTATGGCCTTGAGATTTGGTGTCAGATCGGAGTAGGCCTATCTTTTCAGATAGGAGGAATAAATGTGTTCTACTTTTCTAGAGGAGGAATGGGGGGGGGGGGGGGGGGGCTCGGCCGAGGCTAAGACGAGCCGGCAAGTAGTGTATGCATTATTAAACAGGGCCTGATGATCCAGACTTTTTCAAACCGGAGGGGGGGGGGGGGGGTCGGCTATAAAAAAGGGTCCTCGGCATTTTCAGGTGTATTTCACCCGGGATTCCCCCCCCCACCCCCAATTCTCGCTGATAAGCAAAGTAAAGAGTCGGGTGTTGGCATCACATAGTAACCTCAGCCGATAATAGTTTAGTAAAACAAGTTAACTTCGAGGGCATGAACATGCTGAACATAAACACTAATTATTGCAAACATAATACATGAAATCTCTTCTACATTCATTATAGATTCTCATATAATTGCCAAAATCACAATACATTCTCGACCAAAAGGTTAAAGAAAGCTATACTTGGCAAATTAAAAGCTAGACATTGGCGTAAATCCGGGGGGGGGGGGGGGAATGGGGGATAAATCCCCCCCCCACTTTTTCGAGAGAGACGGGGGGGGGGGGGTGGCGTGTACAAATATCCCCCCTCATTTTAAGTAAAAATTATATTGACATTAATCAGTTGGTGAAATTTTTCATTAAAAAGTCATAAACGACGGTATAGTGGAATTTTCATTTGAAATGCTTTTAAAAACCGAAAAGTGGTTATTTTTCGCTCGGTCGCAAAGTAAAAGAATTATATGTATGTGGGGGTGTGCTCGGGTGAATAAAGATGTATGCGTATACTTAAGTGTGAGTTCAGGTTTGAAATTTCGGCCAAAAAAAGGTCGATCACCCCCCTCCTCCCTCCTCAAAACGGTTTACGTTAGATAGCTAGATATATAAAAGCCTGTAAGGTCAAACTTATAAATGAAAATAACATTGACTACTCTCCTAAATTGAAAACATATAAAACCCTAAAAACAAATTATAAATTGGAAAACTACCTTCTGCTTGATATGGAGAAAACACATAATTTAAAATATACTAAAATCAGGATAAGTAACAGTAATCTCATGATTGAGAAAGGTCGCTACAAGAAATTGGCACAAACAGATAGGATATGCCCACTTTGTATATATGCGTAGAGGATAAAACGCACTTCCTAATGAAATACACCCCTTTAAAACTCAACATAATTTTACCAGATTTTAAAAACTAAACGAAGAAGAGAAATTTAGAATAATAATGAAAATAATGAGACAGACATAAGCAATAATAATCCAATAAATTAGCCAAATGCACGATAAACGATTAGATATGCTGAAAAGTAAGTAATGACCTACAAACAATAACAAATCCATAAGGTAAAAGGCACATCAATTTTATTGCTGACATGAGAAGTTAAACTGACATAATACATTTAATAGCTCTTAAGTTTGTAGAGGTGTTGTGGTCCAGTGGATAAGTCTCCGAACTTTGAACCACAAGGTACGGGGTTCGAATCCCTGCCGCAGCACTAATGTCCTTTGGCAAGACATTAATCTACATTTGCCACACTCGACCCAGGTGAGGTAAATGGGAACAGCTAGTGGCAGGAATCAAATATTCCTTTGGAAGCGCATAGAGACGTTTCTCTCTCTCTCTCTCTCTCTCCCCCCATCCTTCTCCTTTTGATTATTGTGATATCTTCATTATGATATCAACTTGTTGTCTAATGTGTTTATATAATTATTGATTTTTTGGATCGATTTTTCTTCTTTTTCTTTTATTTTTGTGTTTTTTTTCTTCAAAAGAGTTTATTGAACTGAAATGACATTATTATACTGAAATAACAATAAATTCGTGAAAGTTATCATTCATGGTGATGATGGGTGTATCCGACCGAAATGTAGCAGGAAACTACCAACAGTAAGTTTTTGAATTACTCATTGAAATAACAATAGTAAAACAATTTGAGTAGTATGTACACAATTTTAAGATATTACACTGTTAAAACATAATATACTATCATTTTGGTTGTTTTGTTATATTTTTTCGAAAAACTGTTGTATTATATTCTGAATCGGCCTGTGGTGTTGTTTTGTGTTGTTTTGTTTGTTTTGTATTTCTTTTCTCGAGCTATTCTTTATATGACATGCATGCTCATCTTCTGTTTTGTCTCTTATTTTAATGTTTCATTTTGCTATTATGTTTGCTATGTTATGTAAATTGAGAATGATCCTTAATATTTAAATTGAAATCAATAAACTTTTGAATATGAATATGAATTTGAATAAAAAGGTTTCAATAGCCGGGGGCCGATTCGGCCCCCCCTGGTTGTCCCAAAAAAAAAAAAAAAAAAATTAAAAAAAAAATAAAAGGGGGGGGGGGGGGGGGGCGGCCGATTTCCTCTGGATCCGCCAATGTTAAAGCATGCATATTCCAGGAGAATATGGCCAGGCAAAGCATTTTTATTTCTTGAAAGTCAGGTTTTAAAACATGGTTTAAAACGGTATTCTTCTTCAATTCCTCATGACCTGATAAAGATGAAATGAGCTGATAAGCCTGCCAAGAAAATTGAGACATGATTAACTTCAGCCTTCTTATGCAGAATGCTGAACGTACTACGGAAGTACCTCAGACAATTATTATGTCAGAGTTATACTCTTCTCCAATGCATTATCATCCCGGGGGGAGGGGTCACTTCCACTGAAGAGTGGACAGCATCCGCGAGAAAAAAAAAAAAAAAAAAAAAAAACGCGGAAAAAGGGTATTTTTCAGGGGTAGGTGCGGAAAGCGAATAGAGTGTCAAAAAACGCCCCCAAATGAAAAAAAGCCCCCTAAATCACGATAATCTTAAACGCGAAAAGGGTATGTAATTTGCACCGACTGCGGGACCGACTGTAATAGGCCTGACCCGTGAACGGAAAATCCTATAACGCCTGTGTAAAACATAATGAGACAGTGAATTATCGCGAGATAAAAACGGCTCCAAACTTGCAATGGACCCCACTATCACTCTCAAGGTTTGAAAATGGGAATATCCTCGTTTAGGGTATGAATATCCTAACAATTAATGAAATCCCTGTTTAGGGTGTGCAAATCTGGGACATCTGCACAAAATCCGTGTTTAGGGTGTCCTAGCGGCCTGCACTTGAATCCTCGTTTGGGGTGCTTTTTTTAGGGCGATTCTCGCGGATGCTGTCCACTCTTCAATAGAAGTGACCCCCCCCCCCCCCTCCCCCCGGGATTATCATGTATGTTTTGAACTTTATAAACTTTGAACTTTTATATAGGCCTATTCATTTCTGTCGACCCCTTTTTGTATGAATTTAGACTTTGGTACATGGTTCCAGGCAAAGATAATCTTTGGCAAAAATTTTCTAAGTTTTTTTTTAGGATTAGGGTTAGGGTTAGGGTTTAGGGTTAGGGTAGTAAAATAATAAAATTATTCGAGTATCGTAGATGGTATTCTAGACATTCTTTCAAGTTGCTGATAATATTAAAACCCCAATCTGTGCCGCAGAAAAATATATCGCTTCCGCGATCTGGTTCCAGGTACGTGTACCACGTGACAAGCGACCTGGCCAGCTAGCTTTTAGGTCTGACGGTACTGCTCTGCGTGAGAATCATCATTAAATGTGGCTAATAAACTTCTGAAGGTACGGAGAATAAAATTTTGGTCAGTGCAGTCTATAATTGTGTAAGTTTAGTTCAGGACTTTATTGACAATTGAATTCGAGCTTTTAGTGCCCCAAATAACTGAACTTTTCATTCGCAAAACCGTCGTCCCACCAGTGGTGAAGTCGAAGTTTGTAGTCAGTGTTCGCCGGCGGATCAGGCATGTCGTCGATCGGCAGTCCCTTGCCTGCGTGGGTTATAGAGCTCTGCGCTAAGTCACTGTGTCTGCACGTGTCGTTGGATTACCTTATATCGTATACTCGGGACGTTTCGTAAATTACTAGTAAAAGTAACAGCATTTTATGACAGTTATTCATGTATTACTACTATTTCCTGTTATAAACCTAATATGAGACAAATGAAATAGATCTAGGCAACTAATTTATGAACGGGTATTGGCAGAACAGAAGTGAGAAGGAATGAAGTGAACATGAACATGATGAATTGTGATCCGGATGAATTTTGCTGAGTTATTCAGTTGTGTCTGCTTATTTATATTGTTTATCTTAATAATATTAATGATATGATATGTCCCCATTTTTGCCATCGGTTGCTTTCCTCAGGCAGATTGGTTGGTTTCTGGTTTTACACTGTTTATGACTAAATTAGAATATTTGTGCCTCAGCCCAGGGCTAAGGAGTAAGGATGTTAATATGACTCGAAAAAAATCTAGCTTGTACTAAAAAGCCTTTTTACATGCAGTGGCTAACTTGCTTTCATTATGTTGCTATACTATTACTGTTATAAAAATTTGTTGTACTCTCTTGACGAACCATTTTATGTAAATTTTGACTTATTTTTTGTAGAGTGCATCTTACTTTTACAACTTGCTTGATTTTTATAATGCATTTTATTATAACTGTGTAATAGAGTTGGTCCTCGGATATGTCATGCTTTTTAATATGAATAAAACTAAGTATTTGAATAGGACTGATGAAGGAGGATTAGAAGTGAACAGAGATTTCTGTCAATGGATTATCAGATTTTAACATTGCACCTAATTCAATAACATGGAAGACAATATCACCATACTGTGATTCAGGCATGGATGAATATCTCATGAGCTCTACTAATATTCCATGAAGTATAACTGTGCCAAGCTGTTTTGGAGCTTCAAAACTTTAAAAAATAGTTCATCTTTATTAAAGGTATTGCTTAATATTGTTATAGTTTAAAAAGAAAACAACAACTCATTTTGCTACTTGAAAATGTGATAAACATAAGGATTATAGTGTAAAAATACCAGTCTGAATGTTTCAAAGAATTATATCCACAGGAAGTATTTTTAAATATTAGAAATGTGAACCAATAGTCGAAAAATATATATGGGTCGGTTGCACAGAATAAATGTAAGGAGTGCGCATGGCTCACTGGACTGTACTGTGTGTATTGGCATATCATGCGGAGGGAGACATGTAGATGAACAAAAACGGTCTTCTTATATACTGTCTCAGACCAAAAATAACTAAATCGCAGTTTGCGTCTAACTAACAGTTTTTCATGAATATGGTTGGTTTCAGGGTTTTTTTAGTACAAATACAAGTACTCATACACATGTTTCATCTTAGTATGAGAATTTTTTAAATCTGCTGCTCACAAAGTTAGCCAATGCCTTTAACAGTTGTATGTTTAACCCATTCGTGACAGAGGTCCACATTTTGTGGTTTGGCCTAATATCTTTTGATGCAAAGCCCTAAAAATCATACCAAATACATGAGCAGAAAGAGTAAAAAAAAATCTACATTTACTGTGCCAATTTTGGTTGCATCAGTATTTGTTGTTTGATGCTGAAAATTTTTCAAAGGAAAATAAGCATTAAAATCCTTAAATTGGCAATGTGATAGAAAGTTTAAAATCACCATTTTCCCCTGCAAATTGGCAACTTTTTGACTTCTCATCATAATTTCTGTCAATTTATATTCATTTCAGATACATGATGTTTTATAAGAAAAATGTAGCAATAAAGTAAAAATGTTGGTGTTGCCAATTTGAAGAATAAAAGCTGATCAAATTAGGCTTTGAATAATGTCTGTCATAAATGGGTTAAATAAGTGAAGAGTTTGAATGCAAAAACCAATATCCCTTTTTGTCAAATTGAGATATTTGCAGTTAAAGGTCAAGAAAAATAAAGAACATAATAAGAAAATATTTGCTACTTTTGACCATAACTTCCACAGTCTTATATGTTATAAGCATTATATTATTTGAAAAGTATTATTTTGTACTCTAGATATGATAGTGACCTTAATTTAAGATTTTCATAAATGGCATTTATCTTTTTTCTATATAAACTCTTCAAGTGTTATTCCCATGTATGTACATGTATATTGAATTCAGGATTTTTTTTTTCCATTTGCACTTTAAATTCTTCTGTCAGTTTATTATTTCAGATTAAGATCAAGACCCTGCAGTCGACAGTAGGTGGCAGCATACATAACAACTTTACATCATGGAAGATAAAATCACCATGATAATAGACTGTGATGCAGGCATTGATGATGCTGTAGCTATCATGATGGCATTAGCTGAACCAGCAGTCAATCTTATTGGCATAACATGCGTCAGTGGGAATGTACCTGTTGATAAGGTTATCAAGAATGTACTACGTGTTCTACAGAAGTGTGGCAGACTGGATGTAAGTGGTCACATTTTACATTTGATGCCTTATGGTACTGGAAAACCAAAATGTTCTGTTAAATGTTAAAGGGGGTACCCAATGCTGAAACAATGTTAGTTCATTTAAAAGAGCATGATTTTATTAGCAGAAAATCATCTGCCTAAAGTTTTTCAAAAAGTCGTGTTGCCGAGGAAACCCCCAAATGTGGTAAGATTTCAGGATATTTTTGACCCCTCAGCTGTGACCCAGTTTCAACAAGGTACCCACTTTGACGTCAAAATGACATCAAAGCATTAAACATCAAAGCAAACTGCGCGCAAGGTATGATACATATTGTACAGTCTAGCGTGCAGCACAACTGCAATACGCGAAGCTGGGTACCCACTTTTAGGTCATACCTCAGGCTCATACTCAAATTTTTTTTTTGGTCAACTCTTGACTTTTCATGACAAAATTAGCCAAAATGCATTGATTTCGATTGAAAATCATCAAATTTATAATGTTATTTTTCTTAGAATTATATTCTCGATCATATATCAAAAAAAAAAAATTTCCATTGTGTAATCACTTTAAAGGCTGTTTTTGCAAATGGCAAAACCATTTGACCTGGGACTTGTTTTCAAAATTGTATTTTCTTCTTTTTTTTATAGGGACACTTGCAAAATTAGTGAATTCTTCTGGTATCATTATTGCACTGAATATACCTCTGCCTCCAGTTATTCTGTGATTGCAATGATCACATCTATGATCCAGCTGATTATGCACTTTGAAGACTTCATTCAAGTTTAATTTTGTTGATGTTTGACCCTTGTCTATAGTCTAGGAAAGGTACGAATTGCAGATAATTGAACAACACATGATCATTATGAAAGCAACACAGACCAATTTCATTATTTTTTTTTCTATCAAAAACTTTTTGCTGATGTGGTAGGCCTGTTGGGAAAAAGCCTCTAGTTTTTAAGATGATCAGTTAATTCAGTTCACATGTGATAATGAAAATTATCTCAGCAGAAAGAAAGTTGCTCATGGAAATGTGATAATGACTAGTGCAGTTGGTCAGGGAACTAGATTTTTAAAAAACATTTGCTCTATACGATACATTCAAATAAACATTTCACACTTTTGATGCAGATTCCAATATACTCCGGTGCAACAAAAGACATCTTAGGCACTGCTCCTGTAACATCTGCCCATGGAAAAGATGGCCTTGGAGACATCCCCAAGCCAGACGCTCCACCCACCAATGATCTCATCCAGTCAGAACATGCGGTAGAAGCTCTGATTCGCATGGCTAATGAGCGACAGGGAGAGGTCACCCTTGTGGCCACTGGTCCTTTGACCAACGTGGCTCTAGCAATGAGGCTGGATGCAGAATTTACTTCTAAGCTCAAAGAGCTCGTAATCATGGGAGGCAATATCTTAGGTAAGGTTTAGGTCCCTGAAACTATCGTCTTTGTTAGGATTTGGTAGCGGTTGAATCAAGCAAATATGAAAATGTTTTCCAAGATCATTACATGTAGATAGTCTTTGGCCTGTGTAGAGCTGTAGCTCTTGTCTTGACACTTGGAGCAAAGTTACTTCTAAACTTGGGGAGCTTGTTATGGGATGAAATATTATAGGCTAAGTGTACATCCTAAGCCTTATCTGCCATTTACTTACCTGTAAATACTTCTGATGCACTCAAGCTTTAGAAAGAAGAAAGATAAGTTAGTTAGCTATGTTAAAAAAAAAAAAAAATTCTAGGACAACCACTTCCCTGGAATACCCCAGGACTCCTGGGTAACCACTTCTTGATGGCATTTGCTCCAAGAAAATTACCCCCTTCCACTGGACATCTGCTCCAGAGTAATGGATGATATTAAAACAGGGGGAAACAGGGAGTCTACTGTGGATCCAATTCATACTGGTTTTCTCAATTTCTCATCTTTCCAGTTGTGAATTTACAGTGGGTCGAACTCGGGCCCCTAAAGCTCTGCCATTTTGTCCAGATTCATTAGAAGCGACCTAAGCATCCATCAATATTAATGATAAAAATGAATAATTAATTTTGTAAGATGATTCCAAGGAGTAGCGTGCATTTGTACATGTTTTAAAACATCATGCCTGTCAGCTAACCACATGCGCAATAAATGTACAATAAACTTGCAACAAATGCGCATTAAATCAAAGTGTCACAATACAATCGATACGCGTAATAGATATGAATAATGCAACAGTGTTATCAATATCATGGCAATAATGGGTGCTTATCGGCCCCTTCAAATGATCTGAAAGAGGCTGGGCCTTATGCCATTTGCGTAATGATACAAGTGCGTGCTGCTTTTTGTCTAGTAAATTTATTATATGTCTATAGTCCGATTGCAGCTATTATGCTGTAGTTCCAATTAATTGATTTATGCTGTAGGTATATGTCTTGAAGAAGATATTTCTACTTTTTAGGAAATCATCTCTTGTATAAAATATTACCTGAAGTTGATGTAATGTGCATGTCATGTTGTCTTTTGTGCAGCCACAGGAACACGTTTCCCAGTCTCAGAGTCTAATTTCACACTGGACCCCACAGCGGCTCATATTGCGCTGACAGGAACACAATGTACTACAACTCTTGTTCCGTTAGAGACGTGTATTTCTCTCAGTATATCATACGTGAGTTATTAAAGTTTTATAAAGTGTTATGATTTTAGTTAATGTTTGCTTGCTGCTTTTACAGTGAGATTGTAGTATATTCACTCAATCAATTTTGGAGTCTGTGTCAATGGATAGCCAAGATGAACGACAAATGTACATGTATGTAAGTTTTAAGACTTCTTTTTTATTGCATGTAATAATTTCTTTCCCCTTTGTGTTTCCAAAGGACTGGTTTGAGAATCTGCACCATTCTGAGAAGGCCAAGTTTGTTGCAGCCATGTACAAAGATCGACTCACCAAGTCAAAGGCTGAAAATCTACCTGCATGCATGGTGGCCGACGGTTGCGCAATGGTCGCTGCCATCTGCAAAGCTGCAATCAGGAAAGCCACACTTACCCCATGCCTGGTTGAATTTCATGAAGGGATGACGAAAGGACAGATGGTTACGACCAAGATTTTTCGACCGTGGATTAAGTCGTTTCCTGGCCCGGAGATCAATGTGGTTACAGAGATGGACATTGCTACATACTACAGGCTTTTAGAGGAGGCAGTTCGGTGAGAGAGGTTTGACCAAAGTTAAAAATAGTTCAGAATAGTGATTCTCTGAAGTGTGTCCAGTACCAGATAAGTCTTTTATCCATTTATTTAATGCCGAAATTAAGAATTTCCAGATATTTTTCCTGTTTATTATCATTCAGTAATGCACAAAGTGAGAAGTTTCTCATGTTGGGATCAAAGAAATGGATGAAATACTTGTGACCTTGGAATGCACTGTAATGGAGTCATCCAGAGGGCATTCCAAATTGCAGGAGTGAACCCATTGGCCACTTGGACCGTTTGACCCTGTACAAAGTCTGTAAGAAGTGAAAAAAATCAGAAGGTTAACTTTCGTGGTATAAAAGCCATTGTAGTAGCAAATTCATTCATCATCTCAGGGATTTTAAATCTGTAATGGTACTCACACGGGTGTAAATGTTATAGAAATATGTGTATTAGGAATAAAAAGTTCTGGTCATACAAATATATATAAAAAAAGGGTTCTGGCCTTGCTGCGTAATACTTTAACCTCTAATGGTAACTCTGCCATCAATTTTAATTACCATGGTAACAGTGCTCAACAGCCAGTCAAATTCAAGGTTTCCATAGAAGTTTCAGTTAATGGCAAAGTTGCTATCAGTGATAAATTTTATGCAACGGGGCCCAGGTCATAATGTTTAGTTCTCACAGAATCAAACATATTTACCCCAAATGTTAAAAACTACCTCTGGAGATAGGGGCAGTGTTGTTATTGTTGTTTTTTTTTCCCATAAATTTCATTAAAACACCAAACTGTAGCAAACAATGTTAGAGTCAAATATTTATATTTGCATAACATCAGCAGATCTTCATATTTTACAGTTTTTGGGACAATATATGCTCGTGTTCCTTTTTCTATTTTTTTACAATGTTGGCTGGTTTGACAGTAGGGGCTTGGTATGGCTCTGAGTTCATAAAAGCCTGGCTTTGCACTCTTGATGCAAATTTTGGCAACAGTTGCTTGAACTTTTCCTCCAAAGATGCTGGCTACTCTTCCATATTGGAAATACAATATCTCCAGACTGTGAGATTGCACAGTACTGTACACGGCACGGAAAGTTTTTTTATATTGTGATTCTGGTATGGCTGTGTCTCCTTGCGTTGTACATGTAAGTTTGTTTATTAAAGTGCAAATTTAGGGCTCCATATTAACTTATTCCTTAGCCTAGGGTTCAGATTGAATGTCTTTGTATGTTAGCCCAGTGTGGAAATCTTGATAATTTGTTTTCCAGAGATTTCTTGGGCCCATGTGTCCCAGACTTCCCCTTTAGTATCAAGCCCTGATGTAGATCTAACTTTCATCTACTAGGCTCTTCTTAGACTAGATCTAGACTCTATGATAATGATTTTTTTTCTATCCAGATGAACCTGCTTTTCCAGAAAAAAACAGAGAGTTTGGTGATAAATCTCTAATGGATGCAATACAAATACAATTATAAGGCTTACCCTCAGTATGACCATTATTTCTATACATAATGCTATGATTAGGCAAAGGAGCAAAAAAATTGAACATCACAGTACAATGATAAACAAGGCTTATTTTCAAGAGCTCTGTAAACCATGAACAGGAAAACAAAAATTATTGAAATTGGATAAACGGTTCAAAAGATATTGGCTTTAGAAATTCTGTGAAATTGACCGAAAACCTGCCACAAAATGCCCAAACTAGCCACAAATGTCATTTTACCAACTTTAAGATGCTCTAAAAACTAAAATAGTCATACTGAAGGACTGCAAATTTCAGTAGTGATTAAACTTATGGAGGTTAAGCCATTTTTTAAAATCAAATTGCATTTAATGAAAATCAAATTTTGATATAAAACTCTTCAGAAATTGCTACTTTGAGCCAAAATTCACATCTGCAAAAACGAAAACAGTCGAAAACTGAGTCCAGCTCATTAAATATTCATATAGCTCATTAAATATGCATACATCAAATATCTTGACTTCTATAAATGCTGTAGAGATGAAACTGGCACACTGGTAACCTATACTTCAAAAAATTAGATAAGACTGATATTTTCATGTTAATATACAAATAACCTCATTATGTATTCAAAATTTTTTTTTTAAGGACATTAGAACTACTTAAGTATGCATGAATCAAATATTTCAATATCTGTTCATGCTTTAGAAATAAAACTTGGCGCAGAAGTCATTAATGCTTCAAAGAATTAAATAAGACAATTGTTTTTTTATGTTAAAATGCAAATTAACTTATTTTGCATTAATGTGAAACCCTTTAAGAACATAGTATACAAATATTGACTGCTTTGAGGGGCATGGTTGGAACCATAGCCCAAGGTGATCTCGAAACTGTACTATGCATAGTGCATAGTGCAGTCTCGAGATCACTGAGGAGCTATAGTTTTAACCTTGATCCGAAAAAAAAGCAGTCAGTATTTGTTTTATATACTGCATCCCACTTAAAGGGAAAGTCCACCCCAGAACTTTCACTGTTTCAATAAAAGGAGTTAATTTTGAACAGCATTTTAAAAAAGAAATGAGCAAAATTGGTCACAGAATAAGAAAATTACACTCATTTACATTTTCTAGTAAATTACTCTTGGCTCTGCAAATTGGCAACACTGTTGACATCATTTGCGAGCAGCTCTCCATTCACTTTGTACATGAAATTTCACATTTTCTCAATTTTCTTAGAAGTTACACATTTTCTAACCCCCACAGTCAATGTATGTTGAGAAGAATTGCTTGTTACATAACATACTTTGACTATGGGGTGAGAAAATGTGTAACTTCCAAGAAAATTGAGAAAATGTGAAATTTCATGTACTAAATGAATGGGGAGCTGCTCGCATATGATGTCATCAGTGTTGCCAATTTGCAGAGCCGAGAGTAACTTACTAGAAAATGTAAATGAGTGTAATTTTCTTATTCTTTGACCGATTTTGCTCATTTCTTTTTTAAAATGCTGTTCAAATTTAACTCCTTTTATTGAAACAGTGAAACTTCTGGGGTGGACTTTCCCTTATGCTGAATTAGGACAGAATGAAGTTGTCGTGCTACCGGTCAGAGAAGTTAAAGTAAATAAATTTTCACAATGCGCAAATATCGATACACGCGCTAGATACCTACGCGCATCTTACCCGGCCTACTTCTCGAGAGCTAGCCGTAACATATATGATTGGTTTCCAGGCGATAAAATGTCTACTTCACATTTCACATAGGAGCTTTAAATTTTTAGATTTCATTTCCGTCAATGGAAAAATAGATAATGAAGTTCAAGGAGGAAATTGCAGAAAATAGAAGACAATGTAAGATTTGCCAACAGAATTCCGATGACTAAGACCATAAAATCGTGCTTGCTAAGTGATGTGACTAATTTAATTTTGGGCTACATAATATAATAATAATATTAATAATAATAATAACAATAATAATAATGATAATAATGATAATAATAATAATAATAATAATGATAATAATGATAATAATGATAATAATAATGATAATAATAGTAATAATAACAATAATAATAATATATATATATATATATATATATATATTGCTTGCCGTTCTTAAATGCCGTAGGTACTGGCAATCCATCGACTCTGCTAATTGTAGAAGAGGAATGAACTTCGTCGTGTTGGGGTACTTCTTCTTTACACAACCAATACATTCCTCTCAGAGCACCGATTAATGCCATTTGATTGAGAGTTACAGATGTTTGCAATGCTCCTTTTATTCCACCTCCTGATTGCACGATAGAGGCAAGCTCCGTTTGTGCATTGGCTGCCAACTTATGTTGTGAGGTACGCTCATGCTGCTTGACACTCTCAAGATGCAGGGTGCAGCAAGGGATTTGCGACCAAACTGGATTTTTGTTTTTGGCTTCATTTGTTGTGTGGGTCGTATACCAATCACAAATCATACCTGGAAGATGAAAGTTTCCATGTTAGCGAATGTAGACAAAATGGAAAGCTTTATCACTTGAGATCGAGCTAAGATTGAAGGCATTCGTGCAAATTACGGCCTAGATTGAAAAAGTATTGAATTTCTACTGTAACTGTATCCCGCCACTCTATCTTTTTTGATCTGCTGACAGTGCTGAGATTACCCTGCTCGATCATCCCTTGAGCCATACTAAATATTGAGCGGACCCGTGCGGAAACTTTCCATCCCCATGGTCAGTCTCTCCTCCCCCCCGGCCACATAACCCCTTTCTGTGGCCGTATGCAAGGGGGGGGGGATTTGAAAACTCACATTTTTTTATTGACAATTTTCATAAAATCCACCAAAAACTGCACCAAATCCTTCAACTTTACTTTTAAAATGCAAAAGCGCCCTCGTGACCAGCACGGTCGCTTCACTCCCTTGCTTTCAAGTTACTTCGAAAATTTTGACGCATCTTACCAACCCCCCACCCCGGTCAGGAAAAAAAATCTGCATACGGCCCTGCCACCTTTCTCCCTGCCCTCCCAGACATGCTTTATGAACCAGGGAATATTGCTCTTTATGATTTCAAACGTTACGGACGAGGGAAGGCCAAGGTTTTGCATAATTTCACAAAATAATCATCTCGTAAAAACAAATGTCTTTTATGAAACAGAAGAGCATGTTTGATCCATCCTACAGAAATAATAGAGGAAGAAAATTCCAGTTATTAGACTGCTAGCAAAAGTGTACCAAAATACATGTAATTTATTCCACTTTTCCAAGTACCTGTAATTATAAAATAGTTTCATGAATCATATACTTGTACATTCTCATGCTTAAAATATAGGTGCACATTCATATGCACCTGTTCAAAAAGCAGAAATCATAACACTTATTTGAAGTAACTGTTCAAAATAATTGAGACATTGTGTAAAAAGTGAACAAATACTCCCTCTTGTCCTTTCCAAAGGAAAAACAGATTGTTGATTAAATTATAATGCAATGTTGTTGCTGGGTAAAAGTGATGTGGCATATTAAGTCCATACCATTGTAATCAATTATCCATATTGTAAATCGCCCAATACATGTATTTGATACTTTTGTCATTCAACCATCCAATGTACATGTACATGAGCATGTGGGGTGGGGTGGGGGGGAGGGGTGTCTCTTTCATGACTTACATGTAAAGGTAGTAAACAGTAGTGGTAGCAAAATGAAAGTTAGCATGAAACTGCTCAAATAAAGTCTCATACTGTTCGGCTTGCATAAAAAGATACACGAGTGGGATGATCTAGTATTCTATTCACGATTTCTGGCGATTTTCAGTAAAATAATGCAAATGATTATACATCAACCGTCACCTTATACCCTCGCTACGGGCCACCTACCCCAACACTCTCAGCTCAAGGGCGCATAGGATATGCCATAGCGGTTCGCTTACACTGTTTATGTGTGAATTTTCTGTGCAGTACCGCACCGAGAACTTGAAGAATATTCCGTTGATATTTTAGCCATTTCTAAAGAAATATTTTTTTGAAAGAAACATCAACTACGTTCTAAATTAGTCAATCTACCTCAGTTCATTTAGTAATTTTCATTCCACCTAACAAAGTAGTTAAATATTCAAAGCGCCACCTTTCCCACTACTGCTTGTAACCTTTAAGACGGATCATCTCATCGTTAGGGCCCCATTGCACAAAATTCAAAACCTAACAGTGATGGTAACTTTGTCATGAAATGTAACTCCAATGGAAACCTTGAATTTTACTGGCTGTTGAGCACCGTTACCATGGTACATGAACACACTACATTGATGGCATTTAATGGAATGGTATGCATGTACATACATGTGCCATGTACATGTACATGTGTATGATGTACATGCATAAGTTATAATAGAAGAGGGTCCTGTGATCCTGTCTCCCCCTCCTCTTTTAATTTTTTTGTTACACATGTGCTCACAGGCTATTTACTACTACATGACTTCTACAATACACTAATTCAGTCTCTAAAAAAGGCTATACAGAGCAGTGGTCACATCAAACTTACCTGATATGATAAGATCGGCATCATTTCTTCGGAGCCCTTCGCAGGTTCATAATCGCCTGGGCATATGTGAGCATTTGTTCCTCATAGTAGGAGTCCCTCTGGTCTTTTACCCCTCTGCTCCAACGAAGGTAGCCCTCTGGGGTTGGATCAGTGCTCTCCATCATGCATTCACGAACATAGGGAACAAGAAGTTCATCCACATGTATGCCAGCATTGTAAACCACCTGAAATATTTCCCAGCTCTTGTGATGGTCACTGCCTGTTCTAGCATAGTGTTGGGCCTTCTCAGTCTTGAATCCCATTACATATGCAGCTTCCTTCATGAATACATCCCAATTAAGGGATATGAATGATCGCAATGAATTCATCTCGTAATGTCCATGTCCAATATGAAGAAGAGTCCATCTAAATTCCAAATTATCATTAAGAGAGTATGCTATGTTTGGGTGAATCTCACTCATGTGCTTTGCAAAACTCTCCTTTCCTTGACATCTCTCTTTACAAAGCGTACACTCGAAGAATGTTTGAAGAATTTTGGTTGCAATCGAATAAGGCAGGCCATCGCATACAACTTGTGCCCATTCTTTGCAAGTTTCATTGACATTGGAGTCACGGTCACAGTATTTGTTTATTTTTGTGTCTTTTCCGATGTGTCTTAATACAGCAGCAATGGTTCCCTCCGAATTTGGGTTTACAAAAAATGGGTCACACGCTTTTATACTTGCTGGTTTATTAACTGATATTGGCGAAGGCTCTTCGAAAGTTACTCTTGTCAGTGGGGTACCAGTTATCTGTGATCTTGACAGTCCAGGAATATCAGATGGGTCTACGTCTACGTTGGCAGCATCAGCAGCTTTCAGGTTTACACCACGTTTCACATATGCGCTTTGAGCGTCTATTTGGGTGATTGCAGGCTTTGCACAACTTGAATTCTCTGTTAAATATTGCCTCCTTCACACGAGTATCAATATCATCACTGAGCGTAGCGTCGTCACTTTCTCTCTTTTGTTCCTTTCTCACTTTTTCAATTCTTTCTTTGAGTTTATGATATACCTTCTCATAGTGGACCTTACTCGATTTATTATTTATCTCACTTCTAGCTTCAATTATTTCAGATTGCACACGTTCACTTTTTAACTCATCATGCCATTTGCTGGGCTTAAGTTCAACTTGTGTTTGAATGTGTCCGTTATCTTTAAGTTCGGCAGCACAGATGCTCGTTACTACAGATGTTCTTATATGATTGTGTATGATGTGTACACGTGTACATGTGTATGATGTACATGCATAAGTTATAATAGAAGAGGGTCCTGTGATCCTGTCTCCCCCTCCTCTTTTAATTTTTTTGTTACACATGTGCTCACAGGCTATTTACTACTACATGACTTCTACAATACACTAATTCAGTCTCTAAAAAAGGCTATACAGAGCAGTGGTCACATCAAACTTACCTGATATGATAAGATCGGCATCATTTCTTCGGAGCCCTTCGCAGGTTCATAATCGCCTGGGCATATGTGAGCATTTGTTCCTCATAGTAGGAGTCCCTCTGGTCTTTTACCCCTCTGCTCCAACGAAGGTAGCCCTCTGGGGTTGGATCAGTGCTCTCCATCATGCATTCACGAACATAGGGAACAAGAAGTTCATCCACATGTATGCCAGCATTGTAAACCACCTGAAATATTTCCCAGCTCTTGTGATGGTCACTGCCTGTTCTAGCATAGTGTTGGGCCTTCTCAGTCTTGAATCCCATTACATATGCAGCTTCCTTCATGAATACATCCCAATTAAGGGATATGAATGATCGCAATGAATTCATCTCGTAATGTCCATGTCCAATATGAAGAAGAGTCCATCTAAATTCCAAATTATCATTAAGAGAGTATGCTATGTTTGGGTGAATCTCACTCATGTGCTTTGCAAAACTCTCCTTTCCTTGACATCTCTCTTTACAAAGCGTACACTCGAAGAATGTTTGAAGAATTTTGGTTGCAATCGAATAAGGCAGGCCATCGCATACAACTTGTGCCCATTCTTTGCAAGTTTCATTGACATTGGAGTCACGGTCACAGTATTTGTTTATTTTTGCGTCTTTTCCGATGTGTCTTAATACAGCAGCAATGGTTCCCTCCGAATTTGGGTTTACAAAAAATGGGTCACACGCTTTTATACTTGCTGGTTTATTAACTGATATTGGCGAAGGCTCTTCGAAAGTTACTCTTGTCAGTGGGGTACCAGTTATCTGTGATCTTGACAGTCCAGGAATATCAGATGGGTCTACGTCTACGTTGGCAGCATCAGCAGCTTTCAGGTTTACACCACGTTTCACATATGCGCTTTGAGCGTCTATTTGGGTGATTGCAGGCTTTGCACAACTTGAATTCTCTGTTAAATATTGCCTCCTTCACACGAGTATCAATATCATCACTGAGCGTAGCGTCGTCACTTTCTCTCTTTTGTTCCTTTCTCACTTTTTCAATTCTTTCTTTGAGTTTCTCATAGTGGACCTTACTCGATTTATTATTTATCTCACTTCTAGCTTCAATTATTTCAGATTGCACACGTTCACTTTTTAACTCATCATGCCATTTGCTGGGCTTAAGTTCAACTTGTGTTTGAATGTGTCCGTTATCTTTAAGTTCGGCAGCACAGATGCTCGTTACTACAGATGTTCTTATATGATTGTCACTACGTGCATGGTAAGTTTTTCCAATGACCTGGTCGTTATCAAAAGCAACTGCAATGTCCCCTTGAAGTGGTGGCAGCTCATTTGCAGCCAGGTTGTCCAACCAACGTCTCACTGTGTAATAACTTCCAGAAGGAGAAATCGAACCGAAGGAATCTAGGAGATTCCTACTTTTTGAAACTGAATATATCAACACACTTTCTGCAAAAGATGAGGGCAAGATTGCTCGTGAATTCGTTGTGTAATATATTTCTTCTGTAGCTTTTAAGTGTTAGCTATAGCATATGCTTTCCTCGCAGAAGTTTTATCGTTACTTTAAATGACTTCATCAAGACTTGTGCCTGCAACTCCACACAAAAAACTAGTTGTTATATTATTACGGGACTTCAACCATTTACATGGACTGTGTTCTAACAATTTGTCAGAATTTGGAGGGCTTACAAAATCTGACTGCTTAATATCATCTAACACTTCTTTTGTTTGGCTCTTACCGATAGCCTCTGCTACTTTCTCTTTATCTGCTGCAGGCAGTGCAAGAAAGGCATCGATGACAGCTTGTGAAGGAGAATTAGGTGATTTGCAAGTACTACTGCTCTCACTTTCACCCTTTGAATCAGTTGAACTTGAAGATGGTATTTCAGTTTGTGAACTTGATCTAGATCTAGTAATGTGGTCTCGACAATCTTTGCAAACATTAAAACTTGTAGATTTGGAAGCTGCACCTGAAGGAAATGATAAATGCTCTTTAACGTGCGACGGTAAACGACGAACTTTACAAGTTGAAGATGAGTCACTGCTGTTCCAGTCAATATGGAATAGATTATTACACCTCTGTGTAAACTTTCCACTTGAAGTACGTATACGCTTCATTATACATGATGTTCTCCATTGCAATAACTAACGTTAGAGTCAAAAGCAATCTAAACGTAGTTGAGTTGTACATTACATTTTTTTCTAGGCCAAAATGAGTTCAAATTATTGATCAGTAGATAATCATCGTGCATATATGGCAATATAATTCGATATGGGTCAAAAGAGCTGAAAATGGTTTTTCCCTTTCCTCTGTCACCTTTGGAAATTACATGACATTCAAAAACATGTTCTAATCCATTAGCATGTACATTTCATTGCTTGTGTGTAGCCTAAACAAGTGCATTGAGAAAATGAACACATCCCTAATGCTTTGCTAATAAAATTGCAGCAAACTACATGCATGTATAAGGACTGGAAAAAAAAAAACCCATGAAAACTCGTACGATTCGGAAGGTGTCAAGATGAATCACACATTTCCATCAATGGACGAAAGTGCTCTGATGCTGGCCATCAACTCGCGAGCACAGACAGGTACATGATCATTTAGCAGGCCAATCTCGTACACAAAATGCTCAAGAAAAGCGTAGAGCCCCTTGAGTTTATCTGCATATTCAATATTGAAAGCATAATGAAACTTGAAGAGGGCATCAACTGCCTTTGTGATTCGATCACCACAAGGTATTGCCTTTTGATGAACAATCATGAAGAAGTTGGAGGATGTAGGTTTGCCTATTCCAAGGAGATATGGTTGGGTTCTCTTGTGCTTCAGTCCTGCTCTTTCTTCTTGAAGAAAGGAGTTCACAGCAGTTCCTGTCTGGATGGGACCGAAAAATAACAGGAGAAAATAAATATTATCAAGTGTTTTTAAGCCTCAAAAATTCTAAACTTGTGTAAGTGATATAGAAGCATTACCCGATTAAGTCCTGTACTACATTGTTTGTCTTTAATATATATTAAATTTTCTATAATTGTATTTTTTTTAATGTGACGATCCAAAAATGTTCAACTCACAAACCATCAATGATCATTCTGAAAATATATGTTCTCAGTACATTGACTACATTTCTGCATGTGATGTCTGATACTGAATTGGGGCTATATAAATCAATATCATTTTATGAGTGCCAATATTGCCAGAGCCATCTCTAAAATGTGTAGATTTGTGCAATTTGTTTCTGATCACAACTATCATATATGCTTAAAAATTTGAGATTATACCGGCTTTGTCACCATCATGTATGAAATGGAATCTGAAATCGAAGACTTCTTCCCAATATGAGATGGGTGAAGATAAACTGCCAGCAGAAAAGGAGAAGAGGTAAAAATCATCTGAAATGATTATGAAAAAAATAATCCAATGTATGAATATATCCTTGTTCAACTCAATACCAAAAACAAACACACACAACCCCCTCCCCCCCTAACAGTGAGTCAAGTGTGTGCACTAGTAAACACTTAACATTTGTTCTTGCTTTTACACCTGTATAAATATCACTATCAATCACCCGTATCCAGCCCCCCCAGCTCCAACCCCTTCCAACTGCCACTTGTAACAGCTCTTAAAATTCACAAAGTAAAGCACAGACTCTCAAACTAAACAGTGAAGCGTTCTCAAAGAATTAATAAAAGCACTGTATCCAGACTACAAATGATATTATTCATTGCCTTGTAGTAATTGTCTTTCATTTCAAAGGTATCATGCCATTTTTTCGACAGGGTATGAATACATATTGCTTTAGGAGCAGGGACAGTCTGTTCTTAAAGTAATCACTTAAGTCGGGAAGATTCTTTTTTATACTTCTGAATCAGTGACTGAATTTTTCTGAATTTTTTCATTAATGTTCCTTTAACGCAGTGGCCCAAGGACACCTAAACTCTTATTTGAAATTGCACAACCTCTTTTGTCATTGTTCCCCCCCCCCCCCCCAAAAAAAGAAAAAGACACATGTACCTGTTTTTGTTTTCTATTAAATGTAGCATGTGTTTACCATTGTTTTTGTTTTGATTTACACACATTATAAACAAAATAAAACTGCAATGCTGCAAGGTGCAGAGAGTATCAAATCATAAACTGAAAAACAAATTGAAAAACAAATAGAAAAGAAATTTGATAGAGTCCATTTCATCTTCAATTTAATATTATTCATTGCCTCATTATTTTTCTTCCAATTCAAAGGTATCATGTCATTTTTGGACAGGGTATGAATGCGTATTGTTTTAGGACCAGGGACAGTCTGTTCTTAAAGTGATTACTGAACTTGGGAAGATCCTTTTCATACTACTGAATCAGTGACTGAACTTTCCTGTCGTAATCAAATGTTCCTTTGAAGCAATGGCCCAAGATAACTAAAAATTTCATTTAAAATTGTGTCTCTTTTGTCATTGGCTCCAACAAAACGAGAAAAATATCTATTTGTGTTTTCTTTTCTGTAATATGGCGTGTGTTTGCCATTGTTTGTTTTGTTTTACACAAGTTCATTATGATGTGCTACTGTGGTGGAAAAACAATGAAAAAATATTACAAATATATTATGGAAGAAAAAAGAGTAAACTCATTCTACTGAATGCTTTGCAGAAGAGAGAATTAAGGGTGCCCCCCTCCATTCCTCTCCCAAGCTGCCTAATCAAACTTCCGTGCAGCACTGGTTTTCTTATTCGTCACTACCGGTACCGGTATTTTTACTTTCCTTTGCTTTGCTTCAGTCGTAGTAGTTGAAGTGATATGACATTCAATATTTTCAAGTAACAGATAATAATAATAACAATATGCAATTCTTGTATACGCATATCACATTATGATATAACGTCTCTATGCGCTTCCAAAGGACATGGATATTATTACCCCAGCTTTAGCCTGGCAGGCCTTTTACAGCGTGCAAGCATTTCAAGGAATTAATTCCTGCCAGGTACCCATTCACCTCACCTGGGCTGAGTGCAGCATGATGTGGATGAATTTCTTGCTGAAGGAAATTAATGCCATGGCTAGGATTCGAACCAACGACCCTCTGATTGAAAGACGAGAGTCAGAACCACCAGACCACGACGCTTCCAGATAGTATCTAAGTTGCCTGAATGGCTGCAGGGATTGCTGATTCTTCACATGCTCTTGTCATAGATCTAGATCTACTTTAATACTCCTTTGGCTGTGGGACTTGCCTCATCCTTAAAATCCCCTGGTGCCTCCTCAGGCTCAAGACCTCTAAGAGGTCAAGACTAAATTGCCATACACCATATCAGCAATATCGATCGTAATGTTAATTCTACAATGTAGATCTGTCAAGATTGAGTTTTAATTTAATTATAGTCATTCATCCTTCAGGGTCTGGGATCTCTTCCGGGCTTTTGATGGTTCCTCACCTGGTATGATTTCTCCTCAACTGATGATAGTCCCTTGTACATTTAGTTGTGTAAAGTGGTTGAGTGAGGATGCACTTGTTCCATGAGCCATCTACTTATGTAAATTGTTGATATGTTGGGATTCCAGTGTACAGTTTGACCAGTCCATCGGATGACAAAATGTCCTCGATCCCAAACCTCTTTGTAGCACTAAGTGTCTTTTCCAGTCTGGTAACTTTAACAGCCAGATTATTAACAGTCTGTTGTACATATAACTCCTCACATTTTCATGTAGTGTTCTATAGCTGCGTCTCGATGTTGTTGACATAGGCTTGCAAGAAGAACTGCATACAGCATATGCTGCTGTCTGCGTAGTCAAAAGCTAATTATAATTTATGAATGATAAATGGTCTATTATTTGGCATGTTTGCTAGTACTTGATTACATGGTTGAGACATATTTCGTGAGCTTTCACAGCAGCATTGATGTCTTCAGCATCCTGTGCTAGTTGATTCCAGTTCTCTACGGTCAGATCAGACCTCGTTTACCAGCAACCATTCGAGAACCATTGTAGGGAGATTTGTAGTATTCACGAATGTTGATGTACACTTGTTGATTGAAGGCCTTCATGACAGCAAATCATTTTCCACCAATGTGTCGGTAGTACCAGACATCGTACCCAGTAGAACCAAGTTATGCATTAATAAAGCGTTCTTCACCGTTCTGCGGGTTGGCACTGGGGCTGACCTGAAATCCAACACATCCAGGATTTTTCTCTTGGCAGCTTGGTTCTCCAACCTCTTGTCTGAAATATTGTTCTCTTGATCCGCATGAGGGAGATGGACTATCCCTTATGGAAAGATCACAGTGTTACCACACTATGTAACAGTGTGAAACACAGTGTGAAACACAGTGTGTAACACAGCGTGTAACACAGTGTGCAACACAGTGTGTAACACAGTGTCAAACACAGGCTAATAGCACGTGTTTAATATATGATTTTGGGATGTGTGGTAACACTGTGTATTTACTACCACTCTGGGGAACACAGCGTTGCCCACATGGTCCAAAATACAGTGATAAAACACGATGGGAAATATCACAGCTTTACCACACGGTACAAAACACATATTTAACACACTGTGGATCAAATCATACAGTCTCACACACTGTACCACAGGATTATAACCACACAGTCCACCACACTGTGGTATTCACCACATAGTCCACCACACAGTCTATCACACTGTGGTGTACCCGTTCTTCATTTCTGAGGGTCCAAACGTTTTAGGTAGTTTTGCCAGGGGCATCTCGAAGAAATAAATAGAATCCTTGATTTCTGCTTTTGGGTCTAATGTTTTGAGACTTATTATTTTAGCTCCATTCGTGATCACCTGTGGTGTGATACCTTTGGAAACCAATTGATTCAGAAAGTACGAATCGTATGCTTTTGAATTGTGGGCTATAGCGATGCTGTCATTGTTTTCTTCGCTAAAATGCCAATTTGAAAATGATTCTAGCTTATTTTCTCCCTCAAAACTAATCTGACGTTTGTCTGCAGGACCACATCTTGCACAAGGGTCTGTAGGACTATCGGTAGTTTTACCGTCCATACAATCAACACATTCCCAAGTTGCATGGATATAATTGGGGATGTGTAAGCCTGTTTCCTTGCTACACTCAAAATCGAAAAAAATATTATTTTTTCGCATTCCGATGTTTCTTTTCCTTATTCTTTTGTTTTAGTTTAGGATGGTACTGGCTTTGTCTCGTCACTCATATGTAACACTCGTGTGTTCTACCATCCACCACTAATTTGCAAATCTTGCTATAGGTGTCAGTACTTTGTGCGCGTCTACGTCATCTACTATATCTTTGTCTATCACATGATCACACGTGGTACACTTTACACAGCGTTGACAGGCTGTCTTACCTTGATACAGTGTAACATTATGTAACTGATAGCAACGCTCTGTCAAAAATGTCATTTGACACTGAGGACAGACAATGGGATGTGTGGGAGGATTAACTCCGGTGTATAAGTGACGGTTGCAGTTGGATGACTGACAATCAACACACATTTTGAAACACTCGTGAAATCGAGCATCATGGTAGGGCTGATGGCACTTCTTGCAAACAAAAACATGGCGCATAAAAATGCAGAGGGATTGATGATCACGTAGTGATTGTCTGCTAGGTATAGATAGAGGGCTTTCTTCGCCGGTGGACCTGCATAGATGAGACTTTCTTTTGTCTGTTCTCTATAGATAAGTAACCTATAATCAGGAAGTAAAATTCTTTGGAAAAGATCGTATTGGGATGAATCCACGATACCCTCGCTAACCCCAGCCTCTTTATATATAATTCCCGCACCTCTTTCAATAATGCTGCAGGAGGGCAGCCATCTTTCCGTGTCCATTGCTCGTACGTCACATCATTTTGCGCATGACGTTTGGCAATGACAACAGCCTTCCCAAAGCAAAGATTATCTCTTCCAGGTGGAATGGTGAGAATTGACTTCTTTTTCAAGGCGGCAATTGCTTCGGGAATACCGTCAAATTTACGCGCCTTTTCCCCTGCTGGATTCACCACGCGGTGAAATCTAATACTGAATCCCTGGCTGATGGGAAAGAAGCTTTGGTTACTGTGAAGTACTCGTTCGATTCTCCCTAGAATGAGGGAAATGTCAAAGTCTTTTACCATTGCCCAAGGAAGGGCTATCGGTATATTTAATTGATCTGATACGCATACCAATCATACGTAATCCCTACTAGAAGTGTTGCGCAATACAGTCTGTTGCAAGTCTTCCAGAGCATGTCGAATACAATAATGCCTTGAGAATGGTGCATGAAGGAGGTAAATCTCCATGGAAGTCATACCATGACTCCTGCACACCAAAACCAAAATGAAGGTCCACGGTGGTAAAGGGGGCTTTTGCACTTCTTCCTCATGATCCGATTCATCCGATGACACTTTGTCTTCTGGTTCAGTATTTTTCAGTTTTGTTTTGCATTTACTCCTAATTACAGGGCCGAGGTCCTGTTTTGCTTCCTCCGTATTATTTTCTTTGCTTTTCCATTTTCCCCCTAGAGGAGTGTCCCTATTTTCCGATGATGTTTTAGCTTCCTTTCTGATATAACCCCCCTCTGTGAAATAGTCCGGAATGGTCTTTCTTTTCCGGCCACCGTGGTGGCAAATTTCATGCGCCGATAAAAATTCATCATCAGATGAAAAATCAAATTCTCTTTGGTGTAATACTCGTGGGTGATAGATACGCTGGCTCTACTGTTAGATGTGTCTTTACCGGACTGACCTGGCATATCATGGTCTGTCTTAGGATGCTGTGTATTACCCACGTCTCGTACATTACTATTGTCATCACGTTTACTCACCTTAGTACTTGGTTCCGCGTTTCCTGTTTCGGATACACTGCTCCCACTGATTAGATCACGCACGCCTGAAACGGTTTGATTCGCTAATGTTTGTGCTTGTGAAGCGGAGATTTTCAAAGTTTCGGAAACCAGATTTTTCAAACGATCCTTAAAGGTAGATGTACGTTGAGACAACGGTGAAGATGAAGGTACTTGTGACATATTGAAACATATTCCTAAAAAGATATTAAAATCCCCACAATGGCCATATAAATGAAAATCCATATAAGTTCTCTAGTGAGATTCTATTTGAATTCAACATATAACTGAAAACCCCCCACTAAGAAACTAAAGTGATGGGAGAATGGAATTATTCCCACCTAGAGCAAGATATATTACATGGTATACATGTTTAGATTTCTTTGGCATGGAAATAATAACAGTTAACATAATTAGGCCATTGACTTGTAAAAGAAAAGGGCAACATACACATAACTTAAGCATATTTTAACTACACCACTAGGCTCCCAAACCCAGAGTATAGCCTCCGGGCATTCTGGGTCGTGGCCCCCATCACCTGCCCGAAATCTTCCTCTCAAATACAAGAGACGAGCCAGCCAACATCCTCTAATAAATAGGGGGTGTTGACCTGCATGCCAGGGATAACTGGCAGATACGGGGAGTCAGTCTCCAGAAGGAGCCGATTGAGAGGGATGGCCCTCACCGTGGCCAGTTGGGCCGAGTTGAAGGATAAGGTGAGGCCCGACACCTTGATGCACACATTTGGGAACGCATCAATCCACTTACTGAGTTCATCTACGGCACTGCTGAAGTTGTGAATGTGGATGTGCTGGCGACGACCACAGTGCTGTTCCAGAAGTTCCCTGAATGACCCGTGCAGATGATGGCCACACGGGTCGCCCTGGACCGGTCAGAGGTGCAGAACCAATACCTTACAATGAAATCCCCCCCCCCCCCCGGAGGATTCTCCGAGCTAACTCCCACTGCCTGGGCCTCTGGTCCTGGTGCACATGGAAGTAATCCACCCGTAGCTCACTTATTGTGGCTATCCGCAGACACGAGAGCAGCTGCTGCAACTGCATCCAGTCGTCCTCCGTTAACCTAGAGATGCACAGGTGGACTCCGACGGCTATGTGGAAATGGGAGAACGGGGTATTAACTGTAGGGCTCTCGCGAAATGGTGAGGATCACAAAAGTTCAGGACACCGCCTACGAGCTTGATCACCGGCTGCGCTGCCGGGACATGGTCGCCATACTTGGCAATGGTGTCCAACATTCTGTCCCAGTGGAAATGGCTATCAAAGCCATCCACCAGGACAGAAGAAGGACGCGCGGAGACCAAGTCCTTATAGCACAGCCACTGAGTCGTCTCTGGCAGGCTGTCGAAAGGGTATACGAAAGGGGTGTCCAAGCTGCTCATAGGTGGGGGCGCAGTCAGAGGAAGAAGAAGAGAGTTGAAAAGGGGGTTCCTACGTCGAGGAGTGGAAGACACCTGGGTGTTTGGAGAGACAGGAGAAGGAGCAACAAGAGGAATAGGAGCGGGAGAGGGAGCGACAGGAGGAACAGGAGTTTTCTTCTTTGTAAGTTTGTGCCTTTTCTTCTTACTGGATGTGACTCTACTTGAGGTTGAGGGCATCTCTTCATCATGTTCATCATCAGAAACCATGCCATCTGTCTGTTCAGCTCCACTCATCCCGTCATATTCATCCTCCTCTTCCTCCTCCTCTCCATCTGCATCAAACTCTATGATATCTGTGTCTGCTACATTAATGTCATCCAGTCCTTTCCCGGAATATTTGGCTATACATCCTTTGTTTGCTGCGATGAAAACTTTTGATATTCTTGCAACTTGAGTCACGTCTAGACGCAAACGGTAGAACTGTCGGTGCACACGAATGTCATGGCCCAGAAAGTCTGCCACCTGAATTCTGCTTGCTTTTCTTATTCTCTTCTTCTTTGCAGATTCCTGGACACCCCCGGCTACACTTGGTCCCATAGGGCAAGAATGCTTCCAGACACTAGCGGTTGAAAGTGTTGCATAACAGAATTTACAGAAATTATAATCACTGTACAGACTTTCTGCTGAAGGATGATGAATGACGATAAATTCACCCTTGCCGTTCATTATTACTTCTCGATTGTGAACACAATTCCCCATATTCCTTAAGACTGTTAGCTTGTTCTGTTTTTTCATTGGATTAGATTCATGCAAATATTCTGTTACCTCACTTTTATCAGAATGCATATCTTTCAGGTGCCTTGCAGTTTTTGATATAGGTTTGTGACAATAGTAACAATAGTATTTTTTATCGTATCGTCTTTTTCCATTTTCATCTTTCGTGGCTTGTACCACCACAATATTCCTATGACTTGCCATTTTTATAGGCTGGTATTCTTCACATTCAGTTTCCATTTCCGTTTCTGGAACGTACAAGCTCCCTTCACTGTCTATAGCTTCTTCACTGTCAGAGCTCCCTTCACTGCCTGGGTACTCTTTATCCTTGAAACTTCCACCCAATGTCAGTTCTACAATGCAAATGACACACAAAAAAATAATAATAGCTCTGCTTTTATTTTTTCTCCTTTTTTAAGCAAGCAAGCAAGCAAGCCCAAAGCCTTGATTGCACTTTCAGAGCCTGGAAAATCTAAAAAAAAATAAACAATGGGAAATCAGTAATTTTTTTTCTTGTTGCATGGACCTAGCATGATTTCCCATAGCGTAACAAAACAAATTCATGAAAAATAATGTGCATGACTTCTGTAGAGAGATAAAGAAAATATGTACCAAATCTGCACTAGTTGAACAAGTGGCCTAACAATATCATATTGCATTTTAAATTTTGCAATGATCATGACATAGCAGAAAGCTGTAGGTTAAACATTATTCTAGGCAAGAGTTGTAATTGTGATATAGTTTTAAAAAATATAACTGAAAAACTATGATGTAATAAACCATGCCTCTATCAATTTGACCCCCCCCCTCACAAAGTAGACCTACTTTGTTACTATTTATCATTTTTGTAAACATTTATACAGTTATCCGATATCTGATTGGAAGGATACTGGCCTGGACTGGGCTTGGGAGATTGTATGTTGGTACTAGATGATTGCTGAGATTGCTGATCAGGATCTGGAACTTCCAGAGTTGCATCCAGTTCTGCAGAGCAATATGAACACAAATGTACTAAAATTACACTAGTTGAACAAGAGGGAATTCAATATCATTCCCCGGACCTTGCGCTTCTTGGCTGGTACACCTGCCAACCCGCTCGGAGGCCTCTTGCTGGGGCTAAGAGTTGACTTAACCTCAGCCAACCCCGTAGTGGGTTGACTCGGCCGACTGGTGGGGACGCCCCCTTCCTGGGAGGGGGTGTGCTGCCCCTGAGGGTGTAGTCCCTCAGAGGAAGGAGGCCCCCCTTCCCGGGAGTCGGGTGTCCCCGCGGTAGTCAGGGGAACCCTGGGGGTTGCCGGGGGTGAGGAGTTGGATTCAGAGGAGAGTTCCCCCGTGTCCATGGCCTCCTCAGCCCTTGCCACACTGCCCTGGGGACATCAGGAACAGGGACCTGCTCTGGTTCAGGGCATGTCATGCCCTGATCCACCACTGGTGCTTCTGCCCCTACCCCCGGGCACTGGGTCCCTTGGCTGGCCGTCATTGGCCGCCAAGGCCTTGGGGAAACATCCCCCGAGGTAGGCCAAAGGTGGGCAAGGCCGCGGTGGCATTTTTGGGTTACCACTATGCCCGGTTCCCACCAGGGGGTAACAGGGTCGAGATAGACAAATGTCTCGTCCTCTTCCCCCAGGCCCACCTCAGGGTCCAACCTCGGGTACCTTTCCACATAATCTTCCCGAGGTAACCGCCCCAGCAGATATTTATGGAGGCAGTCAATCCAGCCCCCATCCCCGGCTGAAACAGCCACTGTATAGGCTCTGTCGAGGTACCCTAGGATGACATCCCAGGGGAGACGCGTTGGGGCCATACGCGTGAGAAGGCCTGGATAGGGGAGGCGGGAGCCCCTCCCTAACCACTCCAGGGCCTCCCGTGCACAACCCTCAGCCCTAGGGGCCTCGTCTTCGCCCCCTGGGAACCCAACCCGGGGACCCTCACTAGTCTCCAGGCCCCCCTTCGGCCCGGGGCCCCCACCCGGTCCGGGGTCAGCAGACCCAGAACCGCTAAGGGCACCCAAACCCCCACCCAAACCGAGTCTCCCGAAAACCCCGGGACCCTCGACACGAAATCCCCTGAATACCCCAGGTAAAGTATAGCGGGGCGCCCCACTATCTCCCCTGCTATCCCGGTTTCAGGATCCCGCCGGCCTTCACTTGACTCGGCGGGGTCAGCCGGCGGCTTAATGGGGTCAGCGGGCGACCCGGCGACAAAGGACACCAGCACACTCCCCTTGTCTCCCTTGAGCTCGGGACACTCCTTCTTGAAATGCCCATAGCTCCCGCAGGCATAGCAGTGAGCGCTCCCGGGTGACTTGGACCGCTCCTGGGGAGCTTCCGACTTGGCCGTGAGGATCTCCAGGACCTTACGGAGGTCGCGTTCCATTGTAGCTACCCGATTCTCTAGGCGGCCATGGCGCTCCCCCAGCCGGCGCTCCAGTATAGCCGCTTCTGGTTCGTCAACGAGCTGGCTAGGGGGTGGGGCGGTGCATTGACTCTGCGGATATTATTCGCCCCATCCTCCAAGGCGACGGATTTAACTGGCCGGGGCCGCCCGAACATGGCCCTGTGAACATGTTGATGCCACTGGATATGTCCCACCGCTGCCTCGACGGTGGTGGGGTGCCGAGTAAGCGCATGGCATCCCGCCTTGCAATTAACACACCCCTGGCACAGGCATAGGGCTGCCTGCTGCTGGGGATATGACCCTGTAACCCCTGGGAAAGCACGAAGTGCCAGCCCAAGGACTCGATCAGACCAGTCAAGTAGGGACTCATTTGGTTCTTGCTTAGCTGCCGCAAACTCAAGCTGAGCCGATTCGGACAACCCGCCATTGTCGAAACGCTTCGCCATCCTCTGAATGAGGGAGAAATAGCCTAGCCCTTGTCCCGTTCTAGCAGCAGGCTAAGGTAATCGCCCGCCTTCCCCTCCAGTCCCCAGCTTAACTGGTTGATTCTCTCCGGCCAGTCCCACTCCATTTGGTTGGTGAAAGCGGAGAATTTATGGAAAAACGCCCTCCAGTTCCCTCGCCCATCAAAGGAGATAGCTTTAGGGAGGGGCTGGTAGTTTACCCGCCCCCTAGTGGCCCTTACCCCATCCTTCCTGGTGGGTAGACGTCCAGAGTTCTCTGGTGGGGCCTGTGCCCCCACCCTTCAATGTCCTGGGAAGGAGTTACCCCACCCCTGAGCCTCCATGCCACTTCCCTGGGGCAAGTCATACCTGATATCCTTGTAGGGAAGGGCCTCCTGGCCCGGCCCCACAGCAATCTGAACCCCCCGGGATTCCCCAACTTCTGGGACCTTTCTGGTGAGGGGGTTGGTCCGGCCCAGCCGGTGGGCTGCCCCCCAACTGGGAATGCCCCCCAAGTTCCCCCATTGCCCTGGGGTGATCATAGCCCCTTAAGGGAGGCTCATATGGCCCCCCGAGACCACCCTCGGCCTCCCGGGAAAACGAGTCTAGCCCCCTACCACCCCCCTTAGCCTCGAAAGAGGGCCCCTGGGGAACCGGTAGACGGCCCCCCCTTCCCAGATATCACAGGAGGTGCGCCTTGGGACCTACTGATTTCCTGGGTTGTTGGTGGAGGATAGATATCATAGGGGTATATGGCCGTTGACGACCATCTGTCCAGCCCCTGGGTTAAAGCCCAAACAGGGGTACTAGTGGTAGGAGTTCGAACCCCCTGACGGCATGGAAAAACTACTCCCGCCGCCCCCACCTTGGAGGGGGTCCCCTCTGAACCCTGAGCAGAGCCTACCTCCTGGGGCATGAAGTTAAACCTTCCCGCTAACCCCTCTGGTGTTTCTAACCCTGGAGACGCCTCGAACAGAGCAGGGGTAATGTCCCTATGATCTGCCCTGAGCCCCAGGATAATTCCGGCCTGCGCCGGGGCCAGCCCCGGCACTTCCCGCAGCTATGAGCATATATTAATGGGGACTCGATCATCCATGCCCCCTGTTGGGGGCCTAGCCCCCTTATCCTCAGTTGCCCCTTCCATATTAGCGAGGGAATGTCGTTCCCAGCGCAAAATAGTCCCAGTGGACAACCAATGGGACTGAGTTATTGCACTAGCTCTATTGAACTTTAATGTGAACGGGGTTATAGAAGCATCCCACTCGGAGCAGAAATTCCTACAACTAGAATGAAAAACAGTCACAACAATGAAAAGAACAAAAACACAATATCACTACTTAGTCCTGGTATAAAAATTCTACCAGGACTTGGAGGGTGATGACGTCAGCCTTGTAGGCTTCAATCATCAGCAATAGAAGGTTGAGCTTCCCTTCTACTGCAATCTCAAACGATTCACCCTCACCAGCCATACACACCCCTCACAACAACCTCAGACACAAGTGCAGCTGAAGCACACAACTGCACCTCACCTCCCACCCAAGTTTTTTTTTTTTTTGGCTCCCGCACTGCAATGAGTGGGTGGGCCAACACGCGAAACAACACAGACACCCAAAAATCGCCCACACCCGCACCCCGAAAGGCAACGGGAACACTCACACACAAGACACACGAAGAGCAGGCACACCCGCGGCCTAAAAAACCACAGGCACTACTGCGACAAACACGCACAAAAAGCAGGCACACCCGCGGCCGAACAAGCCACAGGCACTGCTTCACACAGAACAACTACCAGTACACACAGCTGGAAGGAGGCCTAGGCACTCACTACAAGTCCACCCCGCCGAGTGCTAGACTAGGACCGAGGTGAAATGAGATGAGAGCTAACAACAAGAAAGAGATAATCAAACACCCTCAAAACACCCACACCAAAGAAGACACGGAGTAACTAAATAACAAAAAACAAATTATAAAAGTTTTTAAAAACTTACCCCTCTGGCTTGGGAGCAAGGCAACCGTGCAAAAGGCAATATATGCTTGAAAACCGTCGGAAGTTACTGAAAAGTTACGGATGATGTTATGGCGAGCACAAAATAAATGCTAAAAACAAAATGACGTCCTTCCCCCAGAATGGAGGCGAAGATATCGCTCCGTCCCTTTACAGTATACAGAGAGCACGCGGAGCGCAGGCCCGAGCACTGATTTCGTGCGAACCAGTGCGCAGGCAAGCAAGTAACCCGCAAGTGCGAAAAAGGGCAAAAATAACAAAATTTACACTCACATGCACAGAAACACACCCCAAAACAATAATTCACACAAAACAAGAAAAATCAGGCACCCCACAGACATCAACAAACACAAACACCCACGACAACCACCAGTTCAAAACACGTGAATCTCTCTCCCCCTCTCCCCGACAGCGGGATGGAAAATTTTCGCGCCGCCGGGACTACAGGCGATGAGAGTGCCCAAGAGAGAGAGCGCGAGAGACACCGAACAACTTACAAGACAAGTCCAATCCGGGGCAGAAAACGCTTTCCAGACTGGTACACCCAGTAACACAAGACAAAAATATCTATAGATGATAAAAAATAGGGATAGGGGAGGATCCACCCAATCCACTACAATTTCAAAACTGATTTTGCCAACTCTGCTGTGAGCGCTTTCTCCCCGCGCACCGGAAAGTATGTCAATGCACTAAGTAGTGAGCTTGGCCCACAGCGAAAAATCACAATGTAAATTATGAAATAAATTAAGTTTGATTTACCCGCAAATGCAGCGATATGAAGAAGTCGCAGCGCCACTGAAGTGGGTTTGGTTTGATATAACCAAATCCACCTATAAACGTATCCGACTTACCTCCAAATAAGTGGTTTCTTGGAAGTCCGTTGTGATACGTCTGTTTGGTTCTGGTTCTGGTACTCAACTGTGTGGTCCAGCGTGAAAACGGGAATGACGCCCTCGGGTGGTGGCTGTTTGTAGGGGGTGGGGGGAATTTCTACAACACTAGAAATCTAGGGCCTACTTGACCAGAGTCAAGTACGTTGGACACCTGCCACTTACAAGCTTATTCAGCTTTCTACAGGTGCTCCCTTTTCCATTTCTTTAATCTCACAGTTTATTTTAATCTCATCTTGTTATGCTTGTGTATTTGATCTTTTTTTCCTTGTCTTTTATATATATATTTGAACTGCTTGTATTTATGATGAATGTATATATTTGAAAGTTTTTTAATGGAAATGAATAAAATGGAATTGAATTGAATTGAGTAGTACTAGGCCTAACAAAGACAGTCTTTAGTAGAAGATCCTCTGACTATGAGGTCAATGTCAATGAATGACTGAAATTTGTCTGGACACTTGCCACTTTGAAAAAATTGAAGACTTGATGCTGTATATTGTAGTGTTGCAGGTACAGAAGCACACCGCTGAAGTCAACATGATTGTATAAATGCAGATACACCAGTTCTTGTGCCTGTTTATGTAGGCCTGGCTCTAACGTTAGGCCTAACGTTAAATTAACGCAAGACCAGTACACTTTAATACCAACGGAAAAGCAATAAAATAGAACCTGTCGAAAATACGACTTTGGGATGAAAACAACATTAACAAGAATTTGCCTATTGACGTGTGCCATTATATCATATGTTAGACTTCTCTGCGAGTACGAGGGCCTAGGACCTAGCCTGAGGCTAGGGTGAAGCTGATGACTTTCAAAAAATTAAATGTCCCCATTTAACACCCGACACCATGGGAGCAGGTCCCGGAACGTACATTTTTTCCCATTGTGTGCTTTGTGTGAAACTATGTCCCCAGACTATAGGCCTACTGAATGTCCCCGCCTTAAACACACCATTGTTATGGAAAACATCCCCAGAATGTACACTTGGTTCACGTGTGTTTGGTGTTCAATTATGTATCCATGCAATTCAAAGTTAGAATTCTAAATGTCCCCATACTAGGAGCAAGTCCCCAGAACGTAGACTGTTTTCACTGTGTTTTGTGTGTTTGGTATGAAACTGTGCATGGTGTAAAAAGACAGAATGTCCTCACCTTTCACACTGCACATATGGTCCCCAGAATGTATACACTAGATTTATGTGTGTTTGGTGAGAAATTACGTCTCCATTCAACTGTTAAAAAACTAAATGTCCCCATTTAACACCCGACACCATGCGAGGTCCCCGGAACGTACACTATTTTCATAGTGTATCAGGTCGTGTGAAATTGAGTCCCCAGTTTAAGTGTTAAAAGATGGAATGTCCCAGTTTCACACACACAATATATGGAGAACGTCCCCAGAATGTACACTTGTTTCATGTGTTTTTGGTGTGAAATTATGTCCCCATTCTATGATACGTAAAAAGACTGAATGGTCCCGCCTTAAACACACCATTGTTATGGAAAACATCCCCAGAATGTACACTTGGTTCACGTGTGTTTGGTGTGAAATTATGTCTCCTTGCAATTCAAAGTTAGAATTCTAAATGTCCCCATACTAGAAGCAAGTCCCCAGAATGTACACTATTTTCACTGTGTGTTTGGTGTGAAACTATGCCTTGTGTCTCCAGTCTATACGTAAAAGGACGGAATTAATGTTGTAATCCGCACCCATTGCGGTACGGGTTAACCTGCCGGTATGCCCCCGATCACGGGCTGCGGGCCGGGCCGAGTTCATTCTCAAACCCGCAGACCGTCATACGAAAAAAGGGAGAAGTAACGACACATAATAAAAACATTAAAAATGAATATGAAATAAATTACAAACCTTCCCAAACAATAAGTAAAATATGGCAGAAAAGGTGTACGGCAAAAACACAAGAGATAGAATAGATCAGAAATTAGCGAGCTGGGATGACCGGAATCTAACAACAAATAAAAATAGATATCGATAGCAGCTATCGATGCGGCCAAAGTGCGGGCGCGAAATTAAAACTTACTGTACATACGTCGTATTATCGTGTGCGCACGGATTTACTTGTGATATCGAAATGAAGCATTTCTTACGTGAGACGGGATCTTGTTTAGATGGGCGTAATGCTTTCAATTTCGAGATCACAGCGGACCCATTTCGTGGTACAAAGTCACCCCAAAAAAACATTCTCTCCGGAATAAAAGGCGAATTTGCAAATTGTAAGTAAATTCAGTTCACTCTAGGCTAGGTTAGTAGTTGGCATATATTTTCCTGATTTGAGCCTGTATAGTGTGGGGATTGCAAAAATAATTTTCATTTTTCAAAGATAAATTGACTTGCGGGTTAAAACCCGACGGGTCAGCGGGTCCCGCTTGCAAATTATTGGATTATACGGGACGGTACGGTTCGGGTTTTCACTTGCGGGTTACAACATTAGACGGAATTCCCTCGCCTTTCACACTGCACATATGGTCCCCAGAATGTATACACTTGTGTGTTTTGTGAGAAATTACGTCTCCATTCAACTGTTGAAAAACTAAATGTCCCCATTTAACACCCGACATCATGGGAGCAGGTCCCTGGAACGTACACTATTTTCATAGTTTATTTCGTGTGAAATCGAATCCACAGTGTAAGTGTTAAAAGATGGAATGTCCCAGTCTCACACACACAATATATGGAGAACGTCCCCAGAATGTACACTTGTTTCATGTGTCTTTGGTGTGAAATTATGTCTCCAGTCTGTAAAAAAACTGAGTGTGTTTATGGGTGTGTGGGTACATGCGTATTATCGCACAAGCGGGGACTTCCTCGCGTATGGGGATAACAAGAAGAAGCTGCGCATGCGTAAAATATAATCAGGACTTCATCCATCGTAAGCTGGCGCTATTCTCCTTCTGGCAAAACGTTGATTTCTGAGCATTTCTGTATGGGGACACTAGCCGCTAAACAATTTCTTTATATATTTCTTTGAAGAATAAACTGAATAAACTCGAAATTATGACTGGGACGTCCCCACTCTTCGGATGTCCTCACTTGTGTTAAAAAATACAAAATTGTCCCCAGATGTCTGTTCGTACAAACCCACGCATAGGCGTATGGAATACCAATGTGGGACACCGTGTCTTTTGCCTACCCTTGTTGGACACTGACCTATTTTCAGTCCTGTCCGACAAGGGTCGGTTAAAAAAGTCAGGTCACGCAGATTGTCCTTACGTGTGTGTTTGTGTGTGTGTGAATGTTATTTCAAAGAGCGCCAACTAGCGGCAGTGCATACTTTATGTTTGCAAAAAATAAAACTTAATTAAAGAAATCTTTGCTAACATAGGCGCTGGAAGGGGGGGGGGCAGAGTACGACCTCCCCAACTGAAAAGTGCCCCCTTAAAAAGATACAATAAAAATATTTTATAAAAAAAAGTGCGGAGAAAGAAAAAGATGAAGGGTTTTCAAAAGATCATTAAACATTTTTTTTTTTGCACTCCGTGAGCAAAAGATTATGTCAAATATCAGAGTAGCAATTTGACAGTTGTAGCCATATACAAGGAAGGAGGAGGGAAGGAGCATTTGGGGGTGACTGCCCCCAATGAAGAATGTGGGGGGGGGGGCAAAATGCATTCCCCCCCCCCCCCCCCCCCCCCGCAATAAGGATGAAGACAGAGGACTGGAAGAGGAGGAGGAGAAAAGAAGAACGGAAAGTAGTAGAAGAAAAAGAAAACGAAGAAGTAGAAGAAAAAAAAAGAGAAAAAAGAAGCAGAAGAAGAAAGAATCATTCTCTGCCTTTCTACTATTCACACTCTCCTTCATTTTGTACACCATGTATGCAGCTTTTATCATCAAATACAATTGTATTGTATTTTCAAGCCTTTTAAACAATTTTAAAAAATCAATGTATGCATTTTTTCCATATTCTGTTTTATATATTACGTGCAATGATTCATTATGTATTTTTATGTGAAAATGGGCTGTAATACAATTTTCATCCTTTGCATAAAATTCAATTGATTTGTTTTGAATTGAACTGAAGTACTTTGTGCATTCTCTCCCACCTCCCTGATTAAACTCATTATCAATGTCATCATTGTTATCCAAATTGAAACATCATCATCATCGTCATCATCATCACCACCACCATCATCATCATCATCATTAACAGTCACTGTAATTTCACAAAATGCGACCAGGGAGTACTGTGATGTACAAATTATATTTCTTTTCTTTAATCCTCTGCAAACTTTCAGCAGTTCACTGTAATTAACAATAACAAAATGCGTTCTATTATGTTATATTAAACTGAACAGCATGCACCACATGTAGGTCTATCATATGGCTTTGTTTATTTTTTATAATGTATTTATATGCAACCAGATAGGACCAATATGCATAATATTTCAGTAATATATAGTATATCTAGAACTTAAGATAAGTTATAACATCTATACTGCTCATTTGCTGTTCCAGAATAAAACAGCTAGATCACCATAAAGAAGGCTTCTTTGGAAGCAATGGGCTAATCTATGTATTTTTGTCAAGATATATTTTGATTTATCCTTTTTTAAATGATACATCAAGCAAACTGATTGGTGCATGCATCTCCAAGTACCATGGCTTTGAAAATGTATTTGTGAAAAAATAAATAAAAGGAAGATACATTCGTCACACTTTGGTGCTTTAACACAGCTATGAAGATTATGTGTGGAAGTCTTGCCCCACAATTGACTTTGATGTTACCCTTTTCCAAGCCCCTATACTAATCAATGAATAGGTGTCAGTTGTCATTTGTATATCATTCGAAAGATTATTTGTCAAATATTAGCTTTAGCACTGAGTGATTCAGTACAAGTTTTTGTTCTAGATTTATTTTTTTTCACAAAATATTTTGTAGGAAAGCTGATAGTTTAGCAAATGATTTTGCTTTTTTTTCTTCAAAATCTTAGTGCTCAGTGCTTAGAGATACATGAGTAAATAAGTGAGCCTATCGTATCATTTGAAAGAAGATAAATGTTACTTTTTTAAACATATTCTTTAAATCATATGATCCATTGCTTCTGCACAATACCTTTAGAGTTCTGTTTGTTTGTTTGTTTTTCTGGTATGCACTGTGAAGCTGTTCATAATTTACAAAGAGCTTTATGGAACACCATCAAGACCTTTACAATTATAACATAATTTTGCCCAAATATTAACTTTGTATAATATAATACAACTAGTTCAAAAAAGTATCTTGAAAACAAACATTGAGACAATGTAATGAAAAAAAATACATATATAACTCAAGAAGTCCAATAACAACAACATTAATTCCTTTGAGGCATCAAATCTGCCTTTATGTAAACATAGATAACAATATTAAAAATGCCCTTTGAAATGACATTCAGCCTTACATTGATCTAGAGGCAAAGTTGCTTACTAACCCCCCCCCCCCCCCCCCCCGGAAAAAAAAATCATCTTGGGATTTAACACTCGTTAAGCCCATGTAATGTAAACAATGATCACTTTACATGTATGTTAACCTACACATAGAAGTTTCCCCTTTGTATACTGTAATTAGGTAGCCCGGGACCAAGTAAACATGTTATTAAATAAACCTGCTCTAAATTATAACAGCAGTGACTTTATATACTGGGTGGCCCAGAAAGAAAGGAACCAATATAATCCATAATATTTGGATGATAAATGATAATAAGAGAAAATCACTGAATTCATTTAAAATAAAACTCTTTTTCCAATTATATGACACCAAGATCATCCATTTTAGCCTATGTCTTCCAGAGTTATGGCTCATAGGGCAATGCCATTTTCAAATGTGCTTCTTAAGTCGGTGTCTTACAAGAATTTCAGCAATCAATACACACGGCCTTATTCTAAACAATGACACAACTTCATTCAAACGAATATTAGGCATGTGCTACAAAGCTATTGTTGTGGAAAACTATTTTTGCTGAATATTTTTCTCTATGGTTCTTGAATTTGACCGTTAAAGTAGCAGATTTTGAAAATAAAATAAGCCATATCTTTCGAACACATATCATGATATTGGTGTCGTATTATTGCAAGAACTTTGTATTGAATTAATGTAATAATTTATATGAAGGATTATATTGGTTCTGTACTTTTCGGGCCACCCCGTATAATAAACAATGAATTAATAGTGGTGATAATGAACTCTGTATATGTAACTCAACAAGTCTACACTGATACTTATAAAAAAAAATGAAAAATTAAAATTTAAAAAAAAAAACAATGGAATATAAACCTATCATACAAATACTGGTATATACTTTTATGACAGGCTCTGGTTAAAACTATAGGCTCCATGGGCTGACTTGCCAAGAGGCGCAGCCCCAAAGCAAATATTACTTTTGCAGTCACCATAGTACCATAGTTTTACTGCAGAGCTTTGAATGAAAATAATATATTTGTTTTATATAATGGATTCATTGAGTTAACATCCAAATGAATACATAATATCCTAGAATAATCCAAATTTAAATCAAAATTGATGAAAGGGTTGACCCTAGCCCATCTCTCGCTTTAGCGGTACAAAGCGAAATGCACTAAATTTGTGCACAACACAGTTTATGTAGACATATGACTGCAGTGGGTAGGAATGCCTGTATAAGGGCAAAATATGACATCATCATGCAATGACCTTATATGGGCATACTGACATTATCAGAGTCAAATATGCATTTTTCGTGAAAATGCTATTACGAATCCTTAAATAGTCTTCAGGTACTATTAAGGGTTCCATACTGAGAACTTTGATATTCATTTCTTATCATGTGACAATAAAGCAATCAATGAACAAGGATGTATGAATCCAGTATATAAACAGAAAATGATAGCAGTATATAATTTTGCATGCATATCATTATTTGTATTACTTTAATGTGGCCCAGAAGCAAATATCATTAAAGAAGATGCAATGAAAACAATGACCACTTATGATTAATGGTGAAGAACACAAATAATGCATCTAACTGAATGAGCAATCGATATTTTGAAACACATTCTATAACTAAAACTTACAAATCCCTGATAATCTTTTATGTGCTAATTTAGAATCAACAAAGTCAATGCTTCATGACCTATTAATGCCAAGTACGCATCTTTTTCCACCAGAGTAATTGACATCTTACATCGCAGCATGATTCATGTATTCCCACAGACCATTACCATGCTTTTAGAATGCAGGTTATATATATCTTTACATGTGTTTGTGAAGCAAAAATGAAGTCGCAATCTTGCACATATAATTATAATAGAAGTAGTAGTAAATAGTAAACAAAATTGATAAAAATAACAAAGATGATGATGATAATAATAATAATGAAATAACAATTATATTTTAAATTCTAAGAAAAATTGTTATATTCGTGGAGTGCTTGATACTTCTGTCTCAATAGTGCTTATCATAAAGGCAGCCATTACAGAGCAAAATATACTAGTAGTAAATCACATTAGTGGAAAGAAGGCTATAAGAAGATGATTTTTTTTTAGTATGTATATTTGGTATAAAACTGAATAATTGTTGTTTGAATTTCACTCCCACACAAACAATAATCATGTACTCCATCTACTATCAGCATATTGTACCTTTTAAAGAGAATTGATAAGCAAAGCTGCGTAATCCTTAATCCAAGAAAATAGGAGGCTTTGCATGCAATGATTTCACATTTTTTTCACAAAATATCACATTAAGGAAAAAAAAAAATGATCTTGATAGAAAGAATAAACTTTCATCTTGAAAGAAAGAACCATTAAAGGGGAACTCCTGCCCCCAAAATAATATGATTTGAATAAACAGAGTAAAATTAAACAAGCATAACACTAAAAATTTCATCAAAATCGGATGGAAAATAAGAAAGTTATAGAATTTTAAAGTTATGCATTATTCCTGTGAAACAGTTGTATGCACGTCATCATGAATATGCAATGAGTGAGCTGATGATGTCATATCTCCACTTCTTCTTTTGTATTTTATTATATGAAAATATAACTATTCAATTTTTCTGCTTCCAGAAGATAATAAAGGGAATGAAACCTCATTTAACATGTACAATCATTACTACTGTAAATTATTTTGTTACAAGGGACATATTTTTTATATACATGTATGAAAAAAATGAAAAAATTAAGATTTCATAAAATAAAATACAAAAGGAAAGGTGGGGATGTGACATCATCAGCGAACTTATTGCATATTCATGATCATGTGCATATAACTGTTTCATCGAAAAAATGAAAAACTTACAAATTCAATAACTGCCTTATTTTTCATCCGATTTTGATGAAATATTTAGCATTTTGCTTGTTTGATTTTTCTCTCTTTATTCAAATCATAAAATTTTTGGTCCAGAGTTCCCCTTTAATAAACATGTAGCTAAAATGGCTAACATGTACAATGTCATTTACAATGCATATAATATTTATCAATAAAAAATCACGAACTTTAGTTTTAATTCAACCCTGATACATACATTGTCTACAGCTGCCACCCTTGAAGTACTGTTAAAGATTCACAATTGGTTGATTACTACGTACATATATAAATATATAAGTATATAAGTATATATATCAATACTCAGCAACACCAGCTCTACACAAAAAGCCAGTAATATGGCTTATCTTTTTGCAGAAATCTGTGCCCCCATGAGGATGATGGTTATCCAAACATACCTCTTTACCCTATTCTATGGTTAAGTTCTGGCTTCACTAGGTTTACAGATATAAAACCGGTATGACAATTGTCATATTAGGGAATTTTCACATTTTATCACTTTAAGCAACTATGATTACTCACATTCCTCATCATTTGTCTCTGTTTTTTTCTTTCAAAATTGCATTCCAGATCTTTGATTTTATTTGAATAATTTTTCTGTCTTTCAAGCAATTGCTTTTATCTTTGATTCTAGCACAAGTCGCAAACGAAGGTGGACACATATTTGCAATTGCAGAGGAACAATCTGGATGACTGAAGACTGCTTTTTCTTCCTCTTTAGACCATGTTTTTCTCCCGTTTGATTTCTTATGCTTAGAAAGTACAGACATGTCTCTCCTATTAGAACTTTTCCCTACAGATTTTTTTCTCTTTCTATCAAAAGGCTTGACGCCACCAGGCTTGGGACATGCCCCTTGGTTCTCTCTCAAGCATTCTTTATTTTATCATCATCATCTTCATTCATGCTGTCATCTGCACTTTGTAGGTTGTCCTCAGCATCTAGGTCAGCCTCGGCTTCATGACTGACCTCACCTTTACAGTCACTCCCAATCCCTAAGTTGTCCTCCTTCATTGACATGTCCACACTGAGTTCAGTGCTAAGATTTCCCTTCTCGGCAGCAAGAAGTAATTTGCTTACTTTTGCTAGGAAAATTGTTTCCTGTGGCAAGCGATAATACTCTCGATGGACGTGGATGTTGTGACCAAGAAAGTTTGCTAACTGCTCAAGTTCATTGCCAGACAAATTGAGAACTTGAGAACATGTTGCAATATGTTTTCTCAACTTTGTTGCAGTCAGAAGATCTGGATGTTTTGCCCCACAACTTGAAGGAAATCTTCTGATACAATCATGACCCCTTAAGGGGTTCAGTGAATTGCCTGGGCAAGCGAAGACAAATGGATTGTCTTCATTGATACCAACTCTGTCTCGTTGTTCAATCAGAATGTTAACACACTCTGTCATTTCTTTTGTCAGTAGAATTGGAACTCCCCTGTCTCTTTTTCCGCGCACCATAACAAGATTCAGACGACTTGCTGCTATTTTCTCAGCAGGGGATAGACTCGCGAAGATCTCATCATGTTGCATGATTCCTTCCTTCATTTGTGACTTGAAATCCTGTACTTCTAGATGCTGAGTGTCTCCAGGCCTCCTGCGATTGAATACTATTGCTTGCGCAAGAGTTACTTCACAAAGCCCCCTCCAATTTTCTATGTTAACCTCTTGCTGCAAATTGGTCTTGGCTTCCTCCATATCTGTTGCAAGTGTCTCATTAAGCTTTACCGTGTCCTCAGTGAATGGGATGTTCTTTCCTTTCTGCCACTTTGTCTTCTTCATTTGGCGAAGAACATGGCGAGTAATTTTCTTCGACCACTCATGATCATAGAGGTTCTGGAAACCTTTTGCTGTTCCCTGCATGGTATGATCACTTTTCTTTATTCCTATGGCATGCAACACCTCAGACAGGCCTCTCAGGCTGTGTCCAACCTTCTTTGCTAGAGTTGGCGTAGTAAACTCCATTGTTCTGACATTGAATCCAGCAAGTCTCTTCACACCTTTAATGACATCATCAAAGTTTCCTGGATCAATAAGATCTACTGATGTATTGAACTTTTCACTGTTCACATCATGTAGCTTGCACTCCTGCAACAATCTCCCAAGTTCCCGCATTTTTTGTGAAACATAATTTGCGGATTTGTGTAGGTATCCAGCTTGTTCGAAAATATGATCACCATATTTACATATGAAGTCATCTGTCCTTACCAGTCGGGTGACACTATCTGGGGTCATACCATCAAGGGCTGTAGCAAGACGGTTCTCAAACCATGTGTGCCACCTAATCTCGTAATATACATTTAAAATTACATTGTTACGTGACCTTTGACTCTGTCATGTGACCTCAAAGTGTGTCATAGTGTCAAGGTTCCCATAGTACAACTATGATATAAGTTTGCTTACAAGTGAAGCAAACCTCTTCAAATAGCAGCAATTTAAATAAAGGTTAACCAAAATAACTAATAATTTGACCTTAAATGACCTTGTCACATGACCTTTGACCCCATCCTGTGACCTTTGAAAGTGTCATATGACCTCAAAGTGTGTCATAACTTGAAGGTTTCTAATTAACCTATTATCCAAGTTTGGTTATAACTGAAGTGAACTTCTTTGAACAGGAGCAATTTGAAACAAGAGCCCCAGGGGGCTTTACGCTCACCTGAGCATAAGGTATATTCACATTTAATGCAAGCTGTCTGAAGTCTGATTAGAAAAAAAGCCCAAAAGCTCAACTGTTCTGCTTCTAGAGCTGGAGAAGAAGATGTTGAAAATCTAGTGTTTTGGCCCACCTCAGAGCCATGGGTACCATTTGAACAACTTTGGATCCTCAACTGTAAGGTTGATTCCTACCGAGATTGGTTGAAATCCGATTACCCATTCTGGAGCAGAAGACAAAATACCCTCTTTTCTTGAAGTTCCCCACCCCCCTTTTTACACCCAGCAGGGGCCCAAGGGGGCCACCCCAGGATCTGCCATGAACAACTTTTATGCTTTGCTTATTAAGGTATCTACACACACTAAAGCTTGACTGTTCTGCTTCTAGATCTGGAGAAGATGATGTTGGAAATTTACATTGTTTTGCCCCTTGGGGGCCCCGCCCCTGGGACCCCTTGGGGCCACGGGTACCATTTGTACAACTTTGGGTCCCCCACCCATAAAGTTGATTCCTACCAAGTTTGGTCGTAATCCGATAACCCGTTCTGGAGAAGAAGATGAAAATGTAAAAGTTTACGGACGACGCACGACGCACGACGCACGACGGACAAAAATGGACGGCAATAGCTCACTTGAGCCTTCGGCTCAGGTGAGCTAATAAAAAGGTGAACTGAAACTTTAAAGGATGGACGGACGGACAGACATACAGTATTTGAATCGCTATGTGTCCGCATGAACATACATTCAGGCGACACAAAAATATGTATTATACAAGCATAGAATTGTTTTGATATATCGAAGCAATGATTCTAAATAACTCATTGTAAATTAGTATTTTATGTAAATGTAATTAATTGGGTATCTAACAGGGGGGGGGGTGTGGTCTCCTCCAGATCTTGGCAGCAGGTCACAACGAAAAATTGTACATTAGAGAATGACAATAATGTACAAAGCTGCGTATGAATTGATTGTATCATTATAGTAAACATGTATAATACACGTGCTGATTGGTAAGAGTCTCATCACGTGATAGACAAAAATTTGTGATAGTGCACAGTCGTGCACCATAATTTCAATTTCTGCATGCCTAAATGTATTTATGTACAAAATCCCATAACGCTTAAGTGCGCAAGAAGCAAATCACATCAGCGATCATTTGATGTGGTGCATTGCGCATCATTTTGGACAGCCTTTGTGACATTACAATGAATTTATGAGTTTGCACTTTATGGACTGAGGTTGCTAGTTATATAGATATAGGGGTCTATTTACTTGAACAGTTAGAGCATGTTCTATTTATGCACCATTACTGGACTATATGACCTCCAATTACTAAATTATCCCTCATGCAGGTCTATTTCACCACGGCCTGCAGCCTCGATGAAATAAAACAGTACTCGGGATAATTTAGTATTTGTTGTGCACATAATCCAGTACAGTGTATGGTAGACCATGCACTCTTTATATAATACATGCATGGAATTAAAATTCATTAATTAAAACTGATTGGTATTTCATGTGTTATTTTCATGGGATAGTTTTAATGATATTTGTCTAATTGGCCCTTAAACAATTCATGTCATGAATGGGCTAATTACATATATTCCAAAAGGAATACTGATTGCTTACCGTGACTGAAGTCTCATCAGGTGCCTTCTCATCAATAGAGCTGCATGTTTCTCTAACAGTATCCATAGGCTGTAACAGAATAGAGAAAATTAATTACCTGATACAGTTCACTTTGATAATGATGGCTTCTAATTGTAGATCCCCAAAAAGGTGTATGAAAAGTGTTCAACACTGGAACTTGGTGAATGAACAGTCATCTTCTGGTAAAGAGTGAAGTCACTGGGACTCGTTTTAAGTCACAGAACTAGTAATAAAAGTGTTCACAATAATTACATTTTGTGGGATTTCCAATGGTAGTTACTGTACTACTCTTGTTGGACAGTTTGTATTGGTTTTTCATCCATTCCTTATATAGGACAGTTTTGATAAGAATTTCACATAATTGGTTGTACCCATGTAACTTTTGTTAGTATTTATAAGAATTACAGACATGAAGTGACATAAGGCACCACTGATTAGGATTACCCGTGTGACTTTTGTTGGACAGCACCATAGAATTATCTGTGTGACTTTTGTTGGACAGCACCATAGAATTACCTGTGTGACTTTTGTTGGACAGCACCATAGAATTACCTGTGTGACTTTTGTTGGACAGCACCATAGAATTACCTGTGTGACTTTTGTTGGACAGCACCACAAAATTATCTGTGTGACTTTTGTTGGACAGCACTGATTTGAATTACCTGTGTGACTTTTGTTGGACAGCACCATAGAATTACCTGTGTGACTTTTGTTGGACAGCACCACAGAATTATCTGTGTGACTTTTGTTGGACAGCACTGATTTGAATATCTGTGTGACTTTTGTTGGACAGCACCATAGAATTACCTGAGTGTGTGACTTTTGTTGGACAGCATCATAGAATTACCTGTGTGACTTTTGTTGGACAGCACCACAGAATTATCTGTGTGACTTTTGGACAGCACTGATTTGAATATCTGTGTGACTTTTGTTGGACAGCACCATAGAATTACCTGTGTGACTTTTGTTGGACAGCACCACAGAATTATCTGTGTGACTTTTGTTGGACAGCACTGATTTGAATTACCTGTGTGACTTTTGTTGGACAGCACCACAGAATTATCTGTGTGACTTTTGTTGGACAGCACTGATTTGAATATCTGTGTGACTTTTGTTGGACAGCACCATAGAATTATCTGTGTGACTTTTGTTGGACAGCACCATACAATTATTTGTGTGACTTTTGTTGGACAGCACTGATTTGAATTATCTGTGTGACTTTTGTTGGACAGCACCATAGAATTATCTGTGTGACTTTTGTTGGACAGCACTGATTTGAATTACCTGTGTGACTTTTGTTGGACAGCACCACAAAATTATCTGTGTGACTTTTGTTGGACAGCACCATAGAGCTATCTGTGTGACTTTTATTGGACAGCACCATAGAGCCATCTGTGTGACTTTTGTTGGACAGTACTGATTTGAATTACCTGTGTGACTTTTGTTGGACAGCACTGATTAAAATTACCTGCATGAAGTGTGTTGGATACCATTGATAAAAATTACCTGTGTGACTTTTTTTGGACAGCCTTGATTAGAATTATCTGTGTGACTTTTGTTGGACAGTACTGATTTGAATTACCTGAGTGACTTTTGTTGGACAGCACCATAGAACTATCTGTGTGACTTTTGTTGGACAGTACCACAAAATTATTTGTGTGACTTTTGTTGGACAGCACTGATTTGAATATCTGTGTGACTTTTGTTGGACAGCACCATAGAGTTATCTGTGTGACTTTTGTTGGACAGCACTGATTTGAATTACCTGAGTGACTTTTGTTGGACAGCACCACAGAATTATCTGTGTGACTTTTGTTGGACAGCACCACAAAATTATTTGTGTGACTTTTGTTGGACAGCACTGATTTGAATTATCTGTGTGACTTTTGTTGGACAGCACCATAGAGTTATCTGTGTGACTTTTGTTGGACAGCACCACAAAATTATTTGTGTGACTTTTGTTGGACAGTACTGATTTGAATTATCTGTGTGACTTTTGTTGGACAGCACCATAGAGTTATCTGTGTGACTTTTGTTGGACAGCACCACAAAATTATTTGTGTGACTTTTGTTGGACAGTACTGATTTGAATTATCTGTGTGACTTTTGTTGGACAGCACCATAGAATTATCTGTGTGAATTTTGTTGGACAGCACCACAGAATTATTTGTGTGACTTTTGTTAGACAGCACCATAGAATTATCTGTGTGACTATTGTTGGACAGCACCACAGAATTATCTGTGTGACTTTTGTTGGACAGCACCACAGAATTATCTGTGTGACTTTTGTTGGACAGCACTGATTTGAATTACGTGTTTGACATTTGTTGGACAGCACCACAGAATTATCTGTGTGACTTTTGTTGGACAGCACTGATTTGAATTACGTGTTTGACATTTGTTGGACAGCACCACAGAATTATCTGTGTGACTTTTGTTGGACAGCATAGATTTGAATTACCTGTTCAACTTTTGTTGGACAGCACTGATATGAATTACTTGTGTGACTTTTGTTGGACAGCACTGATATGAATTACTTGTGTGACTTTTGTTGGACAGCACTGATTTGAATTACTTGTGTGACTTTTGTTGGACAGCACTGATGAGAATATCCTGTGGCATTTGTTGGACAGCACCATAGAGCTATCTGTGTGACTTTTGTTGGACATCACTGATTAGAGGTTCCTGTGTGACTTTTGTAGGAGAGCAATGTTTAGGATTAATTGTGTGACTTTTATTGGACAGCAGTGATTAGAATTACTTGTGTAACTTTTGTTGGACAGCACTGATGAAATATATACATGTGTGAGTTTCGTTCGACAGCACTGATGAATTACCTATGTATCTTTTGTTGGACAGTAATGTTTAGGATTAACTGTGTGACTTTGTTGGACAGCACTGACTAAAGTTATCCCTGTGTACATGTAGTCCCTACCATATTACAGGTGAACGCTATGCCAATTTATACAAAATATGTGACATGACTTCCAAAACTTAAGATACTTGCTGAAATTATAAGAACATGATTCATGTATCCCATGATCTTTGACCTTATGACCCCAAATCCACCAGATCATTGTTACTCCTATGTTCGTACAAAAACCAAGTTTGAAGTGGGGCTGTCAAATATTCCCTAATTATATAGATCTAGGGGTCTATTTACTTGAACAATTAGAGCATGTTCTATTTATGCACCATTACTGTATATGAACTCCAATTACTAAATTATCCCTCATGCAGGTCTATTTCACCACGGCCTGCAGCCTCGATGAAATAAAACAGTACTCGGGATAATTTAGTATTGTTGTGCACATAATCCAGTACAGTGCATGGTAGACCATGCACTCTTTATATACTACATGCATGGAATTAAAATTCATTAATTAAAACTGATTGGTATTTCATGTGTTACTTTCATGGGATAGTTTTAATGATATTTGTCTAATTGGCCCTTAAACAATTCATGTCATGAATGGGCTAATTACATATGTGTCTTCCAAAAGGAATACTGATTGCCTACCGTGACTGAAGTCTCATCAGGTGCCTTCTCATCAATAGAGCTGCATGTTTCTCTAACAGTATCCATAGGCTGTAACAGAATAGAGAAAATTAATTACCTGATACAGTTCACTTTGATAATGATGGCTTCTAATTGTAGATCCCCAAAAAGGTGTAATGTACTTATGGAAAGTGTTCAACACTGGAACTTGGTGAATGAACAGTCATCTTCTGGTAAAGAGTGAAGTCAATAGGACTCGTTTTAAGTCACAGAACTAGTAATACAAGTGTTTACAATAATTACATTTTGTGGGATTTCCAATGGTAGTTACTGTACTACTCTTGTTGGACAGTTCGTATTGATTTTCTGATAGTACATGTTTTACTCATTCCAAGCGTTTCCTGTTTAACCAAAGATATGCACATGGCATGACAATTTGATATCTAAACTCCGAACCCTTGGGGGTGTATATGATCTCTTAATGAACAGGATACAGATGTGGATTAGCCACAAGCATAGCATTATCGAGGTTTGACCCAAGTGTGTATGCAGTAGAGGGCAGTAAGGATATGAATATTATACCTCTGATTCATCGGTGTCTTCAGCAGAGTGGTTACTTGGAGAGTAGTCTGTATCTAATTGATGTGATGAATCAGATTTGATACTTTCATCAGATGACGATTCAGCATATGTACGTCTATTCAACCGCTCAAATTGAAAACGGTTCTAAAAAGAGGGAAAGGAGAGTAAATTAATAACATATTTGAAGGGGAAGTCCACCATACCAAAACAAAACAAAAAATATTGGGATAAGAAGATAAATACCAAAAACTTTATCACTGAGAGTGTGTATTCCCTTATCTCACCTGCCTGGATTGTAATATCTGAAATAGGGTGGCTTGCAACAGTTAGCAATGGGACCAGGAAGCTGTCAAACATCTAAAATTGCTTGAGTGCACTTTGACATAAAAAAATGTTTCTTTTACAGCTAAAAGTCGGAGTTTTTTGGTTTGCTTGCTCAAAATAAAAATGGATTGTTTATACTCTAAGTAGGTTCAAGTTCCATAAAGATTAATTGAAATAAAGGGGATGTACAAACCCCTGGATATTTTTTGAAAAAAAAAAGCAGTTCATTTGATGAATAGTAGTGGTAGATCAATAATTAATTTAGCAAACATACAACCCCCCCCCCCTCTTATCATGTTTAAACCTCCACTCCCTTTCCCCACTCAGTTGCTATGTTCTGTGACTGAGGATATTCACCATCAGTCATCCCTGCAAACTGTGAGCACAAACTAACACCCATGGAAGTTTTACAATGCCAGGGACTCCTAAATTTTCATAATTTATTTCTTACCATGAAAAATAACAATTATATAGATAAATTTCCTGCTTGTATCCAACTGGTACCACTGTGGGTGAATCATGAATAAACACATGTACTTCCAGCACTTCCTACTTTTGAACCAGTGTTAGAGTGACTTCAAGGAAGGTTCAAAATACATTATGCCAAGATAAACCCATATTTATCAAAGAATAACACTCTACATGAAGGAATTAATGCAGAAGCCTACAAGAGGGGGGGGGGGGGGGGGATGAAGACGTACTCACATGCTTACTTCCCCTGGTCTCCCCACCCCCTCCCAAAGCCCCTGAGAAAGATTAACAATGAAAGTGGAAACTAAGAACAATGAGGAGAACTAATAAAAAAACTAAGAGAACCACACAAACAGTTACAAAGCAGCAAAATGAAGGGGGGACTGGAATTACTTGATGAAAGGAAGGTAGAAAGACACTGGAAGGATTGCTGGATGAAAGAGCTATGGGAGGCAGATGCTGAGGAGTCGATGAAAGTGAAAGAGAAGGGGAATATGAGTGAGAATTTGACATGCATGCATAGGAGAGTGATTGCATAGAAACTGAATGCCTGACAGAAGGAAGGGAATGTTCACAAGACAAATCAAAGGATTGTGCACAGGATGGAGAAGAAAGAGAACATGATCCCAAAGAGCTCAAAGAGGGAGGGGGAGGAGGTGGACAATACTTGACTTGCAACTGTTAAATGATAGAATGCAAGTATAATGAAAATAAACTTTCAACTTTAAGCAAAGAAATGTTAAACAGTGAAAAAAAAATGGAATATGATTTTCTTTATGATCTTGAGGATAATGTGCTCCATGCATAATCATTCAACCTCTGAAACCATCCTGGTAGAGATCCCTACCAAATCTGGTAAACTTCAACCATTCATTTGAGAGTAAAGATAAAAATGTTGAACCCCAGTACCCTCCAGTCCCAATCCCTTCCCCATTTGCAAATAACCTGTTAGCCTTGTATAGCTTTTAGATGTCTACCCAGGGAAATCAAGAAAATATTTTCGCACTATTGTATACAAACTATGACTCAGTATTTAGCAGAAATCTGAACATGGATATGATGAAGATGACACAGAAGGAGACATATGAACTTAACACGAAAGAAATAGGAATTAGAGAAAATGAAAGCTACCAATATAAATTTGCTTCCATATTAGCCATTCTTGCCATGCTTATAAAAGGTGTTCTAATCAAACAGGACCTTGCTGAATGAACAGTCAACATCTGGTAAAGAGTGAAGTCGGTCGAACTCGGTTTTAAGTCACAGAACTGGTAACAGAAGAATTCCCAATAAATACATACCTGGGATGCTAATAAAGTCAAAATTTGCTAAAATAGTCCATCACATTTTTTTCTACTTCTTACAATGTACATATCCAGAATTTGAAAAAAAAAATGCTTACCATGCCTGTGGGTTCATCAGGTTCCTCCTTGTCACTGGAGCTGCATATTTCTCCAACAGTATCCATAGGCTGTATTAGAAAAGAGAAAAATAATTGTCTGATGCAGTTTAATTTTATATGATGATGGCTTCTTGTATAGCCCCGAAAATATAATGTATCAGATGATCTTTGAAGGTTTGTACGGTGGTGCAGTTAACGTGGAGGAGGTTTATGGTTGAGGATGCATGTAATCCTGACAAGGACTGTTGGGTTAAGATAGGAAAGGTAAGTAGATATGAAAAGATGAAAATTAAAGGCGATAAAGGAGAGGATAGAGGATCTGCAAGGAGAATGAAAAAGGGTTAAGAGAGAGAGAAGGCAAGAAAAAAAGAAGTATGTAAAGATGAAAATGAAAAGCTAGAAAAGGAGGATCAAGGGTCTGGATGGAATATGAGAAGAGGAGATATTCTTTCATGAGATAAGTTGGAGTCCTGAAAAGAACTGTAGAGCAAATGAGGTGAGGGCTTGAGTAGATTGATGACATAAGACTCAATTTTTAGGCAGCTTAACTGTCCTTCCTCAGGAGAAAAGTGTGCTAGAAGTGAGGGTTATTATTGTCAAAAAAGTGAAGTGTATGTATTAAAAGTGTTCTAAACAGAACCCTGCCAAATAAATAGTCATTTATCTTTGTTACTCTTGTGGGACAGTTCTGGTTTGTAGTACCTGTGTTACTTTTGTGGGACAGTTTTGATTTGTAGTATCTGTGTTACTTTTGTGGGACAGTTTTGATTTGTAGTATCTGTGTTACTTTTGTGGGACAGTTTTGATTTGTAGTACATGTATCTGTGTTACTTTTGTGGGACAGTTTTGAGTTGTAGTATCTGTATGTGTTACTCTTGTGAGAAAGTTTTGATTTGTAGTACCTGTGTTACTCTTGTGGGACAGTTGTTGTTTGTATTATCTGTGTTACTTTTGTGGGACAGTTTTGATTTGTAGTATCTGTATTAATCTTGTGGGACAGTTTTGATTGGTAGTACCTGTGTTACTTTGCTTGCACAGTTTTCATGGTATTTTATAGCCCATTAGCCCTCGCATCATGAAACGGTTAACTACATATGTGGCACCCTGACAAAGTCACAATTTGTACAACCATCTCAGATTTTCCAACTTCTTGCAATTTTACCCATTACGAAGGAATGAAGGAATACTGATTGCTTACCGGGACTGTAGTCACATGGGGTACCTCTTCCTTTTCACTGGAGCTGCATGTTTCTCTAACAGTATCCCTAGGCTGTAAGAGAAGAAAAAAGCCTAATTACCTGATACAGTTTAATTTGATAAATTGATGGTGGCTTCCTGTGTATGAAAAGTTTATCACATAAGCTGAATGAACAGTCAACTTCTAGAAAAGAGTGAAGTCGGTCGAACTCGGTTTTAAGTCACAGAACTGGTAACAGAAGAATTCCCAATAAATACATACCTGGGATGCTAATAAAGTCAAAATTTGCTAAAATAGTCCATCACATTTTTTTCTACTTCTTACAATGTACATATCCAGAATTTGAAAAAAAAATGCTTACCATGCCTGTGGGTTCATCAGGTTCCTCCTTGTCACTGGAGCTGCATATTTCTCCAACAGTATCCATAGGCTGTATTAGAAAAGAGAAAAATAATTGTCTGATGCAGTTTAATTTTATATGATGATGGCTTCTTGTATAGCCCCGAAAATATAATGTATCAGATGATCTTTGAAGGTTTGTACGGTGGTGCAGTTAACGTGGAGGAGGTTTATGGTTGAGGATGCATGTAATCCTGACAAGGACTGTTGGGTTAAGATAGGAAAGGTAAGTAGATATGAAAAGATGAAAATTAAAGGCGATAAAGGAGAGGATAGAGGATCTGCAAGGAGAATGAAAAAGGGTTAAGAGAGAGAGAAGGCAAGAAAAAAAGAAGTATGTAAAGATGAAAATGAAAAGCTAGAAAAGGAGGATCAAGGGTCTGGATGGAATATGAGAAGAGGAGATATTCTTTCATGAGATAAGTTGGAGTCCTGAAAAGAACTGTAGAGCAAATGAGGTGAGGGCTTGAGTAGATTGATGACATAAGACTCAATTTTTAGGCAGCTTAACTGTCCTTCTTCAGGAGAAAAGTGTGCTAGAAGTGAGGGTTATTATTGTCAAAAAAGTGAAGTGTATGTATTAAAAGTGTTCTAAACAGAACCCTGCCAAATAAATAGTCATTTATCTTTGTTACTCTTGTGGGACAGTTCTGGTTTGTAGTACCTGTGTTACTTTTGTGGGACAGTTTTGATTTGTAGTATCTGTGTTACTTCTGTGGGACAGTTTTGATTTGTAGTATCTGTGTTACTTTTGTGGGACAGTTTTGATTTGTAGTACATGTATCTGTGTTACTTTTGTGGGATAGTTTTGAGTTGTAGTATCTGTATGTGTTACTCTTGTGAGAAAGTTTTGATTTGTAGTACCTGTGTTACTCTTGTGGGACAGTTTTGATTTGTAGTACCTGTGTTACTCTTGTGGGACAGTTTTGATTTGTAGTACCTGTGTTACTTTTGTGGGACAGTTTTGATTTGTAGTATCTGTGTTACTTTTGTGGGACAGTTTTGATTTGTAGTACATGTATCTGTGTTACTTTTGTGGGACAGTTTTGATTTGTAGTATCTGTGTTACTCTTGTGGGACAGTTTTGATTGGTAGTACCTGTGTTACTTTGCTTGCACAGTTTTCATGGTATTTTATAGCCCATTAGCCCTCGCATCATGAAACGGTTAACTACATGTGGCACCCTGACGAAGTCACAATTTGTACAACCATTACAGATTTTCCAACTTCTTGCAATTTTACCCATTACGAAGGAATGAAGGAATACTGATTGCTTACCGGGACTTTAGTCATATGGGGTACCTCTTCCTTTTCACTGGAGCTGCATGTTTCTCTAACAGTATCCCTAGGCTGTAAGAGAAGAAAAAAGCCTAATTACCTGATACAGTTTAATTTGATATATTGATGGTGGCTTCCTGACAGTATAGCCCCAAAGTGTATGAAAAGTTTATTACATAAGCTGAATGAACAGTCAACTTCTGGTAAATAGTGAAGTCACTGGAACTCGTTTTAAGTACCGTAAACTGGGGTGGCTTTGGACAAATTTTAACTATTTATATCAATATCGTCATTATGGACAGAGGAATTCTAGAGTTAATGTGGGGGTTGGCAAGTACAAATAAAGAGGAAATCGTGTTATATAGAATTCCCTGCGGTTTATTTTATTTCATGATTATTTTTTTGGTCAAAGTTTGTCCAAAGTGACCCCGGAGTTTGGGGTGACTTTGGACAACCATAAAAATCCCCTTGCATAATCACCTGTACAGCTAATTGTCTAAAGTAAACCACCTTATTGGGGAACTATGGACTACAATACAGTTTTTTTGTAAATCTTAACAACTCCAATTTGTTCATTTTTTTCAACAGCCACCAAATAATGACTTACAAGTACAACTTGTACATACGTTTTTGTGGTGGTATTTTGGCTACACACGTAAGAACTTTCATTTTAAAGAGGCATTAACAGACAGTTGGTTGCACACTTTTTGCAAGATTTTGTAATTAAATTTGATATTTTTAATTCTTATAAGCCTAAATATTCAAAATAGTAAATGAACAAATTTGAAAAAGTGTAGTTAAGCAGGACACTGCATGAATTTTCTGTGGACCTGTTACTTGCGATTAGCACAGTTAGTATTTGACCACCTGGTTAGCTTTGGACTAGTTTTTTTTTTAAATCTTAACAACTTTCATCTGTTCATTTTTTTTCAACAGCCACCAAATAATGACTTACAAATACAACTTGTACATGTACATACGTTTTGTGGTGGTATTTTAGCTACAAAATTTTGCTAACAATAAACATGTAAGAACTTTCATTTTAAAGAGGCATTAACAGACACTTTTTTCAAGATTTTGTAATTAAATTTGATATTTTGAATTCTTATAAGCCTAAATATTCAAAATAGTAAATGAACAAATTTGAAAAAGTGTAGTTAAGCAGGACACTGCATGAATTTTCTGTGGACCTGTTACTTGCGATTAGCACAGTTAGTATTTGACCACCTGGTTAGCTTTGGACTAGTTTTTTTTTTAAATCTTAACAACTTTCATCTGTTCATTTTTTTTCAACAGCCACCAAATAATGACTTACAAATACAACTTGTACATGTACATACGTTTTGTGGTGGTATTTTAGCTACAAAATTTTGCTAACAATAAACATGTAAGAACTTTCATTTTAAAGAGGCATTAACAGACACTTTTTTCAAGATTTTGTAATTAAATTTGATATTTTGAATTCTTATATGCCTAAATATCCAAAATAGTAAATGAACAAATTTCAAAACGTGTTGTTAAACAGGGCACTGCATGAATAGTTACGTAGCTGTCGAACATTTGGTACTCCTTTGATGTCCAAAGTCACCCCGTATGTGAAGCCAAATCATGGGGTGAAATTAGACATGACCTATTTTCAGATTTGCAAGGGTGGTCAGGTATCAAGACTATACAGGTGGGTTCATGATCCCTTTATGTTCATTATCCAGCCAGTAGGCTTGAGCTTCCATTCTTCTGTATTTCTGGAGTACCAAAAGTTTGACAGCCATAAAAATCAAGCATTTTATGGACCCTGCAAAGAAAAGTACAAAAACAATATAAGGCAATGAAATATACAAGAGCACAATGGTCATTCATAATATTCACACATTCCCCTAAAATAACATACAGAAAAAATACTGGAAATACCACAAGGAAAAGAATGTAAAATGAAACAATACTTTTTTTCTGTTGTGTCCAAAGTCACCCCTATGTCCAAAGTCACCCCGGTTTACGGTATACACAAGCTTTAACAGTTTAAAAGTGAATGTACGTACACATGCAAATATCCTGTTAAGATTTATTTGAAAACACATACCCTCTTCCAAGGCATTTCATTTGTTTTCAATCCATAGTCATATAGAACTTCTGTTCCCACTGTAATAGATCTGTTTTGATACAAATTTAAAATGTTTAAATCATATGAAAAGTAATACACTCTTATAAATACTTAAACAATAAAAAAACTGCCCAAAACAAAGAAATGGATATTTCTTTTAAAAAATAAAAATAAAATACCTGTACATAAGAAATTAAGTTCTATAGGAGATTTCCCTTTTTCAAGTACATTGTTTTAAATGCTACAAAATGTATTCACATGAAAAATTAGGATTCTAAAAGATTCATTCTCTGATTAATAACCAAAAATATAACTTTATACTTAAATTAGCATAAATATAAAATACACAAAAAAGTTTAATTATTGAATTTTTTTTTCTTTTTACAGTTAGGTAGATTATGCCAAATGTAAAGTATGTGCAAATTTTCGGTCAAGATCTCAGTGGGGTTGAATCAACCCGCCCCCTTCCTTTGGCTACAGAGCCGAGCCTGGTTTAGGGCTAAAGGGTTAACTGAGATAATTTTTCAAATGTGCATGTGTTTTGAACTTGCCATATTGGTACTGCATTACACCACTTAAATCTAAGAATTTGGTATCTGTCAGAATTTAAGAGGCCATAACTTTTGTTCATTTATTTACTAAGTATTCTTTACATAGGATATTGCCTTTATTTGAATACTGTTTTACCTAGGGAACTTTAAAAAAAAAATTGATACAAAATGCATACACGTAAAAGTTGTGTACATAAAATTGCCCAGAATACAAAAATATTATTTCTATCCCTACAAAAGTATACAATTTCTGAAAAGAAACATTCCAAGGGCTTAAAGAATGATTGAAGAAATAAAGGTGAGATGGTAAAATATTATGAGTGAAAATATTTGGCTTATGAAGACTTCAAATACTTGATTTTGATCTTCTGTACCTCTCAAATCTTTGATCTGACCTTCAGTTTCTCACAATATTTGAGTTCCTCATGAATTTCCTCTTTGAAATTATAGGACAGGACAGAATTTGGAAAATTGTAACAAATCTTCTCTTTTTGGTGGCAAGTTCAAAACACATGTATGGCCAAATTCAAATTTACCAGTGCTACAGTGCATACACAGACTCTTCCCTTCTTCATCTACATGATCAGATTGTACAAAATATTGTAATGTGCAAAAATATATTTAAAAAAAAAATCAAAATTGAACACATATATAATTCATTCGTTTTAACTGTAATTTATCGCCTAAATCTAATCACCACACTCTTTAACAACCAAAATCAACATGAAATATGAATTGAAGTCACTCACCTCGTGCTAAATAAACAGAGAAGAGGATTATTATCCACAGTAATCACCTTCATTCTACTATTCCTCTCACGTTTCTCTCCATGATTCACCAGTCGGCCGAGTTTTGGCCCACTGGTGGGCTCTTCAGTAGCATCAATACTGAATCATCAATATAAGACAAAATGAACTTATAAATAATACAATCAGGTCTTCTTGGAAATACAGTATTTTCGCAGGATCTAAATATTCAAAGATTTATCATATAAAAATTATTCATATTATTTTTCTTTCAATGGATAGTATTCCATACTAAAGACCCCAATATGGATAAGTACACAAGAGTTAATTTTGAAAGATCAGCATATACATTATAATTGGTTTTAGAATTGAAAAAAAAATTGAATGAGAGGGAAAAATTATTACTCGGCTGTCTTGAAATAATTTTATAGTTAGCATGTTGTAAGGAATGCTGAATAATGTGCAGTCACTCAAAAAGGTATTTATTCTAAGACTACAAGATAAGAATGCTGTATTCAGAGAGCGCTTCAGGAATCCAGGTGGCCAGGTAGCGCTTACTGGAAAAATATTGGAAGTTCAGGACTGAGATGGAGGCATGGAGCTATTTTGGGGTACTTGGAATACTATGGCTTTAAGAACTTTCATTAAATTTAAATTCTGGTGACAAGGGAAGGGTAAAGGTACTTCAATGAGTAAGACTCACAAATAAAGTTATAATCATTCACAGTGACTCATTCTACTAAAATAATTGTTTTTATAAAATAGAACAGCCTATGAATCAATGAAACTATTATATCAATTTAGATGTTATGTGGACAAATTAAAAGGACATTTAAAGGTAACATGCTCTACCATACATCAGGTTTTATTTTACATTTATTATTATTATTATTTTTTAATCCCGGCAGGTGGAACATGATTAAGACCCGGTTTACAGAAGCAAATGTAATATGAACCACCACTCTATTCCTTCCCTCATCTCCTGAAAACTATCTGTATGTACTTACCAAAATTTTTTTCCTCGCCATGAGAAAAAAAATCGGAAGACACTGTCCATACACTCCTCCGAGTCCTCTCTTTTCCTTCCCTCGTCTCCTGTAAGAAACTCACCACCATATTGAGCCAAAAACTGTCCAGGTTTGATGTCCTCCACGGCAATTACTCCACGCCCTAGAATTAAATGTTTATAGTATCTAGATTACAATACTAAAACAAATTAAAGTATAAGATATTATTGCCTCTCTCTTGCTCCCAGGAATGACTCAAGGTCCACATAGGAACTAAGAGGAAAAAACCCAACTTTAAACAATAATTCAATGGCAATTAATTAAAGTGATCCGAAAGTATGATATTCTTTTGCATTTCAATGGAACTTCTAGGTTCAGTGTGCCAATATTAAGAACATCCATGATCAGATTCAAGAGCACAAGTGATGGCACTCATATTCCTGTTTCATATACCTTGAGTTATATAGTGGCATTTTGTAACCGTTGACCAGGGTGAGCATTCAAGTTATTTTATGACGAAATTTCATTAACTCATCTGAAAAAGCTTTTTTTTTTTCATTTTAGATAGGACAAATCATGCTGATGTAATAAAACTGAATCATTAAGATATTATCATATGTTGCTTTGCTATAGAAGGAGAGCTAACAGGTAGATCACTGACAAGCATATAAAAAATATTAAATAATTTTTTTTTTTCAGAAAATAAAAATTTGATTTTCTGTATACATAGAATTTTCCCACATTCAAGTTTTAAAACAGTCTCAAATTGTCTTAAATACTACTATCCACTTTAGCTCATGGAAGTTCTATAAATTGAAATTTTTACCTTTCTCCTTGTTAATAAACTGCTCTGTTATCCATGGTGGATCACATTTTTTTCTGATGTATTCGTTTACATAGTCTAAATGTCCTCTTTTTTCTCTGGGCATATCTGTGTAAAAGATATAAACAAATAAAAATACATAGAAATATGATCATACATTTATGCCTGTATACTCACTTTTCTCTTCTTGACTACATGTAGGTCATATTTATCTATTCAGTAATAAAAAATGGCACAAATAAAATTGAAATCAGTGCTGTCAAAGAAAAGTCACACAGGCAATTTCATGCTGTCACAGAAAATTCACATAGGTAATTAATTATAATCAGTGCTGTCTAACAAAAGTCACGGAGATAATCTTATATTCAGTGCTGTCTAACAAAAAGACACACATGTTATTCTTATTAGTTTTGTTCAACTGTTACCTGTCCAAATTTGGATCCCATAACTATAATCATTACATTAAAGCTTAAAATCGTGCCACAACCCCAAAACATGCACTTCCAATCCAATTCCAGGAAGAGGAGAAAAGGAGGAGGAGGAAGAGGAGGAGGAGGAGGATGATGAAAAGGAGAAGTGGGAGAAGGAGTGGAGAAGAAGAAAGAAAAGGAGAAAAAGAAGAAGGGGAGAAGAAGAAAGATTCCGAGTTCTGACAATAACAATATGTGAGCAGCAGTGAGCTGCATGGTTGCCTAATAGACAATTTTTTTGTAGAAACATGTGAAGTGAACCTAGATACCTGCTATCTATACGCGACTGCAGTTCTCAGGACTGAAAAAGGAGGTCGACCAAAAGATGGATGAGCTCTTCCCTTGATATGATGCCAAGTCGATATCCCTCAATGATTACCATCAAAGCATTGAGTAAGCCATCAATCTTTATTACAAAAGTGTCACCTTCGTTTATTACAGGCATCTCATGTCAGTATTAATCACAGTATTTGAAGATGTCAGCCTACATGTAAAGTAACAATTATAAAAAAAAAAAAAACTAGATGGATTTCGACTATGCGTGGTCGAAAATCATGCCTCCGCTGAGTGCATGATCAATAACTGTACAAATCTCAATCATTGTTTGAAATGACCACAATTGTTTTGCCCAAAAATAATCAAATATATGAACTGTTTACTTGCATAACAACTTTGAAAATGACAAGAATGTATGTATTAAAAAAACCACAATATTTTCACTGGCATAACGACCTCCATGATCATTGACCTAACACCTCATGTGAAGTTGATTGGTTACATTTCTCTAAACCCGTTGGCTATGGAATTCTTTTAATCCCCATACACTTTGTACAGGGACCACCCATATCCTGAAGCCAACGGGTTAAGTAATAATCGAATTCCCATATTTAAAATAATGACCTGACCGCAATGCCTTTGACCCAATTACATCCCCCCAATCATAACACACTGGGCGACTTTCTTGGCGGAGGCATACAAATATTGAAATAAGATCCTGTTATAACTTAGACCTCTTTAAGATATGTGCCCATTTTTATTAAATAACTCTCAGTTGAATAAATACTACCTCAACCTACCCTTCACCTTAAACTACTTTTTTCCTGCTCATTTCAGTGTAAAAGGTTGTGATTTCTATGAAAAACTGAAACTGATAAACTCCAGAAGAAGATTTATAATGGTAATCCATATTAATTCATTTGAATTTGGTCAATATCATACAATGTAGCTATTCCTGTCCCATATTCTCATTGAAGACCTAACTTTCCCTTAAAAAAAATTATATCAAGTAGTTCTAATAATTGTAAAAATTAATTGCAATAGTTACAAGCACTCTTTCAAAACTTTTTTTTTCTTCTGCACTAGATCAAATTAGCCTTGCAAAGATGAGGAATCTGTAGTTGTGGTCATTTTAACCTTGTGCTAACTCATACATGAAAATGAGGTACACTTGTCATTTGACATTTTTGGCAGTCAATATAAAACTAGTGTTGCTTGCCTTCATATAGCGCAAAATAATAATAAAAAAAACTTGTTTAAAATATCATTACATGAAAATCAGAGCATGGCTGCCTTTGAACTTTAAAGCAGTGCTCATTAGATCATGACTAACAGGGTTTGCCTGACTTTTATAAGAACTGTAGTTGAGAAGTGTAGCAACATTAATCAAATTTAATTCTGTACTTTTTTGAGTGAAATTGGTTATACTTAGACCCCTATTCTTAGACCTCCTAAGCTAAAGTCCTATTGCAATTTAGAATTAGATCTAGACTTCCTAGATCTAGATATCACAAATTATATCTAAAGTGAAAATTTTGATGAAATATCTGTGGATTTTGTACAATGGTGCTTGAAAGTGTGAATACTCTGCCAGCTTTTTTCTGTACATGAAGCAATGGCAATGTTCCCTTGCCTTGAGTGGCCCTAGGCCCAGCCTTACTACTACTTCGACGTGTCATGCAAAACGGCACGTGGGACTGAATGAAGGTGGAAAACGGGGTAGGGACCCCGGGGTAGGGACAAATAAGACTAAGAAAAGAGAGTGACAATGCTATCAATCCCCCCTCCCACCTCAACATCGTCTGTAACTTAAGCATATTCGTCTTTTCTAATGCCTGAAAACAACAACACATAAAAACTTACCTGAATAATACTAGGGTCTACTAGCTTAATTGCTGGGAATCCACTAACAGTAACAGTAACAGACCAGTCTGCAGCCAGGTAAGTCGCAAATAGATCGCAAACGCCCGTCCCAAATCTGTATGCTTGATTTGGATCTCGGAACGAAAAAAATTGGACAGTTGTTGGACACCAAGCAATCCACGGGCTCAAGGTAGCGCTATTTCACTATAACATAAACGCAGAAAATCTCACATAGCATACCAATGTGGGACATTTCTATAACTGCGCATGCGTGTTCATAATTCGTGCCCTACCATTTCAGAAAATTTTCTTGGAAAAAACCTTTGTGGGACGTCCCACAACTGCAATTGTCCAGCAAGCGTTGGTGTGTATAGGCATTTTGTCCATCAATGGTATTTCATACAGGGACACACCCACATACTTGTATACGTGCAATTTGGTACCGTAAGCAAAAAGCAGGAATTTGAGGAGCTACTCGAAATGTACCCTTGTATGTGTCGGGTGCTTCTACAGCGTGTGTGGTGTGTGTGTGATTGTGTGTGAAAACCCTCAAATTGCACGGTGTATTAGTTCTGGTACACACAGTTCACACAAAGGACTCTAAACACGATACAAATTGAGCAATCATGCTCAAATTGCAAGGTGCATAAGTTTCTACCACACACAGCACATGCAAGGGCTCCAAACACCGTACAAATTGAGCAAACCAAGCTTGGATTGCGTATGGTGCATAAGTTCTGACACACAGATTTCACCTTGCACTTCACTCGACAGATGGATATTCTGAAGAGATGTATGCTCCAATGTCGGCTCACTCTCAGTGTTCGGGTCTGATCCTTCAGTGGGCCCTGTGTTGTCATCAATAGGGATATCATCTAATGACATGTCTTTATACTGCTGAACTTTACCATATTCAAACAGGTTTAGCAGTTTGCTGACTTTGGATAAGACGATGTCTTCATTTGGTAATCTGTAATATTGTCTATGTACTGATATGTCATGACCCAGGTGGTGAGCAAGCTGCTCAAGCTCATGATTCTTTAAGTTTAGTAGCTGGCTCATTGTAGCTATTTGCTTGTGCAAGGAAGTGGCAGTGAGTGTTTGAGGATACTGTGCGTTACATTCTCTTGCAAAATGACGCAGGCAATCATGTGACCTTTGTGGCCCGTGACCATCAAAGTGATTTGTGGCAAATATGTATGGATTCTCAGGACTGACGTTTGCCACTTTTCTGTTGCTCTCATTGCACAAAATCATTATAGATTCTGTCATATTAGGAGTCAGAACAACAGACACACCGCTGCCTCTTTTACCCCTAATGTAAGTCAAAGAAAGCCTATCAATTGACACTCTTTCTTGCAAGGACAGTGCATTCAGGACTTCTGGCTGTGCTTCCCTTCCATTCATTAGGCTTTGCTTGTAGGCATCAACCTTGAGAAACTGTGTTTCTCCAGGTCGTCTCCTGTTACATGTAACAACTTGTGCAAGTGTACATTGGGCCAACTCTGCAAAATTGTTATCTGTTATACCACGGTCCTTTATGTCTAACTATATGTGCTCCTCTTCCTTGTTCAGACACTTATGGAGTGACATAATGTCTTGTGAAAGGGGTAGTTGGACAGGATGCTCCCACTTGTGTGTCAATGCTTGGCGAAGGGCATAGGATGTTACACGCAAGCCCCATTCAAGCTTCATCAGTTTCTGAAATCTTTCTGCACTCTTGTTATGCAGCCCTCCTTTAAGATCTTCTGCATACAGGATATCTGCCATCCTATTTAATGAGTGACCAAGCTTTCTAGTTAGTGAAGGTAGGTAGCTCGTATGTCGATTTGCCGTCATCAAAGGAAGCACATAGGCGGGTTGCATGTACTACAGAGTCAAAATTTACTGGATCTACTAGGTCTTTGGCTGTCTGAAAACATGAGCTATACGAGCGTGCCTCATCTAGCAATCGAGATATTTCTCTCATCTTCTGTGCAATGTAGTGGTGGCTGTTGTTAGTATGCCCTGCCTTACTTAAATAATATTCTCCTAATTTTAGGATTAGCGGGTCATTTCTGGAAATTAGAGTGTATTTGTCACTTTTCATCCCACTAATTACTGACTTCAATTTGCTACTGACACTTTCCCTCATTGGCATTAAGGCAGCACCAGCATGCTGATGTTGTATACGTTTGGAAGCTTTTCTTTTACATTTTTTTGCATGGCGATACAAAGCAGCCTTCTTATAGAGACCTTTACATCCAGAACAGAACACAAACCTATCAAGATTAGCTTTCCCTTCACTGAAATTTGGTCTTTTGTGCACCACTAACTGACCTGACTCTTCACCTAGCAACACCTTCCTGTTGTGCTCATAATCACCAGCTTTCCGCAGCTTTGACAGTAGTGATCGTCGTTCTGTTGATCCTTTCAAGGTGGACATGATTTTGCACACTTCAGCCTCACTTGAATGCTTCTCATAAAGGTGTTCTGAAAGTTTCTTATAACCCTTGCCACAGTAAACGCGAAAGTGCACCTTATCCCAGACTCGCTCATTCGTATTTGTTCACGCTCTTGATGGACAAATCCATATTGTTTGTTGGCTTGTTCGTGCTTCTTTCCCTGTGTCTGATTCTTCCTGTGTTCCTGTATGTCTCTGTGTTCCTGTTTTTTCCCGTTTTTCTGTGTCTTCCTCTGTATCTCTTTCTTCCTGTGCCTCACTTGAATGCTTCTCATAAAGGTGTTCTGAAAGTTTCTTATAACCCTTGCCACAGTAAACACAAAAGTGCACCTTATCCCAGACACGCTCATTCTTATTTGTTCGCGCTCTTGATGGACAACTCCATATTGTTTGTTGGCTTGTTCGTGCTTCTTTCCCTGTGTCTGATTCTTCCTGTGTTCCTGTTTTTTCCCGTTTTTCTGTGTCTTCCTCTGTATCTCTTTCTTCCTGTGCATCTATTCCTTTCTGTGTATCTATACCTTCAAATGTACCTGCAAAGACTTTGGAAAAATTAGGCAATACATCACTTGTATCAGTATCACCACCGTCATCTTCTGAATCAGGCAACCACTCGCTTCCAGATGAATCCAAATCTGGTTCATTGCATCCGATGCCCCTTGCTGTCTTGTGCTGCCCCATGCCCTGAACCTGCCAAATAGAGAATATGTGAAGATATGACAAAATACATAACCTACTTTTTAGATCACTGATCACCCACTAGTGATACACCAAATGGTTAGCATGCATGTATTCCATGCAATTTCATTTTTTGAGTGTGCGTGTATATGGGCAGTTCCATGATTAGTTACGTTACACTTTATAGTCATTTTTACTCTAAGGTTGGCTTCTATGTGAAGATGCTTTGATATTATTTTTCTATTTTTGTAGTGTTGATACCTCTAGACAAAATCTACTTCACACCATCAAACAAAATTCAGTAAGGGATAATAGGAACTTTAATTTTGGTTAGTTACGTTACACACAAAGGACATGAAAAATTGAGACATGAGTTTGTCCCCAAAGTTTCCTCAAACTGGGTTCAACCAAAACAAACTGTGATATTCATGTTATTGCTGGATAGTTGACAAGTCATTTGATATGAAACATTTTAGGAATAGCTTTATAATTTCTGACTGTAACAACAAAAACATGGTTAGTTATGTTACGGTTAGTTACGTTACACCATGTACAGTATTACAAATTTAAGATTTTTCCACCTTTTCCGCAACTTATTTTTGAATATTTTCTTTTAATTAGGTGTGACATTATGACCTTCAGATTATCCAACTGAAAACTATACAAACAACACAATAGTTTTCTGCCCAAGTCCAAAAAACTGTGTGTAGTCCCATATATCTATTTTTTGTAGGGTTCAGATTTTCTTATAAGAAGACATTTGGGGCCAAAATATTTCTGGTGTGCAGGAGACCCCTTTGCATTTACAACTTCTTTATGAATTTTAACCGAAAATACTGACCTGAATTTGACACAGAGCAAAAGTTTTGGTAAATGTACAATAATTTATGGAATTGCCCATATATATATCTATCCATATATATATGGGTATATATACATATATATATATATATATATATATATATATATTTATATATATAGATATATAAAAAAAAAAAAAATATATATATATAATAATAATAATGGTGTCATTTTATAAAGTGCACACACCGTCCGAAGACGCTCATGGCGCTAGCCCAGAAACAGTTCCTTTGTATATGTAAGCAGAAAAACTACGAAAATACATGTAAACAAATTCTACAAATAGATCTTGAATTACAAAATACAAGAGGTACAAACATTTCCCTAGAATACAATTTTGCATCACTCGCCAGAATTCCTGGCTACATCCTGAATGGGCCTGGTGCCCTCTTGCTTGCTGCTCCATTCACCGACGATTTAAGGGACAAGCCCGGTCAGCTCACTACTCACAGGAGCTCTAGACAATAGGAAGCTCCTATTTTGAACCACAATATGTTCCAAAAATGAATTTTCCACATGTTCAGGGAGAAATCCAACCTTGTTTCAAATTTTAATGTGGAAAAAATTAGGATATTTCATATTTCATATAATAAAATACAAAAGAAATAGTGAGTGGATGATGTCATCGGTCCCCTCATTTGCATACTGACCAGGATGTGCATATAACTGTTTTGTGAAATCAAGCAAAATTTTTTTATTTTCTTATTTTACATCCGATTTTGATCAAATTTTCAGCATTATGCTTGTTTGATTTTTCTCTTTTTATTGAAATAGACTTTCTTTCTGGTGTGGACTTGGCCTTTAAGTCAAGTTACAGATTTTGCTCCATTTTCAACTTGCTGTGCAAAACTTGATCTTCGCACAGGAGCCATGTGTATGTGAGTGTGTGCTTACAATAAGCCGTAACAATGGGCGTGAAATACTGCCTTTTCAGAGGTCTGCTGACCAGGCTTCTTGTCACTTGCTTCGATGCACATGAATGCTTTATTAATTATTCATGATGGATTCCCTGGGCAGTGATAGTCTGAATTCATGCATTACAGGTAATTAGATAAACAAGCACATGAACATGTGCTTGGTTTTTCCATTGTGCTTGGTTTTTCTAATTGCTTGTGATGCATGAATTCATACTAGCATTCAGTCCATTGTTCAGGGCTATTGTAAGCACACACTCACATACGCCCTACTGGTTCCTGTGTGAAGATCAAGTTTTGTACAGCAAGTTGAAAATTGAGCAAAATCTGAAGATTACTCAGCACAGCCTTTCGTGAAAAGCCCCCCCCCCCCCCCCTGGTTGTCTTGAAAGGCTGCGTTAGTTTGACTTCCCGCTCTCAACCCAGCCTTTCGAGAAAAGCCCCCCCGGTTGTCTCGAAAGGCTGCGGCCGCGAACACAGACTTTCGTCACAAGCCATCCTGCCTCACCACGCCAAACCAATGCTTTTGTGCGCAGCCATGCATTGTGACATCACAGCCGTGCAATGAAACATTTGGGATGGTACATGTACGTATTGGGATAAATAGTGCATGTGCGAGTCGCAGATGGAGAAGTCGGATCGCAAGGTGTGCGGCGTTGAGGCTTATGACTACCTTGCGATTCATCTCCCCTCGCTCAGTCACAGACCAGTCGTAGACCAGTCGGATCGTAAGGTGTGCGGTGGCCTTTATACATCCAGATCACCTAGGAAATGATAGTTTGTCTCATCACCTGAAACCAAAAGGTTATTATTTGCTTTATATTCCTCATCTGAAAATATTCTAGAAAGAAAAGCAAACAAAAAGTAACGGTAACTAGAACTAAATTCGTAATTGCCGTGCTGGTGAACGTGTACAGGCCGCCGCGCGCGGTATACTAGTACGTCTGTGGGCAATGCGACGTCACAAAAGAATTTTACTCTTTAATTGAAGGGGAAAAAATGGAACAAAAAATTACAGGGTCAAGGCACTTTTATTTCGCGCGTACTCAAAACATTGATAACACTTTGTGGCTCTATGGACTGAAATGATCAGCGAAACACAATTAAAAGTTCCATCACCGCGAGTGATGATTAATGGGGAAACTACACTTAATCACGAGATTAACTTTTGACCAATCCTACAGCAAGATTCTTAGTATGTGGAATATAATATATATTATTGTCATCATCACAATCATTGCATTCATCATCATCATTATTGTTGTCATTGCTGCTGCTGCTACTTATACTACTAGATTATATGGAAATTTGAAGGAATATAACAAAACAACACATCATACCTTTTCTTCTTTTGATGAAGATAGACTGCGGCCAGTTCTGCAGAGCAATATGAACACAAATGTACTAAAATTACACTAGTTGAACAAGAGGGAATTCAATATCATTCCACACTGTTTAAATGATTGTGATATTGCAGAGCAGAAAGTTGTGGGATTGAACATTATTCTAAGCAAGTGTTGTAATTGTGACATAGTTCCAAAAACACAACTGAAAAATTATGATGTAAGTTAACTAATAAACTATGCCGGATCACCCCCCCCCCCACTGGCCTACTTTGTTACTATTTATCATTTTTGTAAACATTTATACAGTTATCTGATACCCAATTGATACTGACCTGGACTGGGCATAGGAGATTTTCTGCTGGGACTAGATGATTGCGAAGATGGCTGATCAGGATCTGGAACTTCCAGAGTTGCATCGAGTTCTGCAGAGCAATATAGACAGAAATGTTCTAAAATTACACTAGTTGAACAAGTGGGATTTCAACATCACTCCACACTGTTTAAATGATTGTGATATTGGTTCACTTGGTTCACGTGTGTTTGGTGTGAAATGATGTCTCCTTGCAATTCAAAATTAGAATTCTAAATGTCCCCATACTAGGAGCAAGTCCCCAGAACGTACACTATTTTCACTGTGTGTTTGGTGTGAAACTATGCCTTGTGTCCCCAGTCTATACGTAAAAAAGACGGAATGCCCTCGCCTTTCACACTGCACATATGGTCCCCAGAATGTGTACACTTGATTTATGTGTGTTTGGTGAGAAATTACATCTCCATTCAACTGTTGAAAAACTAAATGTCCCCATTTAACACCCGACATCATGGGAGCAGGTCCCCGGAACATACACTATTTTCATAGTGTATTTCGTGTGAAATTGAGTCCCCAGTCTAAGTGTTAAAAGATGGAATGTCCCAGTCTCACACACACAATATATGGAGAACGTCCCCAGAATGTACACTTGTTTCATGTGTCTTTGGTGTGAAATTATGTCCCCAGTCAACTGTAAAAAAATTGTGTGTGTTTATGGGTGTGTGAGTACGTGCGTATTATCGCACAAGCGGGGACTTCCTCGCAAATGGGGATAACAAGAAGAAGCTGCGCATGCGTAAAATATAATCAGGACTTCATCCATCGTAAGCTGGCGCTATTCTCCTTTCGGCAAAACGTTGATTTCTGAGCATTACTGACTGTATGGGGACATTACCCACTAAACAATTTCTTTATATATTTCTTTGAAAAATAAACTGAATAAACTCGAAATTAGGACTGGGGACGTCCCCACTCCTCGGATGTCCTCACTTGTTGTGTTAAAAAATACAAAATTGTCCCCAGATGTCTGTTCGTACAAACCCACACACACACACACACACAAAAAAAAAAACCACCAAAACACCAGAGGATAAAAAGGGGAATTCCTCATGGAGAGGCAATTTACTTACAAAAGTTATCTTCAGATTTGATTTGAAGTTTCTTGTTTAGGGACGAGAAAAAAATCACTAAAGTCTTGTTCAGGGTATTTTGAGCTACTTGATTATGATCCATGGATGACACTGGTGTCTACTTTGTAATGGCATTGCCATCCCCCCCAACCCCAACCCCCCCCCCCTCGCAACCTCTTATTTTTTCATGTTTTATAATGGTTGGCATGGTTGCTTGAAATATACTAGAAATAAAGACAGTGTTATATATTGCATAATCACCATGAACAATGGCTGTTGCCAGTTTGGTATTGAAGGAGATTCCATTGCAAATGCTCCTGAAATAATTGTAATTGAAATGCAAGAATTATGAAGTTCTACATACTTGTAATAACAGCATTTATAATGCAAACACAGAGCTCTTCTGATGAAACCAAATAACCTGGCATATATGAAATTCCCTCTCTCTCACACAATATAAACAAATGAAAAATTGGGGAAAACAACAGATGAATTCTTCACTGCATACAGTGCACATATCTGCCTCTGCACTTGCCAGATTAAAGTTCAATATGTTGCATATTCGTGCCAGTAATCCCCTACATTGAACCAAACTCCAAGTTTTATATGTCCATCAGTTTGCGAGATATTACATTGTCCAGTGATATTGACCTGTGACTCTGAGGTAGAATGATTAGTCTTTGCCAAAAAACTGATCGGGGATCGAGGCACACAGCATAGAAAAATACACATTTCGAGATGGTAGGGGCTCTGTCACGTTCTCAGGGATTTGGAGATGGGGCTCATGCAAGCATGTCGATGCCCCTATCCCACTTTGTTTCACGAAAACAATACTCAGTGGCGGTTGCCATCCGCACACTGGCTTGCTAGACAGCCCTGTCACAAACTGGACGATATGCTGCAATGTCAAAACTTCCTCAGGGTGACCATGTGCATGTTGGCTGCCAGCTAAAAATATGAGAAATAGACAAAGTAAAATGTTTAGGAAGTTTAAATTGAAAGGGATTTACAATTCAATGGTTAAACATTTTATGTGTGAAGGGACATTGGCTCGTTACATGAGCCCTTAAAATTTTTATGCATTCAATCAAATTTAGAAACATGATTTTAATAAGCAACCTGCATTATGACACATGAAGAGCAATTTACAAGGAGCAGCTTTGTTTAGATGCATGCACAAACTATGCCACAAAACTGTGTTGCTTCCATGATAGTTTTGAAGAAGGGGGAAAATGGAACTTTGTGCAGAATCTGGTACGCAATAAATTATGAAGTTCAGAAGTTATCAACTGAACAGAACTATGTGAGGTATGTTGCCAGCTGCTCTCCCATTTTTCCCTAACTAAAAAACCTTGTACTCTATCCTTCCGAAAATGCATATTTTGAAAGTAGGCCTACTATACATGATATGCATACATACCACCATACTATACATGATATGCATACACACACATACACTGTTCAGGTGAACTATGTGCACATGCACACTCCTTATGTCCAGTCTGTGTTACCGACCATTATATTTTCTTCAAACATTGGTTTGCATTTTTAATATTTAAAAATACTTTCCGTCGATATTATACTTTGAAACTTTCAGACTGGTATTTTTAAACTATAACTCTTGTGTTTATACCATTGTCAAGTAGCAAAATGAGATTTTTTTGGAATTCTCACAATGTCAGCCTTTTACTTTAATGTAGCATCTTGATAAAAGATGAGATAAGGCAACTGGAGTCTGGAATGTGCTGTCACTTTACCTAATCGGTGGAAGAATATGAATTCTGTTAAAAAAAAAGCAAAAGCACACTTGGAGCTTGAAGTCTGTTCTTGTACTTGTTGATCAGGTTGTATACATTTTCTGCTGAAAGCTGATTTTTTTTTTCTGTGGCCTTGAACACACAGCTTAACCCAGTTATGATGAGAGAGTCCACAGTGTGTGGTCTGGCCCAATGAATTTTGATGCAGAGCCTAAAAACATAGCCTACCAAAGTCATAGGCAGAAAGAGGAAAAGTTTTCACATTCTGTGCCGATTTCCATTGCATCACTATTTGTAATGCTGAAAATGTTTCAAAGGAAAATGAGCACTAAAATCCAATGTGATGAAAAGTTAAAAATTACTGGTACTATTCTCCCATGCAAATTGGTACCTTTTTTTTTCTTTACTTCTCAGTAAATGTCAGCATACTTTCAATTTACATTCTGCTTTATAAGAAATATGTAGTGCAAGAGAAAAATACTGATATTTCCAATTTGAGAAAGAAAACCAGGTCAAATAAGCCTTCATATAATTACTGTCATGAATTGGTGAACTACAGTTTGATTCTGTGAGAAGATATTTGATGTTGTTGATGGAACTCCAAAAATACCTTCAAGTACGTGATCAATCTCCAACCATTTTATTTGAAATTTGTATTACAATATATGAAGAGTTTGAATGCAAAAAAGCAATATATCCTTTTTTGTCAAATTTAGATATTTGCAATTAAAGATCAAGAGATTAAGGAAAATAGTAAGAAAATTTATGCTACCTCTAATCAGGACTTTAACAATATACCTCATTATGTAATGAGCAGTGAGCTTACTTTAAAATTTTCAAAAATGCATTTATCGTTTTTTTGCACATAAACTCTTCATATCATGTTACAACTCATATTTTAGGCATACTGTAATCATGTCATCTGAAATATGTCTTTTTGTGGAAGTAAAATTTCTCATGTTTCAAATAACCAAATTTTTTAATATGTTTTCTGTATTGATGGCATGAAACGAGTGCCAGTATGTTTGGCAATGAAATAAAATGTTATTTTTATTATAAGCATATGGTCTTCTGTTATTTTGTTATGAGTGTAGGATTTCAAGGTGTAAAAAAATATTGATTAAGATGATCATTTGTATTTATTATTTATTGATCTGTCCATTTCTGATATTCATGCAGGGTAGCACATTTTCACCAGTTATGGTGGTCATCCATGAGACACTGGGGGTGTTTTACAAAGCTCAAAGCTGTGCGTAAAATTATGCACGACGACCGACTTAAGGCTATAACAGGATTCATACGGGTCAGGGAATTTTTGGAAAGTCAGGGAATAGGAACTTCTCTTTTCCAGGAGCAAAAATTCAGGGAAAGTCAGGGAATTGTCACTTTCTTCTGGAAAGTCATGGAAAATCATTTAATTCAAGAAATTTTTAATGTTTATAAATTCGTGCTTGGGCCGGCCCAGCATTCATGGTACACAGATCAGCTTTGTTATTCTTTTAATCAGCGTACTTTTTATGTAAGTTTTACATCACATGTAATCGATCAGTGATGGAAAATTTGGATTTTTCTGACCTTGAAAGTCATGGAAAGTCATGGAATTTTGAAAATGTGTATGTGTATGAACCCTGTGTAACAGTGGAAACTCAGTATAACGAGGCCGTTGGGGCCATCAAAATTACCTTGTTATAGCAGGAATCTCGTTATATTAGGGTTTAAAAACAATAGAATATAAAGAGCTGGGACCGGAATATTACCTTGTTGTATCAGGAATATTGTTATATCAGATCTCTTTATACTGAGTTTCCACTGTATAAGAGCGACTTAACTATGAACAGCCAAATAGAATGCCCAAGTCATTCTAAAAAAGTCATGTGTAACTGTGTGCACAGCTTTGTGAAACACAAATATGTAGCAGAAACAAGACAATATAGACAGTAAGTGATATTCTCAGACTTTTTCTCCAAAGAAATACTTTTTGGAAAGTGCCCTTTCATGATAATATAGAAACAGTGGGTTTCGCTATTCATTTCCCTTTACAGGTAAAACTTGAAGTAAGCCCAGAGTTTAAGAAAAACGATATCTGTTTTGATAACAAAACCTTTTGGGAGTTTGAAAGATACCTGCCAACCTTTACATAATATTCGAATCTCTGACTTGTATAGGAGAGAAAGTGTTATGGGGAAGAAAGTATCAAAAACTCTGGAGTTTTAGACCCATTAGAATGAGTTGAAGAGACTCAGTTGAAAAGATTTTTTCTTTCTTTTTTGAAAAATGATAGGTGGCTGCCCCCCAAAAAGCAGAAACTATTCAACCTTGTACTGTTTATATAGAAGCATGCTAATGATGAAATCAGTATGATCACTCTTTTCAAACTGTACTGGTTCCAGTATTCCTGTAATACTCGAGACTGGTATGGAACCCCAACTTTTGGGGTGTGTGTGTGTGTGTGCGTGCGTGCGTGCGTGAGAGAGAGAGAGAGAGAGAGAGAGAGAGAAAGTGTGGCACCAATGAACATGAGACGGAATAAAGATGAATAGTCATGATTATGGCTGCAGAAAATTTGAATATTTCATGTAGGATGAAAATGGTTTTGTATGTATGGTTGTATTCATGATGTATTGTATTTAATTTCAGAGTAAAAAAAGAATCAATTTGTTGACTAATCAAGTTAAAAAAAATAGAATGAAGGCATGGGGGTGCACTGAAGGGACTGCTGGAAACCAAAACTACAACTGAAGGCAGTCTGGACCATCTGACAAAGATATTCAAACACAATATCATTCCATCATATCACCTGTCATAACATTATTCATGGAATATTCGGGGGGCGGGGGGAAGGGATGGTTGCCTGCCAGGACGACAAGCATCTTTGGATGCTTTTTTGACATCGATGACTCGGACAAAAACAGAGGAGTGGAGAAAGATGTCCTCCCTTGTCTTTCCAAGCAGAGGGACTAACCCGCAATCTGGAGAAGAAAGAATTAGAGAGACGTAAGTTGATTTTCTGATGAGATAAACTTCTCATACACTTTCAATGTTCAAGATTACTGTAAAACATTTGGATTTTGGACATCTTTTAGGCAACTCAGTCTACATTGTTCCTCCTCTTCTTCCCTCTCTCTTTCCCTCTTTCCCCTCAATTTCCACCAGGGTGCCGTTGCGTAAAACTTGCTATTATAGTAACTTTACCATCAATGGTAACTATCATGGAATGCTCGATTTTGATTGGCTGTTGAGCAATGTTGCCATGGGAGTTACCATTGATGGCAAGGTTACTATAATAGCAAGTCTTTATGCAACAGCACCCATGTCTTTCTCGCCTTTTCACTGCTTCACCTTTCCCACCTTTCCTTCCTCTCTCTCTCCTCTCTCCATCAGCTTCCTTGATTGCTTTCTTCCTCTCTCTGTTTACTCCCTCTCTTGCTTTTCACCCACCGCCTTATAATGTATTTATTTCAAGTATGTGCCTAAATTGTGTTATATTGTCTTAAGTTATCACTTCATTTGTTCCTCTTATTGTTAACTACAGTGTATCTTTTGTATATACAGTGCCAGTGGAGACCAAACTTCTATGTTTTTGAATATGAATCATGAATATGATACCATATTTAGGATATAAACTAATATGAACTCTGAACTGAACCTAATAAATGCAGGTAAGGTATGGAGCATGGATGTTCAGCTACTTGACTGCCACTGCTATTGACTTCCTGTGGATCAAGCAATTTGAAGGCTTCGAAGATAGCGCCTCCAGAGTGCCCTGGATAAAGGTCATTGCCAGGTAAAAGGGAAGTGTGAAAATATTAAGTTTAATCAAATCAACTTCAATAATGATATTCATTCAATCTTAACCAGTCCAAATTTATTAAATGAGTTATTTTTTTCTTTTTGATTTACACACAAATTACCCATTTGTCCATATTATTGTATTTACTATATGAAAAAAAAGTCTTGACCATATTACACCGCAGTGCTTTTGAAAGTGTACAAATACATGTTTGGGAAATTAAGGGTTGGTTTATTTTCAGTGAATAACCTGTAGAATGCATCCACTTTAGGCATTTTTATCTTTATGTCGCTGTGCAAAAGAACGTGTCGGAATGCAAAATACAAAAATGCAAAAATTAAAATGTCTATTTTGACATACTGGAATAGAATTTTAGCTCAGATCATACCACAAGAAGATTGTGTATCAGTTTTCAAGGTCTACATGCTACCTGTGAAATTATCAGTCATTGTTTGAAAAATCTGATTTTCAATATACTTTCCATTTGGCGTTCCGGACGCGTTCTTTCGCACAACAACATAAAGATGTTGGATGGAACTTCTTGGGAAGGTATTACAAATTTTCCAAATGAATTCCTCTTTCCTAGGTCAGATGAACTTGCATCAAGGACCTGGAGTGAATCCAAAGGGAACTTACATAATCTTCATGATGACAGCCTTTGATGCACACATCAAAACTCCAACAGGATAGTTCTTATGCAACAGAGTCAATGGTCCTCGACAAGCATCCCCTTGTTCAGGAGTGTTTATGGGTCCTCGATCAATATGGAAGACAGGTTGTGGCCTTGGTTTATGACAGAGCTTCAATCAACAAGACAAAAGTGAAATGCCATGGCGTATCACTATATTCCGATGCCCTTCAAGGGACATTCCAGCATCCTACAACCAAACAGGACATCATGTTCATGTTTGATGTTGTCAACAACTTCCAGCTATTGAAAAACCTTTTAATGGAAAAGGAGGTCTTTCTCTACAATGGAAACAAAAAGTGAGTCAATTCAAAAGAGCAGCATATAAAGTAGGGGTAAAAGAATCCTGTCCAAATTAGTAGATCATGTGTTTGTATTTAAAGTTGCAATCTAACTGATAAACAGTGTATAATAACATGCAGAATGCATGCACTCCATCTGCAGTAAACATATAACTATTGGATGGAATCTTATGGGAAGGTATTACAAACTTTGGGAAGTGAATTTCTTTTTCCTAGGTCAGATGGACTTGCATCAAGGACCTTGAGCGAATCCAGAGAAAACAAGGTCTGAAGTAATTAGCCTCCAAGTTCTAACAGGAACACATCTAGTTTGAAAACCATACAAATGTAAATATGTGAACCTTTCCTCATTCCCCTAAACCCATCATTACACCTTTTTACCACTTTTAATTAGTAATTCAAATATAAGAGCTAATATGAATGAATTATTAAAATGGGAGTAAGATGTTCTTACACCACACTTCAACTTTAACCTAAGGACACACAGTACAAGTATGCCATTGATACTCTTTGAATAAATACCATTCCAAAACCATCTTTTCAGTAACAATGTCAAATACAAAATATTTGAAGGTCGAGAGTTGCTTTCAGTGAATAATTTTCTGTACCGCTTTTAACAAACTTTGTGTATTTTTTTAGAATGAAAAAATTCATTTAATCTAAATGTGATGTCAGTTACTAAAAGATACAAAATGTACCTAATAAATGCAGGCAAGGTATGCAGCATAGATGTTCAGCTACTCGACTGATTGGATCAAGCAATTCCATGGCTTCCAAGATGGTGCCTCCAGAGTGTCCTGGATAAAGATCATTGCCAGGTACAAGAGAATTACGAAAATATTAAGTGTAATAAAATCCACAAATAAACTTCAGTACTGATATTAATTCAGTCTTTACCAATCAATATTCATTAGATGTAAAGCAATTTTTTTTTCTTTATGGTTTACACACAAATTACCCATTTGTCTATATCATCATTTACTATACAAAACAGGAATGATACTCTGCCACATTACAGTGCAGTGCTTTTGAAAGTGTGTAAATATATGTTTGCGAATTTTTTTTAGTGAATTTTCTATAATTTTCCTTATTTTTCTCAACAAAGTCATTACACCATGGTTGTAGGATCTTTAATTCTTTTAATTTTCAAAAAGTTACAAAGAACCTCCCGTACTGGAAATTCTCCATGTAAACTCATATTATTATTTCCTTTAAATTTAAATTATTTGGAAACGCATGTCATATACATCAAAACCAAAATTTACAAAATGATTTAAAAACTTTGGATGGAATATCATTTTGAAAATCACCTATAAACAGAGATCGGTGGGAGTCTTTCCTTCTAGAAACAAGGCAAATGCTTCTCTCAATGAAGACCAAAGAAGACGGAAAACAACTTGGACTGTAAACAAACACCAATCATTGGTCTTTGCTTGCTAATTGATGCAGTCATCACAATGACAAATATCTTGTTGGCAACAGCGAAGGTATGGAGTAATTTTTTTTCCTTGCATAATTCAATGAATATACCATTTTTAGTAGTGCCTAAAAATATCATATTTCACAAATGAGAAATAATTTTTCAGAGGTACACTTATAAAAAAAATGCTCTGTAATAATATTCAACAAAGATTTAATATTAACTTTAAAAAATGAGCATTTACACATGTGTATAGTGAGTTATTTTAGGTTAACATTAAGATTTTTTTGAATTCTATTCTCTCATCCTTCATAGGGGACTACTTGTGGGGTATAGGATGTCGCAGGACCATCTTGAGCTTCTTCTTAACTCAATCCGTAGGCATCTTGGCTAGAATGGTAATCCAACTGCCTCAGTTTTGTGCTGCCTTAAAGCTATTTGCCTGCCCTCAGAGGTTTGATAATAAGAGTACATTTGCAAGAAATTTATTTTAATAAAAATCATGGAAAAAATGTTTGATGTGTGACAGGCAGTCCATTAGTAAACTTACTATAACTAGGTCATTCTTTAAAGTAACACTTTCAGGTGTGCTATTTTGATTTCCCACTCCCTAAAGTAGTTTAATGTTTATATATATATATATATATATATAGAGAGAGAGAGAGAGAGAGAGAGAGAGAGAGAGCAGGAGAGGTTGGAATGTTTATTGTTGTACCATGTTAATCGATATATGTGAGAAAAAGTTACATCTACAGGATGACGCAGGATCACAAAATTGTCGATAAGCTTTCGGCTCTAGTAGGCCTACTTCTGATTTATTATTTTGTTGACTCGTAGGTCCGCGCAAAATAGCACTTTTTGTAGTTTGTGGTGTGTCTGAATGTGATCTATGCAATGCGATTTCATATACAGTTACTGGAGTGAAAAATGTATTAGCGACTGGATTTTCCAAGTAATAAAAAAAAAGAATTTTTAACGGGAGGAATTTCAGATAGAGGTTGAGATGGGGTGGAGAGAAAGATGAGGGATAGGATGAGGAATAAAGGGACTTAGAGGAGGATGGGAATGAGGAAACCAATGAGTGTGACGGAATGAATTAGTGGTGTGGTGTTTTGCTATTTCACGATAATGCAGGCTATTAACGGAAGTTCAGAACAGAGTCATGTTAAGGGATGAAGTTACGCAAACAGCAGGTTAGATGGCACCATCCAAGCACACCAATGATCATAAATATGATTCCATTAAGTTACTAGTACTCATAGTAGTAGAACCTACTACTAAAGAAATAGATCTGAAAGTTTGGACTGAATGAATACAAGCAGATGTTAAGAAAAATCTTAACGAGTTTGAAAAATTGGTCCAATATGAAAAAAATTGTCATTTGAGTTCTTTGTCAATCTACATATCTAAACGACTTTTAACTTTTACATCAAATGAAAAAGCCATAGGGAAATGCAAAAGCTGAAGCGTGCGCTCACCTCCGAACACACTCAGCCGGCTGACAGCGTCTCAATCTTAGAGTATAGTCCGCTTGGTACTACCTTATCCATAGAGCTCAATGAGGACGTTCCGCTCAGTCTGGTCGAGTCAAGTTTATTAAAAGGTCAACATTTAGGGGTGGTACTACGGGGATGGGGTGCTGGCAGCCCCTTTCCATTTTTAAGTAATAAAAGAAGAAGAAGAAGAAGAAAAAGAAAAAGAAGAAGAAAACGGAGAAGAAGAAAAAAGGAAGAAAGAAGAGTATGGGAGAAGTGAGGGCAGGGTATAAAAAAAAATCATGAAATATCTATGGAAAATTTCTAATCTTCTTGAGAAATCTCACAATTACGTTATTTTAACTTAATAGATTAGAGTTGAATCGAATTCAACAACTGTCTCAATTTTGTAGTAAAACAATGGGCTTGGATGTGGTGGTGTTCCATACGTCTTGTACAGTTACCTCACATGCTGCTAGCTTGACGAACAATTCGCAACCATGATGAAAAATGTCAAACGAAATGTAACTTTACTTACTTTTCAGGGCATCATGATTTTTTATGACCTCATTTCGATGAGAATCCATCCTGGAGGATTTTCTGCTTCGTCGATATTAAGTTGTGAAACTCTTGCGAAGACACAAATTTCCTAGAACAATGTTTTGTGAGCGTGTGTGGAAAAAAAAAGGCACAACAGTTGCACTACTCATCCAGTCCCCATTTTTTGCTCAAATCATTGGGAAATGTGGGAATAAAAAAGTTTTATTTATGACCTTTAAATACACAATTTTTTTCACTACTGATCAATTACCGAAAAGTATTCATTTTTTTTTCTTACTCGTTACCGTTTCATTCAATGACCCTCCAGTAAATCCTCTCCATTTTGGATCCCAGGCAAAGCAGGTCAGACGTCACAATGTTAGTTGTCCCTCTAGCCTCTAGATTTTATTTCTCATACAAAGAATTTCTTTGTAGTAGAAATAAAATCTTTTTGCTTTACACTCTAAAAACTAAAATGTTAAATCACCAGTTAAAAGGAACGAGAAGTGACTACATGTATTTTCAAAATTGGTAGATTAACACTTTGAACATGGTGGGTTAACCGTTGTAGTGTTAAATCCAGCATCATCGAAGAGTTAATCTACCATTTTGAAAATGTAGTTACTCCACGGCCCTTTAAACGGTGATTCAATATTTTCGTTTGCAGATTGTAATTATGAATTTTTCTGCATTATTTCTTCTTGAAATCATCTGCATCAACATTTCACGTAGATAAGAACTGTGCATCCCTAATGCAGTATAGAATAATTGTTTGAAAACTGAAAGAGAACAAATCATACCCAACCCTCATCCCCCTTCAAAAGAATTGCATGAAAGGTAAGTCTGTGTCCAGTTGAAAATCTGGAAACAAGTTCCAGAGTATTTTACTCAAAATTACCTTACCAAAAATGTGTGTTACAAAAAATCGTTAAAAATTGCATTGTAAATCTTTTTTTGGACCGGTTGACAATGGACAAGTATTATTCCTTTTCTCCCATTCCATGATTCACTGCCACAAACGTAATTTTGATCTCTGGCTTTTGGGTTTTTTTTTAGGAGTAATGTGTTACCCTCTCTATTTCCCAGTTGATATTCTGGAATCTCTCCACGATTTTTCTATTATTAATCATACCTACCAATTCCTTCCTCGAAATATTTTGAGAACAGAAATTAGAGGGAAACATCATAGAAAAAATTTGTTGTATACATGTAAATCTGCTACACCTCACTATACACAAAGGTGAAAAAAAAAACCACCACAGAAAACAAAACATGAAACAAACACGACTTCAGCCATAAACTGAATACATTCATATCTTTATTTCTAAGTGTTAACAGAAAATCAAATCAACAATCTTCTAGAAATGAAACAGAAAGGAATGTAAAATAAGATCAACAAAAATTACGATTATTCTATCCACATCACCTTTTCTTGATAGCAATGTCAAATACAAAGGCGTAAATAGTATAATGTCGTGGATTTGATAAAAGTTTTGTTCACATGGTAAATGTGTGCGCCACAGAAGCAGAATATTATGATAAAAAAGACTACCAGCAATACTAGATGAAATTTTAAACAAAATATTGGTGGTGCTAATGACATCTGTATACAAATTACCTGTGCAAAAGTAATCAGTTCCTGCATGGATGTGAATCCTTTAGAATTTTGATATACATGTATTTTATATTACAAGTAATTTTAGTTATGACGATAATGTATTTGCTAAGAAATAGTTTTGGATATCATGAACTTATGGAACCGGAAATGAGTTCACTAAAATCACTTATTCTATTAGCGAACTGAAAGTAAGTTTAAATTCGTATTTAAATACGACATTGACTATCAGAAATATCACACTGTATTTGAAAAAAAAAAGATCATACATTCATTGAACAATGATTTATACTTTACAAGAAGAAAAGAATCACTTATAAAAATCTTTACAAGTATATACATAATTTCTTTTTCAAAAATGTACTGCATAATACACTGAAAAGTAATTACGAAGAAAACCATATAATGTTTTCTCAAAATTTTCACGATGAAATTTATGCAGCAAATAATAAAGTCCAAGCAAAGAATTACATAAATGAAGATACAAAATGAAAGAATGTAAATGATGTGTAAATCCAAATTTCGAACAGAAACGGAAAAAGATTCGATATACCGATGGAAAACAAAAGAAATGCTGTCTTTTCTAACATGTTTAAATGATTATGTAATCATTAAATAATTTGAGAAAAAGAAAGAAAGACACCTAACAGAGAGAGAGAGAGAGAGAGAGAGATAGAGAGATAGAGAAAGTGAGGGGATCGGGTACTTTCTGAATAATCAGATCTTCATGATCGTGCCTTCGGTTGGGAGGGTGGGGTTGCATTAGATTGTGATGTCATAAATAAACATGTATGATCAACGTTAGTGTATTGTCTAAGAAAAAAATTACACTTCCGTATATCTTACAGGATTAGTCCATGCGGTTGTGATAAGTTACGTGACATACCAGAACTAAGAAACCATTTCTTATTTAAACTAGGCAAATATTTGCTAATAATGACTTGTCCCACCAAGGTTTACTTCTCAAACGTCATGGTATATTGCAATTTCAGACGTGGAAGTCTGTTGCCAGTGATATATAAATGTGAAGTCCCTGTAACGTAGGTAAAAACGAAAATTTGTGCTGCAACAAATCTCTAAAGCATTTCCATTTCAACCATAGATTATTATGGTAGGAGACCTACCTTACAGCATTGACACATCAAACTCAGCCACATCTGAATTGATCTTCATTGTGAAAGGAAATGTTTGATATACCTATTAATGAAGTTACATAGACATCACATTATTTTTTACCCCAACCCGATGGAATGATCCGTAGACCTAGGTGCCGTTGCATAAAAACTTGCTATTATAGTAACTTTGCCATCAATGGTAACTACCATGGTAACATTGCCGAACAGCCAATCAAAATCCAGTATTCCATGAAAGGTACCATTGATGGCAAAGCTACTATAATAAATTCTAAGCAACAGCACCCTACTCAGTTTCCGATATCTAACAAAACAATATAAATCTGTCACTTGATAGTAATAAGACACAAATAACATTTCAAATTTTCATCGTGCTAAAATTAGATCGTGACTGATATAAAATGACTGAAACAGGTTTTTATTATAAAAGTCCATAATGTAACAACTGCTACAACCAAGGCATTGGAGACAACTGAAGATAAAATGAACTTTGTATGCAATTTAGCAACATGAAGTGGTCCCATATTAAAACCATTCCTTATCCTGCTCAAGCTTATTCACTTTTGATCTGTTTCTCTTTGACTTTTCTTTTGTTGTACGATCGAAGCCTGGCGAATAAAAATCAATCAATCATTCGTTAAAGTTTATAGCAATCATTTTGTTCTTTTGAAATATTGTTTAAACGTTTGGAAGGGGGAAATGTCCTGGGAGTCTGAGACTGATTTAAATGTGAAAATGTTACAACAAAATAATAGGCAAATAAGAACTTCTTGATAACTGTTCCGTCCTCATGCCACAGAAGTCTTATGAAGTTGTAGAGCATCTTGCACCGTGACACTACGATGTTCGTATAGAGCGATGTTCCGATCCGCTCCAGACCTCACCAGACCACTTTAAAAATGGTCCAGAACACTTTGCCGTGTGCTCTGCTGGAGCGCTCTAGAATCACTCTAACGGGTAATGTAAGCACGTGTTCTGATCGTGTACGTGCTGCACATATGGGAGATTCAGATTATGATTAATGTGTGTAACTTATTATTTTACATAACGTTCCGTCTTGTATCATCCATAGTCTCATAGTCCCATAGATAAGCTCTTCAGAACTTTCCTGAACTACGTTTCCATGTTACCAGTTCCAGTCCGTATAACACTGACGCATCGACTTACGTGTGCACTAAAGTGTCAAGCTTTTTCCACCTCTCTGTTGAGACGAACTAAGACAGTGCTTACTTCAGTATAACGGCGGTCGGTATCGTCGTTTCCGAGATTATGACACCCCACCATAATCGATGACCTCCTGTCTCTCACCACCCCCCCCCTTTTTTTCTGTTCATGTCCAAGCCTGTAGTCAACCTTGCAAATGTTAAATACGAATTATATGATATAAAACAAAGGAGACGTACCCTAATAACAGCAGATCTAAATAATTCCCTGTGCACGAAAGGCCTTGCGTTTGTCCATGTTGAATTACTTTTGTCTTCAATTGCACAGGGCCGCGTTTCTTTCACCAAGTGCAAGCACAATTCCTAAATAAAAATCTGTTCGCACCAGTGATCATATTCTTTTTTAATAATCCGTTGAGCACGATTTGATTTCAGTATAACACGCTCAATAAAGAACGGGTTAACGTCCGAAGTCTATGGTGAACTTCATCCGAGTTGATCATAATAATAGGGCACACTCAAATAAAACAGCAGATGCAAATTATTTCCGAGATCACGTTGCCATACCCACTGATCTTTCTATCATTATGATCTTCACTAATCAGTCATGTCCCAAATTTGTGGTCCCCAGATTGTACTCCACCACCGTTGAGTCTGATGACACCATCTTCATGGCATGAAGATACATTCTTGATTAAGAGCATATCCAATTATTCTCAAATCACAACATCGACAACCCCGTCATAATCCATTATCCTACCTACCATCCTACTATTTCTTCATTATCACAACCTAATTATGTTGTCAACTTGATTAGATATGACTGATGAAAATATTTGAATGTAATTGCAGATATGACCGTTTCTGTTATCATACAACACCTTCATCATGCATGCTCTTTGTTTTGTTTTTGTTTTTCAGTGTGAAAGATCGCTTCAAACTTAATTCATAAACTACCCTTGGGGTGCCACGAGGCCATAATTCATTCACTTTCATGACTTTAGACCAAAGTAAAATAAAAAACCACAGATCCTGCCGACAAGCCTCCTTCTACCCTCACTTATACCATTTCTTCATAGTTCAGGTCCACAACTGTGGTCCTGAGGTCGTGATTCCGATACAGCATAAACCCAATCTCTCCCGTGCACCTCTCTGTTGAGACCAATTGCAGTCTTGGATCAATTCGAAGATTGCGCTTTTGCGCCTGATCGACATTCCCGAATCTCAACACCCTTATCATACAGGATGATTCGCCTACCATCACACTACCCCTTCTTTATTGTTCGTGTCCAAAGTCTGTGGTCCTGAGGTCGTGTTCGTCGTCATCGACCATCTCAACTCGACGTCGATCCCGCCTTGACGACGATGGGTGCCTCGCTGGTTGCTGTCGAGCAAGCGGCTGCCAACAACGACTGGCGCTGTTTCTTTCTAGGAACAAACGAAAATAAGAGAAGAAATTAGCATGATAAGTATGCAGACCAGGGCTCCGTTGCATAAAACTTGTTACTTTTATCAGTAACAACTGTCACATTTCTATGAAAAATTTGCTCTCAGCCAATCAGATGCAAGGATTTCAGTAGCTATAACAGTTATCGCAACATGTTATTGATAACAAGTTTCATCAAAAGGGGCCCAGATCCAGTAGTTGAAAAAAAAGCTGTGTGTGATTGTGTGTGTGTGTGTGTGTGTGTGTGTGCTCGGGGTGGGGTGGAGTGGGGGTCACGATTCCTCCAAATACTCCGAAAGCCAACTATCAGAATGGCCTATTTTAGCAAATCGATAGAGACGGTATGGTTGGGGAATCTGCCTTTTCTCCCAGAAGAATCACTTTTTTTTTTCAGATGTTATTCTTCAGTACTTCATACGCTTTGTGAGCCCGTCTCCCATGTAAATGCAACCTCGAATCGCGGGAGAGGTTTATCTGATAATTGGTGATGTAACGTTGAGATTTCTCAAATACAGACTCGATTGTCAAGGTCTTCTTGAGCACAGGCACACTCCTTTTAAAAGAACGGCAATTTTTTTAACAATACCACTGATCAGTCTTTTATTCCATGTAGTGGTTAAAAATGCCTGACATAGCAAGAACAATTGGACTGGTCGAAAAGCGGTATTGTTATTGGAAACCTTCGTGGCATTCTTGTTACGGAGAGCCACCAGCCGTCTTCCTCAAAAAGACAAAGCCATGTGCAGAATCGCTTGCTATGTTCGGCAAATATCCAGAATACAGTTTTAACAGCATTAAAATTTTACTACGAAGGATAGATGTGCATGAAATTTTGTTGACACCCTTTCTTATGAGGAAACCACTGCATGACTACTGTTAGTAGCGGTCTGGCGTCATTATATTTGGAACATAAAAACTGTACTTTACATGGCAGAAAAATGTCTTCTAGAAAGTTCTGAAGCTTCGATTCAAGTTGATACGGTGGCTAGCGGTATAAACACGAGACTTTTTCTTCAAACTGTTGATGCTATACCTTCCAGAAAGGAAGTGATTTATACCTTTTTCGGAGTTTCCTGTGAGTAAACCTACACGCACATAGAACGATGAAGGTGACTGTTGGAGTGCCAATCATGACTGTGTATGTTGCTATGACGATATTTTGTTCCATGGCAAGGGCTGAAAAACGAAAGGTAAGAAATACCATCACATGCATTCTTCGTGAATGCTAATAATATCGTTATATCAATTACTTAATGGGCATAGTATCCTTTCTTAGCTCCTAATTAACTTTCCGACGTCGGATTTTGCCCACAACGAACTACTCCAATCCTAGCCAAATTAAAGCTATAAAGCATTTAGCATTTTTGTCACAAAATCGATGCATATTTATTCCCTCCCCTCGACTCCTACTGCTCTGGACACAAAAAGAAAGTACATGTGTATTCACGATGACGTTAGCATCTCATCGCATTATCGGGGTGGGGTGGGGGGGGGGGGGAGAAGCAACAAAAATAAAAAGGCCTTGTTAAGGACAAGGGCGTAATGTGCCTAATATATTTTTTTTTTTGGGGAGGGGGGCTGCGCTACAAAAAAAAAATGATTAGGAGGGGTCCAGCTGCTGACAAGCAACAGAAAAAAAGGTTCTCAAGGAAAATGGAGAATTACAGAATAAAAAAGGCCAATGTTAGAGAATCAGTGCAGTGACAATATTGACATGATTGAAGAGATACAATTATTTGAAAAAAAAAATAGCCTCGGTCGTGACTTTTTGATTTTCTTTTTTTTTTTTTTTTTTTTTTTTTTTTTGGGGGGGGGGGGGCAGCAGCCCCCTACTCCCACACCAGTACACCAGTGCTTAATGACATAATACATGTATGGGGGGGATTATTTCCAGGGATTGACTTATTGTTTTTAATAAGTCAATAAGTCTTCAGCTGTCCAAAGAATGAAAAAGCATTCACAGCTGAAATAATATAGTCAAAACAAATGATTTCACCAGTTTTTAAAGCAGCGCGCCTCTTCCGCCGCAAATTGAAAATATTATCTGTATGCGTCTGCAGCGCATTAAATCTTTCCAAAATGAAAAAAGTAAATTGAATTAACGCACCATACGATAACATCGGCCTCGCACTCATAACTTTCAAAGTTCTTTTAATGACATTTTCCGTCCAATAGCAGCGGTGGGAGTAGGCGAGACGAAAATAGCGTCTATGAAGGATTGCTTGTATGAAATTCAATTACCGTGGTAACATACAACCTAAAATGGCAGACGTGTTTTTAAAATTTCAGACGTCCTTAAACGCATTAAATACACAGCAGTGTAGTAACGTGCCGCGAAATTGTTTTCCTTTCTGCTCCATTACCAAAAGTATGTTGAAAAACACGGCCCTATATCACATAGGTTCTGTTGATAAATGCAATGTGCATGATGTATGGATATGTTGCCTCACGATTATCTAATTTTCACTTCTTCTCTTTTTCGAGTCTCCTAGTCGAATCTAATAAACAATTATTCATTTTCTTCACTATATTAGATAAAAAGCTCTACAGTATAAAAATCAGAATCGTGTAATTATATGATAACTACTGTATATAAGGAGAGGCTTAGGTTAACAAGATTTGAGGAAGTGACAACATTTACAGAAAGTGAGGTTCATCGTAGACGCACTATTAGTTGTTACCTAATTCATTGATTTAGCTATTATTACGTTATTTTCCTTTCGGCATACTGTTGTCCTCTCCATATACTACGAAGGGAAAAGGTCCGGATATTTAAAGTTGCAATTCGTTGATTCTTTAATCAACAAGGAACAATTCGCTTTTTGTCCAATCAAAATTACTCTTATAGGATGTAAAGTCACAGTTGAATTCTTGTCACATCGTTATAGAGGATAATAATAGGATTTTGACGCAATTGGTGAACACTTTTAGGAATAGACTCTTACTGTCAGGTTCATAATAGCAGTAGTAAAATGTGTTTTCCCCCAGATAAGTGTGATTGGTGTATGGATGCACTCCGCCGTGATATTTCATGGAGGGCCAGACGACGTACTCCAGTCGATCTTTCATCCCCTTTACGCGCTGACATTCCTTCGATTTGAGAGGGAAGAGATAAAATGGGATGACAAAGGGCAATTCGATGGGTGTGTTAACGTCACCGGCTTGAGTGCAGCAGTAGTGGACCATGGTGTTGTTGCGGCGGAACAGCGAAAACGGGGTTGGGATCGGCACCATGTTGACCATGAAGTCGTCAGGGAGGGCGGAAGATGAACTGAACGGGAATGTGGAGAAACCTGGAATGATGAAAAAAAAAATCCTGTTAATATGTATTTCTGTTTAGAGCCAGAATGATGCTATAAGATCATATATCAGTTTACGCCTTTTTGGCACTGAGCAGACTTTCTTTAAGCTGTAATAATGGAATGAATGTTTAAGTTTGCCGCTGTTAACCCAGGATGTACTGTAGAAAATAGGAAAGATTCCCTTTTTACCTTTATGCTGATCATGCTGATGGTATAGAAAAGGTGCTCAAAATGAGTATTACCATACATGTACTAAGAATTTTCCCAAGAGGAAGTCGACGTAATACTTGAAACAATGAAAGCAAATTAAAGTGCTTCCAGCATCTGGAAAAAAACAACAACTGATAATTGTCCGCGATCTCCCACTTCCCAGATAACAATGAAGCGTTGGTACAACGTTGGACCAACGTTGTGAAACATTTTTCACAACGTTGCCTCAACGTTAGCAGGCAATGTTGCAGCTTCGATAGAAAAAAATGAAAGCAAATGAAAGTGCTTCCAGCATCCGGAAAACCCCCCTGATAATTGTCCGCGATCTCCCACTTTATAAATTACAGTGCGTTTCTAAACATTCTATTAGTGTATTGTCAATAGCGACTCATCTATGACGTTGTAAGTGCTATCATTTCAACAATCTGTCACACCTATCCGTATAGATTTCACGGACTCCCGACGGATAGAAGATTTAGGCAGTGGTCTCCTTTGCTGCTGGTGGCTCTCGGGAACAGAGTATGAAGCGGATGAAACGCACAATGACTACAAACTAACCGGACAAGTACATGGTCATGATAATTGCGGGCTGACACAACTGACACTGCCGTAGAAGTAACGGACAAGAATTCGTCAGAACGCAAGAAAAACAATAATAAGACGTTCTTCAACGTATCGAAGGTCATGTGGAAGACAAAACGAAGGAAAGTCCTGTAAATCGATCAACATCGGATGCACATTTCTTCGAGCTCACATTGGTTCCTCATCTATCTCCATATCACTTATTTTTTTTCTATCCGAGATCCATGGAGGAAAAAATGTAATTCTATCCAGGATCCATGGAGGAAAGATATAATTCTGTCCAGGATCCATGGAGGAAAGATGTCTGGTTTGCTGGTTCCCTTCTCTTCCCTCTTCCAGCGGAGGTATAACACAATATGCTGCCCAGAAGCAATTTCTTCCGAAAGGATGAAGTTGCACTTCAAGCGGTTCCATGGAGGCCGTGGTGATACAAAGAAAGAAGTCTTTCATAAGCCTGAAGAGAACTCGGGCATGGGCAATGGGCAGTCACTCCCCGCCATTTACTAGTTTCATAACAAGCAACGCACAGTCAAGAAAATTAAAGCTCTAGAAGAACGCGAAAAGTCTGGAGAAAATGAGAAAAGAGCAGACAGAAAGCCCAGTCCTCCAGAGAGTTCAGGGGAGCGTTTCATGAAGTGTCTTGTCAGTGATTTTTTACTGACAAATTTGCTCTCAGCCAAATAGATGCAAAGATTTCAGTCGCTTATAACAGTTGTCAGTAAAAATCACCGACAAGACACTTTATGAAATGCTACCTAAAACATCCCGTTCTGTATTCTGCAGGATGTACGTTACTGGCTCCCTTTTGACCCGATGAAGACCCGGTACACGCAAGATGGCTTTTCGAAAGTAAGTTGTCAGCTTTGTGCCCCCTTCTCCTCCGGTTATTCTGATACCTCGGCTTCACCATGTTCACACGTTTCATTGCATATCGGGTATTGAAGTCCAGCCTTGAACCATGTCCTCCGACTATCAACGGCTGAGAACTAACAAGAACAGGACGATGAACGCAAAGAGTTCCGAGCAAAACGCTTGCCAAGCTGCGGACACGACAGCTTTTCCAGATGGTGTCCGTTTTCACAGTTTTACACAAAACTTTCAACCGAACTGAACCGACCTTTCCTGACAAGGAACGAATTCGCCAGGAAATTTTGACTTTTGAAACTGTCATAACTTTTTCATTTTGTAACCGATTTTGATGGAACTCTTTTAAAATTGCTTCTCTCTATCCTCTCTTTTCATTAAAATGGATTTTTCCCCAGGGTTTAATTCTCCTTAAAGATACCCAGCAATGTGTGACAGCCGCTTTACAGTTATCAAACGAAAAAAATGCAAGATCAACTGCAATTTTGTTGATATTTCTAAAACTTGGCCAGCACTAAAATATCTCATGGATGCTTACATAAAAAGTGAAGTGCTTTTGACAAGGGGGGGGGGGGGGGGGGGAGGGGGGAGATGTTCAAAGAGCCTCAAAAGTGATCCTCCACCTATAGGGCTATTTTCAAAGTTTGAATGTCATTCCTTGAAGAGTCTTACGTACGAAAGATGCTAGTTTAAATGTATTACTCTGAAACACTCTTTGAACATGGTGAATGTTTGAAAATAGTATTACATTTAAACTAGGATCTCTCGTACGCAAGACTCTTCAAGGAATTTACAAGGATAAAAGTATATGCTTTGGGCCTGTTAGCCTATCAAGAAAAAATAAAACACCGAAATGCCTATATATTATGGAACAAGTAAGCCCAGGGGGAAGGTTAAATTACGTTGATATCGTGGATATCTAGTGAAATTTGAGGTAAACTGTACAAATTCGCCACCTGAAAGTCGAAGAATGTGGAGCAAGGAATGAAATCATACACGAAATGCATCACGCCAAGTGTGGGTCTCGTGCCGGGAAAAAACACCATCAAGTTTCTTCTTTTGAATCTGTTCTTGCTATCGCTCATGTCTAGTCACACCCGATACCAGACGAAGAAATCCTAACGAAAATCTGCGTCTCTGCGCGCACATCTGTAAGATGCATAGTTTCAAGTTTCAAGTTTCAAAGTTTATTGATTTAAATCCACACACGTTGGGTTGTTCTATGTTTTCACAAAGTGCAACAAAATTACCATTAAAAAGATAGGCTAAGAACAGATAATAGTATATATGGAATAACAGTATAGTTTAAACAGATATCACAATAATAGAAAAAATAATACATTGTGCCTTGTGAAAGTTACTTCATTATAATTTGTAGTACTTTTTACAATATACAGTATTTCTTCTCTCCTTTCTTCTTCCCTTTCATGTATCTTTATTTTTTGAGAAGTAAAAAGTATAAACAAACAAAAAAATCCAAAACAAAACACAATACAACTGAACAGAAAAAATATATTTATGACGAAAGAATCGTTCATGGGGGGGGGGGGGGGGGGGATTTAGGGAAGAAGGGGACAGGAGGGGGAGAGAAATGCGAGTGTTCTAAGGAAGGGAGAGGAAATAACATACTTTATTTACTTTTACTCGATGAATATGTAATATTCTTTTTTTTTTTTTTTCTGTGTTATAACTTTTGTTCACTGAATAAAAAATGAAATACTTCTTTAAAAAACAACTACCACGAACAGCCAGTGATCGGTCGGTTTAGGATCGGTGTTGAGTCGGCTTGATGGGTGACTGAGCCTAAAATGTCATTTGGATGTCGTTGACAAGCTAGAGTCAGAGAAGAAATAAATGTTATTGAAAACGAGGTGCACTGCTGCTATAGACAGATGACTTGTTGATGGCTTCTGGAGATGAATCGTGTATAAATGCTTCATGTATTTTTGATGGCTTCGTACAAGATATTGACGACGCCTGAAATGCGTGTCTCGAGGAGTACCTCACCCGTCACTGCAGGTCTTGTGTGGTTTGGTGGCTAGATCATTAATGAAGGATTTGAAGGATTTGTGTGATATTGGAAGAAAAAATTCGAGGGTTAACATTTTCATCCCTTTAGAGTCGATGGAGACACCTCTGCCGTTTAGTGTCTATTTCGGAATTATAGGTGAATAAATGGAATGATATCCTACATCAGTTTGTGTGTGTGGGAGGGGGGATTTTAAGATTGATGTGACGGCAGGATGAGATGCAAGGGCTATTACCATCAACATTTACCCATTTCACCTATTTGCAAGGAGCATTCTAGTTTATTGTCAGTTCAAATATTTTCCAGGTCAGTGCCAAAAGGAAATTCAGTTGGATTAAAAGAAAAAACATCAAGCTGTCAAGCAAGAGAGATAGATAGAAAGAGAGAGAGAGAGAGGGGGGGGGGGTGTGAGCGTTTCATTATGAGTGTGTGTGGGGGGACAGATTAGGATGATGTTCGGAGGAAAATATACAAGGGTAATCGTAACGATTTTCCCACTTGGCTGGTCAATTTCCTCTTGATATCAGTATTGTAATAAAACTAAAAATCAAACTGACAACGCGGGGGAAAGGGGGGGGGGGTGGTCCGTAGACGGGAGAGGAGGCGGGTATAATAATTTACGATGATTAAAAGTGTGTCTTAAATCGCGAATGTGGAAACAATAATGACATTTTCATGTTCATAGTTGCTATTAATTTGCTTTATCTTTCCAAGAGAGAGTCCTTATTTCTAGTAACCATTTTAGAAATTCTAAGTAAGATTATGATGGCGGTTGGAAATGAGCGCAGGTTCAAGAAATTGCTAGAAAAAGCACTATGCACACTTGGCATTTATTGCTCTAGAGGCGAAAATCATGATATATCGACTTCTTGTAATTAAATAAAAATGTGATAGAAACGTACGACACTGTGCGAATGAACTATGAATTTCCCTAAATTCTCACCTGTCTATGTGTTCAGTTATGAAATAAATTAGCGCAATAAAACAAAATCATGATATTTTCGTTACTTCAACATCATGCAGTTTTCACGGAATCTCGGTAAGTGCTTATTCGGTTACATGCCGTTTTCTGATGTGCATATTCCGAAAGATTTGTGTATTCCAGAGCTTTTTTCTCCTAAGGTTCATAATTCCGAAAATGAAACCGGGTTAGTAATTCCGAAATTGAAGTAGGGCTTATGGTTCCGAATATCAATGAGGGTTATAATTCAGAAATTGGAAAAGCAAATGAAAGCGAATTACAAAGGTTCGGAATTATTCATCAAAATTTTATGAATTGTAAACCCTGCATCATTCAGTGAATTATGAAAGGACCTCCCTCTCCCCCGCTATGGGTAATAAGTTTTTAGGAATCCCGAACAATCCGACAAACCTTTAGAAAAACGCGTACCCCACTTATTCCATCCAATACATTCAAAGTATCATTTGACAAGAATGTTTTTAATTGCACCATTTTCATGCACAAACACTTCAACTTTCAGTTGTAATCGACAAGGAAGACATGCATACCTGCACGAGGCCTCCATTCTAAAAATATGAAAATCTAAACATTACGTATTTAATTTCTATCTGAACATGCCGAATCGTCATGGCTGAGGGGCAGGAAAAGTTTTTCTGACCTAATTATGCATCACATGGGATGGAATGGAGCTTTAATTTCAACGTGTCGATTTATTACAAGCACCTCCGGGCTTTTGACTCATGTTGCCTTCACAACCTAAGTTCATCCTGATCATGCATATCTTGATGTAGGCGATGTCGTGGAATATAATTAAGCTGAATTCTCCTGCCATATTTGATATCATTCCTTCCAACAAGGGGAGTAGGTTATCGTTAAAGGGGGTACCCAGTGCTGAAACAATGCTATTTCATTTAAAAGAGCATGATTTTATTCAGTAGAAAATCATCTGCCTAAAATCTTTTAAAAAGTCGTGTTGCCAAGGAACCCCCTAAATGTGGTAAGATTTCAGGATATGTTTGACCCCTCAGCTGGGACCCAGTTTCAACTCGGTACCCACTTTGACGTCACAATGACGTCAAAGTGGGTACCTTGTCGCGCAATTCTAGCAAAATGCGCGCAAGCTATAATCATGATAGTACAAATTGTACAGTCCAGCGCACAGCACAACTAAGCTAGGTACCCACTTTTACGTCATACCTCATAATCAAATTTTTTGGTCAACTCTTGACTTTTTATGAGAAAATCAGCCAAAATGCATTGATTTCGATTAAAAATAATCAAAATTTTGATATTCTTCTTAAAATTCTATTCTTGATCATATATATAAAAAAACCATTATGTAATCACTTTAAGGAGGGGGGGGGGGCTGCAAAGTTTAAGACAGTTTTGCCAAAAGTTGCAGACAAGTTAAAAATAAAACGAAAAAGGAAAAAATGAAGTTCTCAATTTCATTTGCAAGCATAGGTTGCATATTCACAAATTTGCCCTTGCCTTTCACAAACAATATAATTATTATGTCAAGTACTCCTCTTGACATAAAAGATGATGTATCAAGATGTTTACATTCACTTATCCAAGTGTAACCTAGTTATTTTCAGCTTTCTTCATCCTCATGTTTGAATCACGAATACTCTAATATAAAGCTATCCTCATAATCGTGACATTGCAAAACGATAACTTAAGAAATATGCCGAAATAACATTTCATATATGTCAAGTATTCCTCTTGACATAAAAATAATTGATCACAATGTGTAAATATTTACTTATCGAGATTTAACTTTCTATTTCACTTTCCGCTTTTTCATTTGCTTTCCACATTCTCCTTTCATCTTGGTTGAATCACGAATGCTGGGTAAATGTTGACTCTTCTAATGAAGTTGTCAGACAAGATTATGAAGTGACTGATGCGTTGTTCTCAAATTTCCTCTTTCCGTCGCTCCAAATAATTATACCCTTCTGGTTAAATGACGCCAAACTACGAGTTTTTGTGTGTAATAGAAACAAAATTAAAGTCATCTTCTTTCACTGAAGGAAAAAAAAAAACTGAAAAATTTTCTGTAACAATAACTCAGTCAGTCATATATTTAATACGCAATAGGAAGAAAAAATATTTCCCCCCTGTAATTGTTTTTAATTGTCAGATATTTGAGACATACATAATCCTCGGAACCAGAGGTGCTATTCACCGCTCCTAAAAGATTCAGTGATTATGAGGGTTGTTGTTTATTGTAATGAGTTTTTACAGACGAGTGTCAATCAGATAATTACGAATATTTGCGTCTGGGACCGACCTTTAATCTCACCATCCGCATGATCCGAAAGACGTGACTCAGATTCGAATCTGGGTCCGATCAGAGTCAGTTTGTAGGCGAAGACAAACAGCTGACAGCGGACGTTACCGCTAGACCAACTCCTTTTATTTCTATCGGGAATTGAGGAAAAATCGTTAAGTCCCTGGTGAAAAATATCGATATTTTTTTTAAAAGACATTGTTTTAGTGAAAATGATGAAAGGATGGGAAACAAAGGAATGTGAAATGTGACAAGTTTCTTCGCTTGTCAGAGAACTTTTGGACTGGTGTTAAGGCTTGAGCCGGGGGGTGGGGGACAAATGTGCAGTTACTCGCCTACTATGGTATACGGGGGTGTGCCGGTCTAATGGGTCACACTTTTTTTGCAAGAAATCCGGAAACATGGGTTATAGTTTTGTGCCGGAAAATCCCTTAACATCATGAACATTCCTCCACCTTTCTAAAAAATTTATTGTCCAGAATGATATTCTCGCCCATATTGTCGCTAAAGTACACACCCGAGATGCAAAATCCATTATAATGGTACTTGGGTAGCCTTTTCTGCCAAAATGACGACCCTTAAAAATGGGTACGGGTCAAGGTACGGGTATGGAGACTTCAGCGCCACACCACCATCCGAACCAAATATGAGTACGGGGAGGGGGGGGGGGGGGCTTGAGAATCAGAAACTGAGGGAAACTCGTTAGATCACCAGTGAGAAGAATTGGGTTTTATTGGCTTATGTCAAATGAGCAAACATGGTGAAAAAAGGAACCCAAGAAATGTGAACTTCCTTCGCTTGACAGAGAACTTTTGGACTGATGTTCAGGTCTGAGAGCCGGTGTAGCGGCAGATTTGGTTCTTGGTGACAAAATCTGCCGGCTGATTATGTTCTGTAGCAAAATCTGTTTAGAAACTTTTTACTCATAAATACACAAAAGTGTTGTAAATAGCAACTTTTAATTTTTATAAGTGAGTCAAGAATGTAGACCTATAATTTATCGTCAAAAAAGTGAGTTTTGAGTGAAAAATCACGCATTTTCACTCGAAATTCACTTTTTTTTACATTCACTCCTTGAAGAGTGAACAGTTGCACTTGTTTTATCTTTTTTAAAAGAGAGAAAGAGCACCTTTCCTTACACATACCGTACTTAGATTGATTCCTTGGATTGATTCCCGAATGAATGAATGCATGAATTGACGATATCTGCCGGCAGATTTTGTACCAGGTACAAAATCTGCCGCTACACCGGCGACGGACTGGGCATAATGTTGACTAAATCTAAGAACCATTTCTTAGTGCTATGCATGTGCCCAAGCGACGCACTTTCTGTACCACTTTTCTTTCGCTCTCTCTCTCTCTTCTTCCTTCTTTATCATTTATCAGTGTTGTCGAATCTATCAACTGTAATTGTAATTCATTATGTCATTGTATGTCATTCTATTTATGTAAAATCACATATATTGGAAAAGAAGACCCTCGGCTTGTAGTTATTTAGTTAATCTTTTTCTTTTCTCGGCATCCATGTGACTCTTCTTATATTCTGCTGTTATTCTGTCCCCTGTTTTCTTGGTTTTCTTTGTCGATCAAATAATAATGATTATAATGATAATTATCCTAATAATAACCCTTATAGAAAACAGATGACATGTGTCCAGAGCAGTTGAGACAAATAAGGCTACGTAAAACATGGAAAAGGAGAACCTGTAATCGCTACGAATCATTTTATATGATGTGCATAATATGTATTCATCATGTTCATTTACCTAGAAAACACACTGAAACATGAAAAAATATCACAGAAACAGCAACAACAATAACAAAAGACTGCCTACCTGATTCAAAGCCTTTTGGACATGCTCCTTGTGACCACTCCCATCTTGACTTGACCATATTAGCTTCTGCATGTCCTACACCGTAGACACAGTAGCGTCCATCAGGTAGGGTAGTATAAGAAACTGCTTCTCCTTGATTAAAACCGTCTGCTACAGCAATTCCCCTGTATCGGATTGATTATCGAAGTTGAAAAAAGAATTGACTATTTCCGATGAAGCATACCACATCAGAATATTATCAAGCCCTAAGTTGATATACATGTACACGATAACGTCCATCGGTATAGGTTGTAGGGTGGTATTATAAACTGCGCCTTCCCTGTACAAAACTGTACTGCGACTTTACTGCATTGATTTCATGAATAGGAAAACAATAATCAAGAGGCGATGTATAAATTAAGAAGTGATCTATTGCTGCCAACCCACCACTTTACGATCATTGCTTGTGGATTTTGCACTGATTTCATAGCAAAGAAAAAGTATGAATGAATGAATGAATGAATGAATGCACGAATAAACAAAATTAATAAATACAAAAAAAAAAAAAAAAAAAAAAACACCCCGCAAGATTGCCTTGTTCTGTGCATTCTCTTATCAGAACTGATTAAGGAATATATTTTCAAGATAGTTCCAAGGCAGCCCGATATTGATCAAGAGTTATTATGGCTTAATCGTAGAAGCTTGAAGAGGTGAGTCTTATCGGCGGTTTGATACTCACGCTTCTAACGAGTCGTCCATTTCGCTGTCCCACATACAAAAACGCATGGCAACGTTATTAACTTCATCCCTTTCGACGACAAGCGAAACGTGGAACTTGGTGGAAATGATTGTCAACTGAGTAAGGTTAGGATAGGCGACAGTTAGATGAATCGGTTTCCAATTATCTGGTTGGTATAATAGGGAAACAAGAATTTAAGAGAGACATTTAATGAGACGTATTCGGGAATATCTGTTTACCCTGACAATTAAAACCAATGGCGATAGAGAAGAGTAATAATGATTATCATGATTATACTGTCAGTGACTGTGTAGTTTGTATTACGAATTATTACAACATACCTAACTTTAAAACAATATGTTATAGGTTATGAACGGTAGAATATGGCACCCCACAAGGATCCCTTATAGGTCCCATTCTTTTCATGGAGGGTATATGTATTATAACAGAGGTAGGGATCTGAGTGCATGCCTATAAACTCAGTCAGAAAATGAAAATGATGGAGAAAGTGATAAATGGATAGTGGATTTATATTGTAATAATTCCAAACACAATAATGTTGCGCACATATGAAATTGCTATTCCCTTACCCCTCACGAGAGGGAGAGAGAGAAAGAGAGGTAGAGATGTTATTGTTCATTTTTACCTCCGTCTTCAGACTCTTACCTGCACAACCCGTTAAGGGAGCTGGTATTGCATATCGTGTTCTTGTTGATAAGGCCATAACTGCAATAAAAAGAAGAAGAAGAAGAAAAAAAGAATGGTTGATTATATGCAGACTTGTTTAGAACTGTAAAAGCTTCACTCACGAAGGAATAATGTGTGAAATAAAGACGTTTTTTCTTCAAATAAAGAAATTAAGAAGGTTAGTCAACCCAACTGTTAGCAGGAATGTAACTCTTTTACGGTGTGAAAGAGGTAGTCATCTTTTCACCAGGAAATATCACGATTTCTAGCCCAAAGAAAGAGTTTACTCTTAAAAGGTTTGTTAAATTAGTTGCTCGATTGATGGTTGCACAAGACATTCCCCAAAGCTGAGTACTTTTTACCTCTGAAATCTACTCATAAATTTGGCATTGCTATTGTCCAATACCTCTTTTCCAGTTATATTTTGCCTAACTTTTTGTTTGCTTATAATGTTGATAATAATTGCCCGACCATGCATATAGCATTTAGATTATCCAGCATCAGTTGGGTAAATTTAAACCTACAGTTTACAAGTCAGTATGTTTTTCAGTGTAGGTTGTAAATTTGGTAATTTTTTGCCTAATTATCCTTAAGTAATCCATTATCTGACTGGATTTATGGAATGGAAGTTATGCGAATTTGTCTAACAATCACACAAATATCAACTTTGTCTACGTACTGGATGAAAATTCTTCAGGGAAATGTATAATATCTGTATGTCGGATGTACTTATCCATTAATTGGGTAAAATTTACTATAGTATTGGTAGAGTTAAAATATGAATATTCATGAATTTTTATTTGTGTATAGTTATCAAACACAATTTATATAATTATTAGAGGTATATAAGAGCTTGCATTTGAGTTAAGTGGAGAGAATAGGATTGGTTAATCCATGGCCGTGAGGACTTTCGCTAGGCAGGTTTGGAACGATATTCGGGATGCTTCTGTATTTTCACTTTACACCTAGGTTGGAGGAAAATGGAATCAGATATTTAGGGCCCATTGATGTCATGGGGTTGGGGGAGGGGAGCCGGATCTAAAATGAAATCCAGAAGAACAAGGCCATGGAGTGCAAAGAAGGTCAGGGAGGGAATTGTATCATGGTTTCTTCACCCTGCTTCCATATCTTTCATTTTTCTTTTTTGATTTTTTTATTTGCCGGCCGATCGGGGGCACGTTCCCCAATGTCCCATGTGCCTCCTGTCCCTACGCCACTGATCTTGCTAGACTCTACAGTAATTCTTTCTCACGTGGAGGCTTTGCCCAGTGGCTGCTTGGCAGCTCAAAGTGGCGACTTCTCGGTGTAAGCTGACGATGGCATTGGAACAGCTTAACAAACAAGAGGGGCTTAGGGCAAGAGCATTGATTCAATCTTTGTGCTTCTTATAGTCACAAAGTTCACACATGAAGAATTCATGAACCCTACCCTCCCTTATGTATACAGTGATAAAAAGCAATTCAGAAGATGGTTTTGGTGGGGCATTAATCCTGGATTTTATGGATTACATGCGAACAACTATGCAATAGATGAGAAGGGGTGTTGAACAGGATCGTATCATCTTCTTCCTCCCCCCCCTTTTTTTTTTGGGGGGGGGGGGGTTAATATCATCTCCCAATTTTACGCGCTCTCTCTTCTTTAGCATTGTAGCTACAGCATTGGAGACAAACCCCTTGCACTAATTTATTCTGAGATTTTCTTTTCAAAGAACAGACTACACATTACCTGCAAACAATTATTGTTACATCTTGTAAACTTGAGACAAGCTTCATGGGCAGTCTAAAGCAACCATTTCTGTCAATTAACTTACGAACTTTCATTACGATTTGGGACTTGGGAAGCGTTTCATGAAGTGTCTTTTCTATAATTTTCACTGACAAATTTGCTTTTAGCCGATCAGATCGATGCAAGGATTTCAGTAGCTTATAACAGTTGTCAGTAGAAATCACTGACAAGACACTTCATGAAACGATCCCCTGGACTATTCTATTCACCCCCAAAACGTCTATTGCATTCCAGAATTTAAAAAATGACCGTTTTCAACACAAAACATTCCCCCATACACTAAACAGAGCTTTGCGAAAGCTTGATCGGTCCAGTAAGCAACTATCTTTTGCAAAGAGTTGTGTGCAAGAAATTTTAATCGAATGTGAGCGGGATCCACACGAAGCCCAGATTCTGTGCGTGGCGTCAAAGATGCAGCTACAGGAGAGGGCGAAGGGGGTTGAGGCCTGTTTCCCCCTTTTATCGAATGGTGGGGGAACCAGAGAATAGAGGGAGAGAGAAACGAAAAAGAGAAGGGGAGAGAAACGGTAAGGAAGAGAAAGTGAATGCTAAAAGAAGATGAAATGACGTTCTATCATGTCTATCATCATGATCAGTGACCTTGTTCATTCTCCCACGGAGAAACTGGTGCTCAACCACATTGCTGTCTTGACCTTAGCAATGTCACTGCGTGTTTTAAGCGGATCCTCTCTTTGGGGACGCTGATATATTTCATGAGTACTGGAAATTGACACCATCAAATAGAAGGGTATAATCAAAGCTAGTGGATTGTGAAATGTATTCCTCCTAATGCGGAGCATCAGGTTTAGCACTTATCCCTTCATTTGAAAAGTGGAACAATGCTTTTCAACATGTTAAAATCGGCGATAGACTATTCAAGCATTGATTTGTGGTGGGGTACGTAGTGCCACTATGGGATATTTCCATTGTACGCCACAAATTTTATTGTGATCTAGACTGTACCTGTAACCGGGAAATTAGTCTTTGATTTTTGTGCTCCTCCTAAACTGAAGAAGTATGAATGGATTATTGCGCAACAGAATTCCTGAATTATGGAAAGAGGTTGTGAAACGCGGAGAGATTTTAATGCAAACACAATTTTCCCCCAACAAATTTCAAGCTACCAAAACTGAAATGAAATTGTTGTACATATTGTACGATGATGGAAAGTCTCGGGGTCGATGAATGCAGGGCTACTTTTGTTTATCGTGAAGTAGATACGTTGTTCGGACCAGTTATTCCTCGATGTTATGTGCTAGAATTCCATTCCATACATAGAAAGACAACCCATTTGAGTCGTTCGCAAGTTCGTTGTGATAATAGTAATAACATAATTAAAATTCAAATGGCGCTTAATATAGGCCTACATTTTGGTTCAAAGCGCTTACGTAACAAATGAATTAAACAATCAACAACGGAAAAAATAAGCAATTACCAAAAATGTAACAAAAACGTACACAGTGCGTAATATAAAGGAATAAGATTTACCAAGATTTTGAAATTATACATCGACAACTACAGAATATGGGGAAATGGGCATAACCTAATTATACAGATTAACCAAAGCTTGTAAGCTACAGCGAGGTAGGTTTTCAGTAATGGTCTTGCTTGTCCTCCGCATCACAGGTAAATTACTGTATATTACCACGAGGGGTGGACTGGTATTGACATTCGTTTGGGAACTGATGAGACCGGCCTTCTCAGTCTATATCATTCGGCTCTCCGACCAAAAATCTATCGGCCCTCAAGCGCCCTCGAGCCGAAAAACTGCCCGAACTTCCCATGGAAAGTCCGCCCCTGGTTTAAACTAGTGCTGTTTTGAAGGTACATTTTATAGTCTTGAATATTCATGGAGGTTGAGTTTGATTTCGTCTGAATCTCTTTCCATCTCTCTTAGAACTGAAGGCTATGTTTGATAGAACAAATACATGCAAGTTGAAGCTTTCCCGTCGGTGTAACAGATTGCAGGAACACGATTTAAATCTTCACAAACGCATTAACGATGTAAGCAGAATCCCCCATAATCTCCTCTACAGATTAAGCGACGTTCCTTGAGAGCACAACACCTACACAGGATAAATTCCAGACGAAAAGGAGATGTTAAAGGTTTGTCACTTGAATAATTAGTTTAATGGTTACATTAAACATGTTGAATGGTTTTGATAGCTTGAAATGTGTGTCAGTCTCGGTGTTGTCACTCTGTATTGACTTCGTGTACGCATGATCGTTCGAAATTTCGCGTAAAAACGGGTCTTTTTTTCGTGAGCTTGTACTCGAAATCGAAAAAATGTGTTTTTTAACTTGTAATTGAAATTGAAAAAAAGTTTTTGTTTCTGGTCCTTGTTTGCAATTTTCTGTTTTTTACTCGGACGTGAATTGAATATGAAAGGGGTGGTTTAGTAAAAGTGTAATTGGAATGCGAAAAATAGTGGTGTTTTTTATAGTGGTGTTTTTTAAAAGGCCACTTTGTACCCGTTTAGTGTTAAAGGTTTGTCACTTGAATAATTAGTTTAATGGTTACATTAAACATGTTGAATGGTTTTGATAGCTTGAAATGTGTGTCAGTCTCGGTGTTGTCACTCTGTATTGACTTCGTGTACGCATGATCGTTCGAAATTTCGCGTAAAAACGGGTCTTTTTTTCGTGAGCTTGTACTCGAAATCGAAAAAATGTGTTTTTTAGCTTGTAATTGAAATTGAAAAAAAGTTTTTGTTTCTGGTCCTTGTTTGCAATTTTCTGTTTTTTACTCGGACGTGAATTGAATATGAAAGGGGTGGTTTAGTAAAAGTGTAATTGGAATGCGAAAAATAGTGGTGTTTTTTAAAAGGCCACTTTGTACCCGTTTAGTGCCAAATAGGGGTCAAATTCTGGTTACACCTTTGAATATAGAGTGACAACAAGGGGGTGTCAGTTTCTTTCTGCATTTTCAGCTTATAAGTTGTTAACTCTATGACGGAGAGACAAAACCAAACGACATTTCAAATGTAAAAACATAATGTTAAAGCTAAGTGACATAAAAATCTTGTCATTGCAACAATGCAGTTGTTGGCTGCATATAAACTCTAGCCTTGAATGTAAACATATTCTTTTAAATTGCGTTTAACTTCTCTATAGCCCATGGTTAATCTCATCAGCATTTTTGTGGTCACAATTAACTGCCACTTCCCTTACCATACTAACCCCGAATCTACGATCCCGGTTCTTGCGTATATGGGCTCAAAAACACGTCTGAAAAGGAGAGCTGGGAAGGGGTTGAGGGGGGGGGGGGACTAGTTTTGAAAACTTAAAGAATCGTGTATAAATTATGTGCATTTCATGTGATACATAGCGCCCATGTTCACTTCTGTTTTTTAAAAAAAGAGTGGGGGGGGGACGATCCTATTTTCTTCTGTAATATGGATCCTCCCCTTATAATATTTTGTAAACTCTATCTTCTTTTAACATGGAATCTAAAAGAAGCATCAGTTTACAATCTCTAAGCATCTTATATCCCTATCAACTTATCAGGGACGAGTATGTGATTTTTCTGTAAGGTCTTGAGAAAAAAATCCCGCTTAAATAATGAAGCACGAAAGACACCAATAGAAGCAAAGGGCGGCCCTTGGACAGCCAAAAGCAAATCGTATTTTGAGTGGCCGAGTTTATCACAATTCTCGGTCAATAATTGATAGCTTATCCGGCGAGCGTCTTTCACCTTCAGAAGTCAAGTGGACGTCTCATATATGATTAATGATGATATCGAGAGGTAGCACAGCCCCTGGAAGATTGGTGATGCAGGGTGAGACGTGGGGAAATATCCTCAGATTCAGTATTATAAGGAACTCTATTATAATCATCATTATCAACACTTTTTGATGTTCCTTTTCCCTCTCTCAGCCGATCCCACAACACTTAATCCCTGTTTCGATACTACATCCAGATATTCCTCCTCCTATGCAAAATACAATATTCAAAATTACTTAAACTTGGGCTGAAATTTTGGGCTTCTATCTCCTCTCACCCCCACCCACTACCATCCCAACATCCAATCTGACGACCCAAGACCCCGGCCCAAGACCAACATACCTCCTCCTCCTCCGCCTCCGCAAATCGGGTTCTGACCCCAGTCTGGCGTTTTGCTGCACTCTGCATGCAGGAACACCAACAGGCCCACAAAGTTAAGCACCCAGCGTGAAGTCAACTCCTCTATCCGTCCCATTCGTTTTAACATCCTCTCCTACCCATTGCATTCCCGTCTCCTGTTCCAACCTATAGGCCTACATCTCCTCTTCCTCCTTAAAAAGAATAGCCTCCTTGTTTTAAACCTCTGACCACTTCCAGTTTACACGTTTCACTCATCAATACAAAAGGCACTTAAGTTAAGGAAACACAGTCATGAAGTCATCCTTCCAATCTACCCCCGCCCCACCCCCACCCATACAAACATGAGTCCACCCACCCTAAACCAACACACCTGATGTTAGATTCACTCTCTTGACTTCCTCCTCTTTCATGCCTTTCGGACTCTCAGGGCTTATAGTTTCGTATAATGACGTTATGCCCTTTAAGCCCACCTTAACCTCTCTCCGCCTCTACCACCCACTCCCCTACCGACAATCAATCCAACCACCCGAAACTCCGCAAAACAGTCACCGTGTTCTGACCCCAGGCTGACGTTAGATTCACACTCCTGACTTACTCCCCCATGGGACATTTGGACTAAATTAAGCCGTGATCTACGCTCTAACATCCTGTCAACGTTCAAAGGAGAGACGAAAAAATCGAACAAACTGCAGTGGTGGTAAGGGCTAAGAGAGGTTAACGAAGAGACAGGACAGAAAGATAGATGGAAATAGAGAAAGGACAAGATGATGGAAAGGGAGAGAAGGAAGAGAAGAGAGAAAGCTAGAGAAAGAAGATCTAGTGAGATCAAAGCCTGGAGAGATAGACAGGGAAAACAAGGAGGGTGAGAGAGGCAAAATAACAGAGAGAGAGGAAAAAAGTCAGACAGACAGATAGAGAGGGAATAAAAAGAAGACAGAAAGATAGAGAGATAGGTAGAGAGGGAAAGATAAAGTGAGAGAAAAGGAGAGAGAGAGAGAGAGAGAGAGAGAGAGAGAGATAAGACAGAGCTGGAAAGTCGTTGAGTAACTTTTAAAAATCTGAGCTGCATGACCCTACGTGCTATTAGTGTATGTATTATTGGGTAAATATGAAGCCCTGAAAATGCACTTCAAAAGCATCATCACATGCTTCACAAAAAGTGAAAATATACAAGTGACCGGAAATGTCAGACCAGGCGTGATCTCTTCTTTTCACTCTGGTCAAGGGAAGGAAAAGAAGAATGGAATAAACTGCAGAGTTGATGTGATCTTTTCCGTTGAGAGATAGATAGATGGGGTAGAGATAAATGTACTTCAAAATATCATTAAATAAATAGAGAAGACAGATATCCGCTCTTGAACCGTCAACAAAGAAATGTGGGGAAAACTGCAGTTCGTAGAGAGATGGCCAGATAAAGAGAGACATAATTATAGGTAAATAGATATCTCTGTAATTGATAATTAGGTACAAACTAAAAACTTAAATGTTGAATTACCATTTAAAAGGGTGGAGGATTGACTCCATTTTCGGAATGTTAGATTAACACTTTGAACATGCTGGATTCAACACTAGCATGCTGGATTCTAACCTTTATAATGTTGAATCCAGCATGTTCAGAGTGTTAATCTCACAGTTTGAAAATGTATTCACTCCTTTTCCATTCTTTTGAATGGTAATTTTAACATTTGAGTTTTTAAAGTGTAATTAGACAGACGTCGAGAGAGTAAAAGAGAGAGAGAAGATAAAGAGAGACAGAACTAAATGTCTGCTCTTCACTCTTGTCAACGATAAGAAGAGAAAAGAAAATTAAACATGCAGAGATATAGAAAGTGGGAGAAATAAGAGGTAGATAGAAAAGTAGGTAAAGTAACGTAAAGCCAAACGTAGATATTATTAATCTTTGCTCTTCATTCTTATCAACGTTCAGAAGAGCAGGAAATGGAAGACAGGGAGAGAGAGAGAGAGAGAGAGAGAGAGAGAGAGAGATGGATACTGCTAGGAAGTAAGATTAGCTAAAAAAAATCTTTGTAGGTACAGAGAGAGCCAGATTTGAAATAGGGCACAAAACTGTCTCGATTTTCACAAAGCTGTATCGGATGGGAATATGAATGATTTTACGAATTATAACGTTTGCAATTATCTTTATGATACTTGCGTCTTTAGGAATGTCATAGATGAATGCAACTTGGTTGTCGGATTCATTCACGCAGGCAATGATGCCTTGAGGAATATTCCTAAATTTTTATGGCCATCGTGAGATCATGTGGCAAATTCACTTGCGATGAATCTGCGATGCATAAACAAGCATATCAAAAGGGATGACATATGGTATGGAATTGGCGGCATCCTTCCAGATCCCCATATTTATAGACAGAGTCGGAAAAAAAGTAGATAAATACCTTGCCAAAGAAAGAAAAAGCGCCATATACAGTATCGAACAGAAGTGAGTACACCCTTTACAAAATGTTAAAATTTAAATATAAATTCTTACATTAATGTATTACAACTTTGATAGAGAAGAACTAAATTCTGTGACTGGTGTATTGGTAGGAATTATCTCTTCCATAACAATAATGTAAGAGCTGAAGGATTTTGTTTAAATTTAGAGTTAGGCACACCCTCAAGGGTGTACTCACTTTTGTTGGATACTGCAAGGGCTTTAATCCCATGCCATATTCTGTGACTTTGGATTAGCCTTTGGAAATCTTTCAAGATACTGAGTCTCCTTCATCTTTCTATGTCAATTCTTGAACCGTGCCCTTTCCCCTGATACAACCTCATCGAAAGAACAGTTTTGGCTCACAAGAGAGAAATGGATCAGAAACTCTGTTCATTGACACGGACACGTAGAACACTACGAATTTGCGATCCAAAATGATCTGCTGTTGCTTTAACCCAGGTGGGAGATTAAAGGAATTATGTTGAGGCTTGATTTAATAAATTATTGAATTTTGATGTCTGTGTTGTATAAAGATGTTCAGAAGGATAAATGAACAGCCAAGAATACTAAGGTTTTGAAATATAAGATGTTATCATCAAGATATCTATCTCTGGATTCCGCCATTTGCAAAACCAACCTGGTTGTGCTTTTGTTTAACGCTGCAGTCCATGGGGTATAAAAGAGGTCTGGCATTTCCTGTCACTTGTATATTTTTTTACTTTTTGTGAATCAGATGGCATCGCTTTTGAAGTGCATTTTTCAGGGCATCATATTTATACACTATATTACATACACTGATAGCATGTAGGGCCATGCAGCTCAAAAAGTTACTCAATGGCTTTATTTTAAAAAGCCCAAAATTTTGGCCTCTCGCCGTTCACCTAAAATAGATTAAGCGCCTTGAGCGTCCACTGGAGGATACAAGCGCTATACACAAAACAAACTTTATCACCAAACCACTTAATACCACCTCTAGGATTCAACGTTGGGGAATATAAGAAAATCGTGCTGCGCCGTCACCTCGCTCGAGAGTAAGTACCCCACACTATCAAAACCTCTTATCCCGAGACAATTTGCAAACAGGATCAGCACTTTGAGGCGTAAGCGTCCACGGAGGTCGGAATTAAAATTGGTCATCGGGTATTAACAAGAGAAGAAACGTGTGTGCTTTGACAGATTTATGTGCGAGTTATTTCAGCGGGTGGAATTTTGATTGCAAGTGGAAGTAAGAAGGGAGATTGATGACGGGTGCTTGGTAGGAGGACGGCCATTAATCAGATGCAATGTCCTGTCACCCCTGTAGGTGGATGTCTTTGAGAGTTTGCTTAAAGGTAAAATTGAGTACTTGTCATGCGATTGCACGGTATATTAAACTGTTGATTAGTTGACTCCGGGGGCTGACTATGGCCAATGAGAATAACTGAATTGGGGATGTTCTATTTAATCACACAGAAGTGGTAACAAACTGACACCATTTCTGCTGCTAATTACGTATCAGAAGAAAAGGCTGGTCACAAATATGGGTAGGCTACGTGGGACTGCACGCACCTGTGACATCAAATTTTGATTCAGAGTTTTAAACTGTCGAGGAGAATGTCCTCCTTTGATGTTCTTCAACACGAGAATAAAAAGAACAGGAAAAAAGTACAGATTACTTTTTGCTTGCACCAGAATTCAATTTTCACTCTAAAGGTGCTTTCACACATGATGCGACAGTGTGGTAACACGCTGTGTCACTACACTTTTTTGTGTACAAGCCTACGGGGTATAGGGCGACAAAAAATGTCGCCGAGGCAGGACACACTTTTTTTTGCTCCATAGATACACAAAAAATGCGCACCAATTAAAATTTCTAAAAAGTTAGCGCAAAAATTGTTTCCATGAGATTGCTTGCGCAAGTTTTGACAATATGCTCTCTTATTGAGAGTTGACGCGTTAATGCGCGTTCATTAGCATATGTGGTGACACAAAGTCCCACCATGTGTGAAGACGAAACAGTGTGGCGCCACAGTGTGTTACCACACTGTCGCATCATGTGTGAAAGCACCTTAATGGTAATCGTAAACTTGTGAGAATACACAGAATGCAATTGTAATTCGTGGGATGCCATATATATTTAGCGCCCTTTTCTTTTAGTTGCTAGTGGCAGACAAAAAGTTGTCGGGATGGGGTTGCAAAAGACCCTGGCAAAAAAATCAGATCTGATAAAAACTGTAATCGAAAATGGGCCTTGTGAAGTGCTCCTGTAATCCAGCTACCCACCACAACGCCCAATGTTGCTGATGTTGACGTTAATGTTGTGTAAAATTTACCCAAGAAACATGTTTTTTGCCCTATACTGCAGAAGTTTTTACTTGAAATAATAAAACAAAAACAAACAAACATGCATGCGCTCAACATGTAGCACTTCGTTTATCTAAAGTAGATATGAACATAACACCGAGTTCATCTACTTTAGATGTGAACAGATAACTTAGTTTATTTGCACTATACTCATGAGCATAACGCCCCATGAGGTATTGTATTTCCTTCTCCCCAAGTTTGTCTCTTCGTTCCTGCTCTGCCCGTCTCTAAAACTTTTCCCATTCTGTAAATCGTTCAGGGGGCGTTTCATCAACATTTGTCGTCTGACAAGCTGTCGGATGAAAAGCATCGTTACTATGGCAACTGTCGGATAAAACAGACTTTGTCGGATAAAACATCCGACAAGTCCTTTCATGAAATGCTCCCCAGGTCACCCATTCTTTCTCTTACCCCTTTGTATCTGTATCCGATTTCTGCATGAATTTCGCGACTTTGCTTATCTTGTGACCGCCCTCTTGCTTCCTGTTTTTGACTGAATAAAAGGAAGATAAAATCAACATCCCCTATCCGGGAAAGTCGAGAATGATCAGTTTCCCTGCGTAATATTTAAAAAAAAATCCTTCTTATAGCTGACCCTGTCCTTATTTTTCTCACTTTCCCCTCCCTCGACTCATCATGCCCCTCCAGCCCTCCACGCCTCACTTAATTTTCCTTCCGTTACCGGACTCCTTCACATGAACATTCTTAAAATCAGTGAAACATTTTCACAAGTTCCCCTGAAGCCATTGCTCGAATGTAATAAAGCAGTTATCAGCGGATATAAAAGCATTGTAAGCCCTTGAATTGTTTGATGTAGAATCGTTTGATATCATTGTTCCTGTTCTTTTCTTCCCCATCTGGTGTTTCAGCTTATACCATTACCATGATTACTAACGCTCAATAACTAATCTTCCCTCGTGATTGTCTCGTTTCTAATGTGGTCCCATTGGATTGTAAATATAGCTGGACCGGTGACGTTTCACAATTTTCAATCGATGTAAGGGTGAAGCTTGGGGATTTGTTGAGTGCTTTCATCGACACTCAACTTCATACTAGTTTCAGGTATGGATGTCAAGTTTGACTTTTTTGAAAGAGGGTCGCAGCTGACAGAGAATTTGTCATTTGCGTTTTTGGATTTTGCAAATTTCTTAACAGTGTCCCTATATGCAAAAGTAAACGTTTTTAATTTAGTTATTACCTTGACGAAAGTTGTCGCATAGACAACAATGAATGCATTTTTGATGCGAAAGATTCATAATTATTTTGTTATCGCATAAGGGGAATACATCTCAACATTTTTCAAAAGAGGGTCAAGTCGTGGTCAAGTCGCATTGTGGGTTTCACAAGGTTCATAACTGGATCCCTTCATGTTCATACCCGCTTTATGTATGGGTGTCAAGTTACTTATGGAAAGAGGGTCGTCCCTTCTCAGAGAGAACACATGATGTTCGCGTTAATTGGTTCTGGATGATTCGCCACTAGGTCTCCCAGAAACGTTTAAAAAACCTTTTATGATTGTTTAGTTCTTTGGTCGAAGTTGTTGTATAGGTAATGAGAATTTTCTTGAATTCCATGCAAGCTTATTGTCTATTACAGGACAAATCCGCTTCCCACCCTTTAAACAATGCTTAAGGCTTAAAAAATCATGACGTTCGCGTTTATGACTACGTTAAATCATTTACAGTTCTCAATGACAATATAGTTGTTTGAAAGAATAATATTAGGTTGATGAATATGCTTAATTCATCATTTTTCAAGGAAGCTGGGACACAACTTAGGGAGAACCTAGAACGTTTACGTCTGTACATTCTTTAGGTCCTCTAACGTTTTCAACTAATCCGAGGATCGTTCGGATGCTGCTCATGATTGATACTTTAGAACGCGGTATTTACTTGAGAGAAGCTCTCTTTGATACATTATGGTGATTTATTTGTATCAAAGCAACAAATTTATAATATATGAAGGGAGAAGAGTAATACTTAGAACTGTTGTTTTGGGGAAAAGCCCATGGGTCACCCTAAATCTTCGACAGTGACATTTGATGGTTCCATAAGGTTAGTAACTGGGTCAAATGATAAGCACATACGATATCCTTTCTACTATTATATTGTGATTACTCAACCAAAGCTCTTGCATTCACCATGCGAAAAAGATATTTATAATTTGTCATCAAAATATTAACCCCTGTTTTAAAACAGGACCACAGCTTATACAGAATCTTTCATTTGACGATGCCATTTGTAGGTCCTGCGAGGTTCTCACCTGGGTCCATTTATATACACATACAAGACATTATTTAGAGCCCTGCGTATCTTCTGCACTAAAGCTGTTTTACATAAAATGATTTACTTTTGAGAAACGGATTTATGGTTTATCATCGGACGCGTGCTATTCTCCTCTTCTTTTCTGAAAGAGGGAAGAGGGATACAACTGGGAGAAACTTTTATGCCATTCACGTATGTAGGTTTTTAGGATTCGCGGCTAGTGGCTTCCATCGCATACATACAGGAATTTCTCAATAATGTGATTCTTAGAAGAAGCCGTCTCATAGTCAAAAATGATTTATCTGGGATGCAAAGAATTCATGATTCATCATCGGACTCGTGCAGTTTTATTTGAAATGTTTGAAAGAGGGGGAAAATTCAAACAGAATTTATGCTTTTCACGTATGTAGGTTTGCGGCTAGTAGCATGGTGCACACCCGAACTGCTTGATAGGGTGGTTCTTAGATGCAACATCCCACATATCATAATGATTTATCTTAGATGCAAAGAATGTATGATTTATCACGGAATACGCGTGATTTTCCCGCCATTTCGGAGATGGGAACGGTTCAGAGATAATTTATGACTTTTACGTTCTTAGGTTTTGCAGCGATTGCAGAAATCTTCTGTTGTATGCATACACGAACTTCTTTAAGGGCTTGGTTCCCAGAAGAAGCTGTTGCGTAGGAAACAATGATTTATTTCGGACAATAAAGATAACTAATATATCATCCGACAAAGGTCATCTTGTTTTCCACCAAACATCCTGTGGGGAAGACATTCTCTCCCGCTTTTTTCTCCTTCGTTGCTTCCCGTCTCCCTCTCTTTCTTGAATTCGCATTTTCTTCTTTCTCACTCATGCCCTTCTCTTGCTTTGCCCTTGTAAGTTTCTACCCTCTTTTAATGATAAGCAAGCTTGATATTCCTATTCAGACAGTATCTTTCCTGCACCATATATTTAGAGAGAGCTAGGGTAATTGAAATACTTATTTGGGAGCAACCCTTTAAAAATCCAAGACACGTCTTTCTCTTCTAGTCCGTAGGTTTTCACCCCTGCTTTGATATCGTCTGGCCAAACCCAATAAATGAGGCACGGTATGCCCTTCCTGTTCAAACATCTTCTTGCCCATACAGTAAGGAGACGATTGTATCGGAGCTGGGTAGTTTTTGAGGGAACCTTTCAATCGCCCTTTCAACAAAATTTTCAGTGAACTGCTTTTCTAAACAAACTGCGAATTTGAAACTTGAGTCGGCCTTGCCTTCCATGTGGCACTTCGTAAACTGATGACGAGTTTTCTCAGTCATCTTTTCTCTTTTCTGCAAGTCTCAAGTCGACAAAGGACCCACGTCATTCTTCTTGTGATTAGCGTATTGTTGATTTTATTGCGAAAAAGGGGGACACAATACGCAAGGAATTCCTAGGGACGTGCCCCATCAATAATATTTGTTCGCTCCATTTCTCCTCCACTTACACACTCAGATTTAACAAAATCATTATAACCCTCTAGCTTTTGACTTTGTGCAAAAGGTTACGGGGTCGGGATACAGGGAAGATGGAATGCAGGAAGAAGGGAGAAAATGAGGTAGGGGTCTCAAGTGTTGTTTATTGAATCAGAAATGCTGTGGTCGGATGCACGCGTACTATGTAAGAAATGTTAGCTGTATTTTTCTCATACCATCTTCGACTCTCAAATCGTGATAAACAATAAAGATCACTTAAATACATTATACATTCTAAAAATGAGATGCACTCATTGGTTTCCGTGTACTATACTAAAACTGGAAACAAACCAAAAGCGTACACATGGTATAGGTAACATTTGGGCAATTCCACAACATATGGGACACAGAGCTCAAAATTGAAAGTTGTACTGTGCCCTGGTAATTCCAAATAAAAATCTGAAATTGCTACAGGGTCTTCTTTTTGTTACAAATAAATATTCAAGATTTAAATATGTGTAATTCGACCTTCCCACGGAGAATAACATAAACAAACAAAAAATTGCAAATATGGGACTATGGTCAGGGAAATGTGCTTTAAATGCCTCTTATTCTTATATTTAGTCATTTTTCTCAGATTTTTCTTCATTTGATTGATTTTAATGAAATACTAAAAGATTTTGGGAAGTTTATGAGTGAAACACCAATGGAAATGTGCAAAACCGACGTTAAATTTAAGCGTAACATCAGTTACGTAACGTCAGTTACCAACATGTCTTCGGTAATTTTTTCATGTCACGAAAATAAATTATTCAAATGGTTCATTATTTTTCACATCTCTTCCCAGGAACCTAGGTGTAAATGTCAAATTAATTACATAATCCTTGCAAGTCTGAGACAGGAGATATATAAGTTTGATTCTACACCTTCATTTTCCATGTCTTTTTTTGCGTAACGTCAGTTACCGACACATTTTCGCTTGCTGTGTAATACGAAATGCAGTTTGAGGTTAAATCTGTCCATGTGTCTCTTCCCTATAATCAACTTATTTATCTATAGTAATTATAAGCTGAAGCATGTGTCATTCACAAAACTACATTATAATCAATACCACTAGTACACTATCTTGGTAACGTCAGTTACCGTGGAATTGCCCATTTGTTTATGGTTAGATAAAAGAAAAGTGCATAACTTGACTGTTATAAATATAATGTAAGCTCATTTTACATTACCTGCATTGCTGTTAAGAATATCTATGAAAAGGTCGGTAAGCAGTCATGCAGTTGGTAAACATGCATAATCCTGTCATTCCTTCAAAAGTTCTCCAGAAGGCTTCAAAACCAAAGAAAGCATCATACTGTAGCCTTGAAAAAAAACGGGACCCCAGAACCATATCAGTCAGGCCATATGAACTGGAAAACTAATATTAAATTACAAAATTGTAAGAACAAATGATTATCACCGTGACTGCTATACCATAAAGGCTGATTGACTTATCCCTTAAGGACATATACCTGCTAGTTATTCTGAGAAAGGGGGAAAAAAAGGTCTCTAAATTCAAATTTTGCTCTTCTGCGAGTAATGTTGCTGGATAAGAGGTCGCGTGGATTAAGCGAGCGTCTTCACCCATTTTTATTTTCATGTTCACATTAATTGACAGCGAGCAAAAAATTTTTTTTCCATCAAATCAAGCTTTTCCCGCAGCAAAGAGCAAACACATTAAACAGGATTTAGAGAGAAGTATCATTAATTCGAATTCATGATTTAAAATTAGGCTACCCGCTATCATTTCTCTCTCTTTCTAGTTTCTTCCTCCGTGCATGACAGGATTTCTGTATACAGTCAGTGACAGTGGCGTGGAATAGGTAGGCGCAAACTCTTCCACGCTATCTTTTTCTTTTGGTCTTCTCTCTTTCTTTCTTTCTTTATGCATGTTACATCCCTTCTCGCTCTTTATACATGTTATACTAGTATTCTTTCTCGATGTTTCTGTCTAACTATTCTCTCACCTCTGCCAAACACAACACACACACGCACGCCATACGCATACCCTTTCTCTCTTGACTTCTATCCCAATCTCTCTGTACCTGTTTTCAACATATTCCCTTCATTATTCTCTGTTTTTCACTAACAAAACCATACAAAGTGTAAAGATGCAGATTAGATCAAATCAGCGTCGTTAACTGATGGTTGTGTCTCCCGAAATGCCAGTAACTATCTTTAAGGCAGATCGGGTGGTACATCAATTCGTTTTGTGGTCATAAAATTTTATCCATTAAAAGACAATCAGCAGATTGGAGAAGAAAAGGGAAGATAAAAAGGGGAACGATATAAAGATCTTAACAGGTACTCAAATTCCAAGAAATGCGGTCTATTATTATTTGTTCAACGCATCTTTGAAAATGAGAACTCAATATAAATCGCTATGGATACGAACCTTTGATAAATTACTGTCATGCTATTTAACACGGTTCTTACTCTCTAAGGGAGAGTTAAATGTTAAATAACATCATATTGTGCTAATTGAGGGCCAGTATGCCTCTTGTATCATTATTACAGTCCGAAATCCTGCACGGAAATTCTAAGATGTCTAAAGGCATCTTCGAAGCATAATCATGATAATCCCAGTAAAACACTATGACACCGGCGCGTGTACTCAAGGGGAAATAGAATCAAAGATCAAATAAGAGAAAGAAAGAAACACAGACAGACAGATATAGAGAGACAAAGAAGAAAGACAAAAGGAAAGAAGAAAAAGAAAGAGAATGAGGGAGGGAGGAAGGGAGCGGTAGTAAGGGGGAGGGGGGATGGGAGAGAAGGCGATGAGTGAAAGTGAGTATGGAGGGCGAAAATTAGAATTAATAGAATGAGTAGGAACGCTCTCAAACCCTATCTAACGCTGATCCGGCTTAAAGCATCTCCAAGTATAGGTGTGTCCCCTATTATACAACATTTGAGCCTTGTACATGATATGCAATATCGTTTTGTTTTTATTTCGTTTCCTCATACTATCCTAATTTGATCAGAAAGAGTCAACATTTCCTTTGGTTTGCATCATAATCATGAAATGACAAGTGGTGAAAAGATGTGGGAGTAGTCAGGCTGACAGGGAGACAAATATTTTCATGCGAATTCCCCGAGGTTTGGATCCTACGGGATAATAGCTATCGCCAAGCCATTTAACACTATCCACAAATGGAGGAAAGTCTTCGAACTTGATCCGAGAAAATGCATTTAACAAATCCGTTGGAAGTGATGCATATATCGGATATATTCAGATTTATTTTGCCTGCAGGGTGAATTTGCATGGCCTATATTGTAGAAATATCAGCAACGTGCATACAGTTTGATTTCTCTCTGAATTCCACCTACCCGCATTATTGGAAAAAACTGCACAATTTGCCTTACAAACATATTGAATTAATAAATACAATGCATTACAAAAATATTTTTTTAATAAAAAAAATCATTATTTCCAAGCACCTAACAACGGATCATCTGAAAAAAAAATTAAAAATCGCCATCTATATGACTGAAACAGTGTTTGAAAAGACTGCAATTCTGTATTCATGTATACTCTTGCACTGGAAATGTTCCTTTTGTCACAGACGGACATTTGACAAATTTTGAAAGTTTGAAGGCCTGTAAAAAATAAGTAAAGAAATGTGTTGCGCTGTTTTATGTTTCATTGTGAAGGCCATCACCGAAGGAATGGAAATGTGATGAAATTAGGTTTCCCTGGTTGTCTGCTTTAAAAAAAAATATGCATGAAATGAACAATGTCACGGACGGACAAAAATGTCACTCTTAACCGATCAGGCTCTCTTACATAACCCATTCTGGAATATTTTTCATTTTTACTCTTTAACACCTATGAAATACGTTTACTTATTGACTATCATGATATCTGACTGACGATGGAGAGCATTAACATTTCTTTTATTGAACGTTATATTTTTTAAAAAAGAAAATAAGACATGGATTCATGAATGTCTGAGAGAGAATGTATCAGAACAGTCCCGAATGTGGTATGCACACTGAAATATTTCAGTACATCTTCTTGTGCTGGGCCTCTAAGCGGGGAAGTGGAGGGGGGGGGGGAGCCGACTGGAAAAGCATGTCTAAAACGATTGGAATGAAAACGATTGGACTGATACCTTGATTAATGCCACTTCTGATCTCATGCTACTCTATATAGTTCAAATGTTAAAGGCAGAATTCTGGAAGTGGTGAGGAATACTGTGAATTTTCATATTCTTTCTTGTGTCATTTTGGAAGAACATCATGGATAAAATTGATCCCTGAGAAGGGGACCCTTCAAATGCCCTAACAATCGAAATATGACGAGAAAATAGCTAAAGCGTTCGGGCCGGACATCAATGCCACGTGTACGTTTAGTATTATACTAATTAATATGTGCAGGGCATGCGACAGTAAGCAAAGTTTAGTGAATTTTTTTGTCACTTTCATCATTCTAGAACCTCACGGTATACATAAATTCTCTTCTACTACATAATCAGTCTTTCCCAATGGCTTTTAGTTTCTTTCGCAATGTAATCACAGAACTCAACTTTTTCTTCAAATTCAGTGATATCACTCAAACCAGTGTCTGATGAATGTGTAAATTAGGGACAAGGGAGAACTTCTTTGATACTCACATACCTTGGCGCCTGGGGAAGAAATACAATCCTTCAACAAATACATTATTCGCATCATTCAACCTGAAGTCTAATTCAAAGAGGATTCGATCGCGTTCTGTTATCATTACATGATGCATTTCATTTCGTAAGGAAACCCGATGCAAGCATGTATTTCCGTGGTTTTTTTTTTACAGATACATTTATATGCCGTTTCACCCCCCCCCCTGCCCATTCATCCCGAAAATTCGTTGATCCTGGAAAAACAAATGCCCCGCCTTTTTTGTTGTTGTTGCATATTTCGTTTCAAGTGACGATATTAAGGTTTTAAAAATTATCCTGGCCTGACTGGTACAAGAGGAGCATCGCTTTAAGAATCCAAGTCTTAACCATTTCTGGTTCAATGAGTGGAGTATTAGCGATACTTCTTTTTCTTTACCTGAAGAAGATCAGAACCATTGGCGTAAGGGGAGGGGGGGGGGGGGAGAATGGGGGTATATATCCTCGACTTCTTAGAGAGGGGGTGGCGTGTACAAATATGCTTCCCTTTTTCAAAGAAGAAGAATATTTTAATCAATCAGATCAGTTATTGAAATATTTGATAAACTTATCATAAACGACGTTTACAGCAGTAAAAATTTCCCTCTGAAATGCAACTAAAAACAGAGATAGGATTAGAAGGTATTGAGAGTGTATGTACTCATGTGCGAGTTCGCACTAAATTTCAGCGAAATATATTTCGATCACCCCCCCCCCCCCTCCCCATCGCAACGGATTTACGCCGGTGAGCCGGTGAGCAGAGCATACTGAAAGAAACATAGAAGATGACAGAGCTTTTGGCAGAGCTCGTCAGCCCTGATCAGAGCTCTTCTTCATGTTGAAAAATACATAGTATTCACCATTAAACCATTACCTACAGCATGTACAGTGAACCTTCCTGGCTCAGATCTACATGGTAAGCGATTGCACCCATTAAAAATCAAATCTTGCAACCTGACTTACCATACTTGTCGTAAGAGACAATCATTCGAAGGTTCGGATCTGCTCCTTCTCGACATGTCTATATGGGATGAAAATTATGACCATTCATTTCGTAGTATGTAGAGATTGTGGCTATTTCACATTTGTAGTAGTCTCTTTGATGTTAAATAAATTCACATTCTCATGCCAGTTTTGCCCCTCCACTATTCATAAGTATAAAAATATCCGCAGTATGCTAATTCAACCTTTGCAACAAAAAGCATGTTAAGAAAATCTTCGGGCGGGTTTGGGTGAGCGAGGCAAAGTGATAAACCTCTGTGGGACAGTATACAATTTATGCAGAAGGTTGCATAAAGTGTAAAATGATACATCTCATTTTATATCATGTCTTTGATCACAGGTTCTATGAGATATAAAATAATACTAATAATGGACTTTCTAGCCCACATCAACCCACACCCTCCCTCCCTCCCTCCCTCCCTCCCTTAAAGACTCACATAACATCCATTCGCTGCTGGTCAGTGGGAAGCAACCTTTATACGTGAGTGACAGAATATAGATGAGATATTAAAGAGGGGTGCGCTATGCTAGGGATTTTTATATAAAAAACAACAACAATAGTACGACAGCCAGACAGTTGCCCACAGAACATCTCTCCGGTCCATGTATACTTTAAGAAATCAACATCATTGATCTCACCGAATAATGTTGATAGAACTGGCTATAGGATTGAAAGGACAGAGTGGTTATGCAGGTGTAGTTACTGAGATGCGTTATCCATTAAAACACTCTACAACTTAAGTTTCATTTGCATTGAATGTGCTTTGTAAAGAACGTTAATCAAGGGCTTGTTTCATAACTATCCTGACGAAGTGACATACTTTTTTCTTAAGTCGGTATTTCATCGCTAATTCATTGTCACTGCCACATGAATTTCATCTCCTTACAATGAACAGGGCTTTATTTTAGACGTGATATTCAGGTCTAATACAAAAATTATTAATGGAAGACTTGTTTATATTACCAACACGGCTTAAAAGCTAAATTATTTTCCCATCTGTTCCCTTCCCCAAAACTTATTCATATCATTAATGCCACATTAATGCCATCTTATATTCATAGTGGTTATGCAAGCAAAGTCATTTAGACGCGCTGTAACCCGTATGGATCCTAATTGTGCAGGAAATCTAGGGATAATTAATCGAAGACCTGTTTTGATCATCAGCCTGAGATAATTGCCCCATTACTTTCTAATCTGTTTTTCTTCTCGATCACTTTTACACGCATCTAATCGCATCTAAATTTAATCCATCTCATGCTCTGTTATTAAAATAGTTCAGAATAGCATAAGTAGATAGTAGAGACTGGTAGACGGCAGAAAGTAGAACGGATGGAGGTGTTAATGAAGCGGAAATGTATGAACATGGTAAAGAAAGAAGAAGCACATCTGCTATTATGATATTCATTGTGCCAGTGACATGGAATAACCCAGAGTCTGCCTCACCACGAGCTATCAATTACAGATTAATAATAAATTAATAACCATGTAAGTCACTTGCTGTAATTGTAGGCAGTCGCCTGAGTCATGTTTATTTTCCCAAGATTGTATCTCATCAGCAAATAAGAGAGAAAAAACGGAGATAAGAAAAGCAAATATGACTGAGATGGAGATGTGATGTAAGAGGGGGTAGATAGGGGATGCAGAGAGAAACAGAGAAAGTGATAAAGGGAGAGAGAAGAGAAATAGGAGAGGAGAAAAGAAGGAGGAGGAGAAGAAGAAGAGGAGCAGGAGGAGGAACAAGAAGAAGAAGAAAGGAGAGAATGGGGAGGAGAAGGGGCAAGAGATGGAGGCTAATAGAGATTTCACAGAGCACCGGAGAGAAAGTTAGAGAAAGTAAAAAAAAAAAAGAGAGAAAGGCAGAAGAGGGAAAAGGGGATGAGATATAAAGGATAAAGGGGAGAGACAGAGTATGGAAGAGGAGACAAAAAGAGAAGTGGAGAGAGAGGAGAGGCTGAAGAGGAGAGGGAATGAAGAGACGGAAGCAAGAGAACAGAAAAGTGAAAACTTAGAAGAGAGAAAAAAGGAGAAAGAAATGCGAAAGGGGGATGTAGGAGAAAAAAAGACAAATAAAGAGAGAGAGAGAGGAAAATCGATAACATGTCATGGAAATATTTCACAATGCGTTTCTAATCGGTATTTTAACACCTCTTTGGTCTTGAAGGGACGAAGAGCAGATGGAGACACAATCGATATTCCATCAGTCAAGGTTTCTTTTACCAATAATTTGAATCACATGCGAATACATTGCTTATGAAGAAAAAAAAAACCACTTGAAATTTAAAATATCTTATAGCCAATGTGAAATTGCAATAATATTTTCATGAAGAAGAATCACTTTTTTTCCTGTTGACTGATACCGTATCCATCATTTTTTTGCCAGGATGACCGAGTTCCAGGAATTTTTTTTTTTTATCAGCGTCGTCAAAGTCTTGTACTATAGAGACTTAGGCAGTGAATACCGCTAAAGCTATATGCATTTATTACTTTGGACTACAAATCCTTTAGAAACTTTGAATCTGCATTGTAATGCAGTGTTTCATTGTTTAACAATATTAATAATGATTTAATGATAATTGTTTCTTATTGAGCTGTTTTACAGAAAGACTGATCAGAACGCTGTTTCAACTGAAATAGAACACCCAAGTCATAACAATAACATAACAAATAGTTATTCAAATATTATTTTAGAGTAATTGAGTACATCTACGCTTTCACATCCGCTTGTTGCAATCAAAATGTAACCTTAATTCATCTTAAACATGCAGCTTTTTTCTTCTGGTCTTAAGATAACTATAAAAAAAATCTTTGCTCCATTTTGTTTATCACACTATAATTATCTCTTGCATACTGGCATAGTTTGCACATGGATCTCATAAGATCCATGGTTTGCATAAGGCATTTAGCTTGAACAGCGCATACATTCAAACGTTTGCAAACCTCAAAGGTTGACCAAATGCAAGGAAGGTAACACCATGGATATATCCATGGTAACACATGGTGAATATGACTAAAGTAATTGATAGTAAACTTTCATGAGACAGGATTGGATCCCAATTTAACTTTGTGCATTTTCATGATTTTGAATGACTGAATAAAAGTTCAACCTTCAGACAGTGATGTAGATAAAGTCAAGATTATCATTATGTCACGAATAAAATATCTTAGAGTGCGCTTGTGATAAGCTAATTCTTGAATTTAGGATATTAAATATTTGCGAATTTTCTTTCTAAATGGAAAAAAAAATCAATTACTTTGTATTTTTTCCCAACCACACAACTTCTATGGAAGTTTGATGAGAAATATCTCGTTTATTTTGTCACAACCAAGATTCTGAACAAACACAAAATTTATATTTGAAAACCTAGCGAAGTATGTCACAAATAGTTGACTTTCTTCGACTGGTAATGAATCTGTTGTTTGAGAGTTTGTTTCTATTAACATTAACTTGCAACGAAGCACAAACTTTGGCAGATTTGTTCACAGGCGTAGCGTGGTTCTTGTCATCGTGATCAGAGGAAGGGGGAGCACTGAATGAAATACCAGTTAACAAAGCCTAAAATACTGTAAGCAATTTCTCTTCCAGACTTCTTTTCACTTTCATCTCCTATCTCCCTCTCGTGCTTTCTTTTCGTTTCGTTTTCCTTTCATTTTACTTGCGGTTGGAGGGGGAGTACCCCTTGCCCCTTGTATCCACGCCACTCTTTTATTCATTCCAAAGTGGGTCTCTTTCGGCAGGAAGATTAACACAGCTTGCTAAAACAAACACTCCCCCGAGTCCAGCTTGATGAAAGAGAGTGTGATACCTTCAAAGGTTGTGTTTGATCGTCGTGAGCGTGATTTGGGAGTGTTGCTCTTCATTCGCCTACTAACCCCAAATACATTTTCTACATGACAAAAGACTGAAAAAGAGAACATTAATCCTAAGTCCAAAAGCTTTAAAGGTTCTGCTTTATGAATGTTTTCTGTAGGTTTCCCTGGCTAGAGAGTTTTCAGAATCGAAGGCTTGGAACACCGTGGCATTACTCGGAAGCCTCTTTTGTGGTCAAACATTTCAAAAAGTCACCTAATTGACCTTTAAAGGAATTAAGAAAAGGAAAAGAATGAAGTGGAAAGAAATAATTATGAAAATGAATGAATAAAGCATTTACACGACACTATTCTTGACCCCTTTTTTTTACTTCAAAATTGAAAAAAAATTAGATTATTATAATTTATTTGCCCATAATCGAAAATCGTGGTCAAAGTATTAATGCGATTGTGGTTCCTACATAAAGAAGTTTGTAAAAAAAAATTCCAAGGTTGTAAAGGAAGGGAGTAAAGGGATAAATAATTCCACAGAGATAATTATAACTTATGTCACTTGGAATAAAAAAAAGAAAAGGAAAGGGATTCTAAAATCAATTATCAATCCGAATGCAACGGCAACTTATAAAGGATTATAAAGGATGATTAGGGAAGAAAGACACTAGACAGATGAACAAGGTTATCATTAGAGAACGAAAGAGAGAGAGAGAGAGAGGGGGAGGGAGAGGGTGCATAAGAAAGGTGGCAGATATAGATATAAAGGGATATAATGAGAGAGAGAGAAAGAGAGAGAGAGAGAGAGTGGGAGGGAGGGAGATATAGACAGATGTAGGGGTCCATAGATAGTGAGACAAAGAGAAACGACACACGTACATGTATGTGTGAGAGAGTAAGAGAGGGGAATACAACTGAACTAGGAAGAAGCGACAGGGAGAGAGAGAGAGAGAGAGAGAGAGAGAGAGAGAGGGAGAAATGGAGAGATGCATTATGAGGGTTGCAGGCCAGAGGATTCTATAGCGTATATGGGGGGCAACTCATTGAGATTGAGTATTTCTCTCAAAATTGAACCCACGGTATTTCGTTTTTCAGGTAGTTTGTCAAGATGTCACGAAAGATCTTAGATTTCAACATCAAGGTATGAGGTGAATCCATTTCCAATACTGCTGAATTTTTACTACTGAATTTTGAGCAGTTTTCAAATAATTTTTCTATTTTATTTAAGTATTCTTATACAGGAGCGTACGAAAATAATAAACATGTATAAAGGAATTCTTAAAAATCACACACATAAACAAAAATAATATTGCTTTTGTTCATTTTCAAATTATGACTGGATAATTTGGAAAGAATATAAGTAAAACATCATACGAAAAAAAAAATCTTTGAGTTTTCTTCTCAGTAAAATTGATTTATGTAATGCGGCTGCTTTGTTCTTGAGAAGAAGATATTGATACACAGAGTCTAATTTTAGAATTTCAGTGGATTATTGAACTGCTCGCCCTGACCACAAGTCTAAGATGTGAATAGTGATATGCGTTTAGTAGCGACGAAGCCCGAGTCTAGGAGATGACGGGGCACTGCAGAGGTGGGGGAGGGGCAAATATTACCATTTATATGAAATAAATGAGAGATATTAGGGCCATTAAGTAATTAGGGGGGGGGGGGGGAATCTCATCATCACCTGGTAGCATTGCTGTCTTTCCATCTCCGCCCTTCTCTATTTTATTCTTTTTGCAATTGAATTAGGATGGTGATGATATGTGCCTCTTTGCAGCTCCCATGCATGGCTGCGCTTCTATTCTGCCTTCGTTTGTCCACAGACATGAAAGAGAGGATTAATCCTCCTGATTTCATCGCGAAAATATCAAAGCGTTTTGATCTAGTAAACTAGTAAACTCTGTTCAGTGATAGAAAATAATATTATTCTAAAACATAACTGACGGAAAAATTATGATTGTTATCTTTTCACGCATAAAACGTTATCAAAAGCCTTCCATCAAACCAAGGAGTTTTGTCCAAAAACAAAACAAAACAAATTAAGAAAGAAAAGAAAAGAAAGAATGAAAGAAAGAAATGGAAAAAATTTAGCCTTAATTGTCAAGATTCCATCGCTGCTCCTGGCTACGCCTTGCAACTCTGTCGAATTCAAAAGTAAACAAGTGTTGAATTCGATGGCTGTTGTTTTACTACGGTAATCCAGCTCCCTTTGGCCTGCCTATTTTCGAGCAATATCCTTGTTTGTGTAAGCTTCTTGATACGTCAACACTGGCACCCCACCGTTAGTGTCTAGAAGTGCTTCCATACGGTTCTTCTTTTCCTGATTAAATCACGAAGACTATCGCAACTACTTTCGAAAGATCAGCTCAAGGGTGATTTCCAGTACCTTACTGTACAGAAATGTCAGATCCTCCCAAAAGTCTCTCCTGCTAACCACACTAATAAACACAACATTTCATGGGCCAAGCTCATTCCAGGTTGCCAGAAAATATATTTAAAAATGTGAAACTGTGAAACAGCTATAAAGCACATCTTAAGATATTTCTTTTTAAGAATAATTTCTAGTGTCAACTGGCAACTACAGAAAGTATGCTGAGCATACATAATAACCTCTTTAAATCTTCTCTATTTTTTTCCCCCTTCGTTTCTCTAGCGCAGCACATGGAGACATATTAAACATGCGCTATAAAAATACGGTATATTGATATTATCATATCCGAAAGAAAATTTCTGTGGGATATGATAATATCAATATACCGTATTTCAGTCATGTTCAGAATATGTAACAGGTCCTCAAAATATTCGCACACCCTAGGCGATAGACAGGCTATTGAAAATTGCCTGGTTAAGTAGTTTTTTCGAAAGCCTCTTTGATCTTCTTCACGGATCATTTTGATTCGGTGTGAATGCAAAGTTTCCTATCATTGATTATGTTCGTGTATAGTTGGCATACGTATCTGATTCGATTCGGTCAGATAAATATTTTTGCCTGTAAAGCTATTTGGTACCCAGACAGAAATGATCTATTATGACAAAGACATCACGGAAGATAGACATGATGTTGTGTCCGAAGGTATGCTCTCAGGTTGGAAGGGAATATATCTCTTCGAAGGTTTTTCTCAGTAAGTCAGTTCTTCAGAGAATTCAGTATACACAGGAAGAGAAATATCTGTCTGTGGATACAACAGTAAGAGATCACTTATAGTGTTCAATTTTTAGTCAAGAAAGGAACGCGTTTATAAATGCTTATCCCTTTATTGCAAGGTTATAAGTTATCGTTCATAAAAAGCTCACAGGAATAATTTCATAAATTTCTTGTTTGCTGATCGGATCAAGAAACAAACCTGAACCCATGAAAATATATAACGTGGTATGGAATCAACTCGCATGGTGGTCAGGCGCCACCGAAAGCCGGGATGAGTATTGGATATCGTTTCACACACACTCCCAAACTCACACACACGACCCCACCCACACCCCAACACATTTCCTTCTGCAAACACACCCACACGCACATGACGCACACACAATGCGCTGACCCTCTCCCTGGGAAGTATTTGGATTAACACTAAGCCTACGGCTATCCAAATATTACAATTGTGGTGGGTCAAACGAAACGGGATATTTTGCCCTAGATTGTCAGTAAATGAAGTTTGGATACTTAACGTTGCGTGTGGATAATTCAAATCAACTTGCTTCAGTAATCGATGAAAGATGGAGAACAACGTTTCCTCCCTGAAAGATGATGAATTTAATTCCTTGCCAGCATAAATCCTTTTCTCATTTTACTCTCTGTGTCATCTTTTAATTCTTCGTAAAAATAAATATATGAGATTTTGATTGATTGTTGTTGTTTTACTCTAATGTAGTAGATATATCATTCTGGTAGCTCGAAGACTGGCTGGCAACGGATACGGTACAATAATGTACATAGTTTCTACAGAGAAATCTGAATAATGACCTAGAAAGAAGGACTGATGATCATAAATCAGATATCCATGATTCGAAACCTAAATATCTCTGGGACGTCATCTTCTCGGTATCGCATCGTGTAGACGAGTGTACAAGAACTTTACCATCTTGGTCGTAGCAGTATATTTTCAAGGGTGACATGATACTGCTCGATATTCTGAGAAATGCATGAAATAAATTATAGTGGAAACGAATTTAGATTGGGTTGATTTCGATTCTTTACATTGATCTTGTTGAAATTATCATGTATATTGATGAGATGACTTTGCGCCGTTTCGAACCTGGAGCCGCAATCATCCCCTTAGTTATTTTATTCGTCTGATGCCGACCCTTCTTTCTTCTCACTTTTCTTGCTCTCCCTCTTACTCCTGGAGGGGGGGGGGGGGGTTCACAAAGACTAAGATTGACTAAAATTGCACTTAACTATGGCTGGCCATTCATGCCATTGTTTTCTTTCACCATGGATCTCTCAAAGGATTTGCAAATCATGGTCACAAATCCGCAGAATTGACAATTCTTTATAGTTCATTGATGGAGAAAACAAAAAAATGTAAATTTTTCAAATTTGTGACAATGATTTGCGCATCCCGTGAGAGTCCATGGTGAAAGAAAACAGTGGCATGAATGGCCTACCATAGTTAAGAGCGATTTGAGTCAATCTTAGTCTTTGTGAAACACCCCCTGGTCTCCTTTGTCGTACTACTGTGCTTCAGAATCTCTTTCTCTCTTTGTATTTCTCTGTCGCTCTCTGTTCTCAGAAAACTGTCTCTTTATGTTTCTCTTGTCTTGTCATCTTTGCATTCGTCTTCTTCTTTTTTGCTTGAGGATCCCCTTTCTCTCTATCACCGCATTACTCTTTTTGACTGTCTAATATTATCAGAATATCCCTCCATCTGTTCCTTTTCTCCCTCTCTCTTGATGTTTCCATCTCTGCATTTCGCTTTTATTTGGCTTTCAGAATACTCTCTTCCCCTCTCTTGCTCGCTTCCTTTCTCTTTGTATTGGTCTCTGAAGCTTTATCTCTACTTTTCTATTTTGCTATTTCTCTCATTTTACATAAGTCTCCGATCACACATCAAAAGGCTTGGGGGAATTCATCCCTTTTCAAATAAAGCGCCAATAGGACCTAGAACACATATTCAGGCATATACATTTCCATGATGAAAGATTTAAATTATTAAATGAAAGCGCACTGACAGGCAATTTCACACGTTCTCAGTGAAATGAAAGATTACGGCAAATTTCAGAGTGCGAGGGAAATAAATGATCGCCAATCAGTCAAAAAAAAAAAAAAAAAAACTTTTCACGTGATCTTGTGACAGATGAGGGAATGCAAGTTTGCAACATTCATTAGCAAATGACATTTCTGTCGATAATGTATCGCTGTTCAGACTTCATTAAAATACCTGCAGGTCAAAGCAAATAGTGCTTGCCCCACCACTGATTAAGTAAACATGCCTAAGACTCGACTTTGTCATGCAAGTGATTGAGCTGGAGGAGGAAACAAGGCTTGAATGAATTGGCAGGTGGAAATCAAGACGATTGAGTTAGAAAGACTTTGTTGATCTAAGGACAGAGTCAAGAAGGTGAAGAACGATTCTGAAAGCGTTTAAGGACCAAATAGTCATGTCTTTTTCATGATTTATATCATTTCTGGAGCTGACTTCGATATTGACTTTTCAATAAACAGCCAGATTTGCACACTATAACTGTATCGGTTTGGCTCTCCGTAACCTTCTGAGATTCTGAGCGGTATTTTTGCATGGTGTCATCCATATTCTACAGCTGAGCATTTGCATATTAAATGAAGTGATCTTAGACCTTTCGCGAAATAAGTTCATCAGGATGGTGAATTAAATAAGTGTTAAGTTCTTTATAGATGACTGTATTCTTGGATGTGTATAAAGAACTTAACACTTATCTTAGAACTTTGCTCGTGAAGTGAGTACTTGCACTGCGTGGTGGAAACTGAACCAAAACCCATCCTAGCTTTTTAAAATTAAAAAAAAAAATGAAATTAGATCGGGGAGCACAACTAAAAGAAGGTTGGATATTCCGCAAAATGCTCTGAATACATTCAAGGAAGAAGAATACGGAGTTATATTTATTGCTATCTTGATTAGATATGAATGGAGTGATTCTGTACTAGAAGGGCTAATGAGTTCAATGCAGTCATATGTATTGCTATCTTAGATATGAATGGAGTGATTCTGTACTTGCTATATACTGAGTTATCTTCATTGGATATGAATAGAGCACTTCCACTATAGAAGGGCTACTCAGTTATAACTTTTTCTGCTGCATTGCTATCTTGATTAGATGTGAGTTGAGCGATTCTACTAGAAGGGCTACTGGATTTTAACATATTCATCTGTATTGCTATCTTGATTAGAATGAATGGAGCGATAATCTTACAAGGGCTACTTAGTTATAATATAGCCATCTACTTTACTATCTTAATAAGATGTGAATGGATTGATTCTACTCGAACAGCTACCAAGTTATAATACAGTCATCCGTATTGCTATCTTAAAAAAAATATTCATCTAATATAGTGCATAAAGTAAAATAGATTAAATATTTAGAAAGTTAAGTTTGTAACATAGATTCTCTCATATTTCACCACAAATGTACTTTTCTGATTTCATTTAAAACACCTTGCAATTGTATTCACATTGTGTTGTATCAACTCTATGCTTGTTAGCATTAGAGAGAACAATTTATTCATTTGATTATGACATATTATGTAATGATTGTGAAAATGAATATGAAATAAAACTAAATTGAAACTGAAACTATCTTAATTAGATATAAATGATTCTGCAAAAGGGCTATTGAGTCGTAATATATTCATCTGTACTGTTAAATCCGTTATGAATGAAGCGACTATCCATGGTTTGTAACCTCTGGACATCCCCACCAGAACACTCCCTTCAGTACCACTTAGGACGAATATCACAGTGCGAAACGGAAAAACGGCTTTACCATTATTCAGCACTTTAAAGATATAATACGTAGGCCTAATGACGGTCATACATTCTTATCTGCTGATCCGAAAGGAGAGGTATTTAAACCTAGAAGCTCTTTCTTTCCCACTCGATACAGAACCTCCCGTGTACCTAATTAGTCCCTTTATCGACGCTTTCGCGAGCAACAGACTGCACTCCACTTAACTGTCCTCTCTTTCCTTTTTCAATTGAGCCCTTAAACTATATGCTTCCCGCTTGTCTTACTTCGTCATCTTGAAAAAGAGGCGTTCAGACTACTAATATTTATCGCATAATATTGTGCGAAATACATAGTTAACCGATAAGTAATCAATATTTTGCTGGTCCGAACGCTGTTTATCGAAATGTCGACAAGTGAAACGGATGGGTAAGCATAGCTTCAAACAAAAGCTCGATAAAGAATCAGGATCCCTTGGAAATGAGAATCGCTTATTTAAAGGCATTGGCTAACTTTGTGAGCAGCTGATTAAAAAGATTCTCAAACTAAGATGAAACATGCGTATGAAAACTTGTATTTGTACTCAAAACCCCTGAAAGCAATCATAATTTGAAATGAAAAACTGTTAGTAAGACGCAAACGACGATTTTATTATTTTTGGTCTCAGAGACAAATAAATAAGAGGAGCGTTTTCCACCAGTTCAAAAAAACCGTTGGCTGCACCTCTCTCCTTGTACTATACATGATATGCATACACACACACAAGCACACACCACCGGACTATACATTATATACATACACAAACACATACACATTACTGTAGTGTTCAGGTGAACTCTGTGCACATGCACACTCCATATGTCCAGTCTATGCAACCGACCATATTTTCTTGAAACATTGGTTTACAATTTTAATATTTAAAAATACTTTCCGTCGATGTTATACTTTGAAACTTTCAGAATGGTATTTTTAAACTAAAACTCTTGTGTTTATACCATTGTTAAGTAGCAAAATGAGAGTTTTTTCAAATTCTCACAATGTCAGCCTTTTACTTTAACAGAAAATCGCATAACTTGGCGAGGCCTATCCTGAACGCGTGCTACACCCCATTATTTTTTAATATATTTTTTTAGAATTGAATCATTGACAAATCCAGAATTCGATTAAAAATCTTCATCTGACTGATAGATTTAGGCATCAGTCTTATTGCTTATAAAATAATTTCTTAATCAAATTGCTAGAAGTATCACAAAGTGAATCCACTGACATATATTATGAGGGGTATAACCTACCACCGGCCACAAAATAATATTGACCCTAGTCACATTGATTTGTAATCTAAGAGATTTAGAGTGTATCTCGTATCCTCTGAGCAATGCTATGAAATAACGCTGACACTACTTACTATGCCGATCTCCAAAATATTTGTTCATTCTCACGTTGTTTTTATAATACAACGCTTTTTCAAGTGTGTACGCCTCCTTCGCTAAACGATGATCTTTTATCTTGCTCCTTTATTTGGATATCTGATTAGACTATTAAAAGTTTTTTCTTTTTCAATTGAACGTTGAAACCATATTCTTTTCGGTTATCTCATTTTGTCATCTTAGAACAGGGAATAAATGTTCTCCATGTATCGATGCCGTAGTCCAGCCGATAACAGATCTTTTTCGAGTACCGCTTGCTGCTGCTAAGTAGCGCCATAAATAATCGAAGTACTGTGGAAGAGATAGGTGACCGTGTTCATAAAGCAGTTGAAGTCTCGCAGTATAAACGCGACGCTGTTTGTCATGTTTGTGTAAGCAATTGCTCCCACGTGATAAGAAATTAAAATAATGCTTGAGTGGGAAGAATAATCATCAATCAATCATTTACATGATCCTTTCTTTAAAGTTTCTCTGATGGTACACACTGAGAAAAGAAGGTGCAATTTTGCACCCTTCAAATGCAACATTGGGAACCCCTTTTTGGGTGCAACTTTGCACCCTAAGACGCTTTTTGCACCTTTAAGGGTGCAGTTAGCCACATTTTGCACCCGAAAGGGTGGAGAGTTGTACCCTTTAGGGAAAGATGCAAATTTGCACCCTTTTGAATGCAAAAATATCGGCACCTTAAAGGTGCAAACTTGCACCTTTTAGGGTGCAAACGGGCATTTCCGGGTGCATGTAGGGTGCAAGATTGCATCCCAAAAGGTGCTGTCAGTTTTGCATTTAGGTTGCAAACTTGAATTTTTTTCTTAGTGTGTAGCTTGACTTTATCTGACATGACTTAATTCTATTTTGCTGTTTCTCATTCTAAAGATATCCTATAACTTTCACTTGAATGCAATTACTGCAATATTAAGCAATAGCTTTCATTATTTTGCTTAAGCAATTGTAAGTTTTATGAATACAGCCTAGTAATATGAACAGGGTACGAAACCCCAGACGACATGTCTCTCTTCAAGAGGTCCCTAATTTCCCGCTTGGGGCTAGGGTCGCCGAGAGATGGATAGATTCGGCGGGAGTGGCGGCTATCGATAGAAAAGATCATGGGTATGAAGTATTTCGCCCATATCGTCTGTTCGTCTCAGGTTTCTGCAGCGTAAAATAGTTCAGGTGGATGTACTGTACGCTTGTCCTTAGCAGCCGCGAGCCTCACTCGGCTTAATTGAAAGTTATGGTTCCGCACTCCAGCCCGCGATGCCCTTTTTCGGTTGAAAGCCAACACTTGTCTTGGCTTCATATCGAATTTCGTTTCTGAAATTGGCGTATCTTGAAGCTTCCTCCCTTTTCTTGGGATTCGTGAATAGAGAAAATATTTTGAATTCAATTTAATAAACCCGAGGTAAAGAACGAAGGGCTTTGCTGTATGGAACACAAATACCATCCATCAACAGATTAGAAGACGCAAAGAACGAAGTGACCCTTTCGTCATTTCAGGTCCCACTTTGCAATCGTTCCCCTATATCAGGGAAGAGAGAATTGCTCCAGGGCTTGCATACTAGAATTTTAAAGATAGAAACAGAAAGACATAGAAGTGGATCAAGAATTGTGTGGGACTGATTGACTTGCGAACTATTTGTCAAGATTTCAAAAGGTCTTTTTTTCCGATCCACATAATAGTTCCACCTGTTGGTGGTCAACCACAAACTCTATCCCGTTTTAATCATGGTACGTGATCGCTATCGATTGGCAATACGGGTAAATATCGGTCGTCATGTGGTCTCGCGCTAATTGAATTCCACGTGTTTTCTCAAATTAGATTGTGATGCTTTTTTTTATATTGTTCTGTTTTCGATTTGAAAATACCCTGACCTGGTTTGGACAATGTCATTAGAGCAGTGCCACTGGCGCAGGGACTTTCCCTATCTGAAAGGGGAGGGAAGGGAGGAATGAAAAAAATGAAAGAAAAAGGAATATGGAACAGCGAGACTGGGAGAGAAAAAGGGGGGGGGGGATGAAGGGAGAAGATTAAACGATTCTTCTCCATGAATCTTCATTTCCCCGTCAAAGATAGACCAACGCCCTTGCCACCCCATCCAACCCTTTCTAGTGGGTTTACCCACGCGCTGTTTTTTTTTTTTTCTCCTCGTGTCTGCCATATTTGGTGACTAAAGGAATGATGAGCAATTGCATTCACATGCATAATTCAAGTTGCTGCAATAGCTAAACCAAACTTCCCCTTTCATTGTATCGTCATTTGTTATATGTTTGGACAACACCCCGGCCGGGTTACAGTGTCACGAAAAGTTGAGTGATCTGTAAAATAACTTCCTCTTGTAATGCAGCATAGTTGACAACGTGAAATTTCGACCTTACTTCACTTTCATCTTTCAATTCTTGAATTACAGAAACTAATAGAAAACAAACAAACATGCAAACAAACAAACAAACGAACAACAAACAAACAAAACCCAAACAGCTCTCACCTGTGAGGAAAAGCAGTCAGAATATATGTCCACTTATAGAGGCATCCCCGTGAAAATTTGAAGAGTGTAATTCCAAAAGGCGCTAAATCCACTTCTTTTTGGAATACGTTACCTCTTTCTCTTTAAATAAATAACTCCCTTCTCATTTTCACGGCTAGGCTTAAAACTTATTAATCCTTAATGCATATTGTTAAATTTCCTTGTAAGCTTACCTGTAACTCAACCTTCGTTTTTTGATCTTATTTAATTGAAATTATCTTGTATGCGCCTTGAACATCTCTGGAGATGGATTTGTTGCGCTTTATGAATATTGTCATCTTTGTTATTATCGTTTTGAATGAATAAAGATTTTTAAAATTAATACTTTTACTTGTACCCTGTCAATTCATTTTTATTCACATGCATGTATAAAAGAAGCACTGGCTTGTATCACTTATTTCATGTTTGTATAAATCTAGCAAATTATATTTGGATTTTTCAGGGTTTTCTATAATTTCGATCTCCGTGCATGGATTTAGCGCATTTTGGAATAAAACTCTTTCATCGTCTTTCTTGCGAATCTTTAAAAAGACCTTTACAATTAAAGTTTAGTATGAAACACATTAAGTTTTATTCACCTTTTCAGAATGTTTATATCTTTTTGTATTCCTTTTTTGTTGTTGATCATCGGTAATGTTTTGTTTTTTATTTGACCTGTGTTTCACCCCAATATTTCGGGGAGTTTCACCTCAAAAGACGCTCAAAAAAAAAAAAAGATACTAAAATAAATAAAATAAAAAATAAATAAATCATGAGAATATCAAAACTTTGTTGAATTAAGAAAATTATAATGATGATTTAGACTGTTAGCTAAAGAGCATGTGCATCATTCTAAACACATAGCTTAAGGGAAAGCTTTTTAAAAATCAACACACTCGAAATCACATAGTGGATTTAGCACCTTTTGGCACCAAGCTCTTCATTTCGTCGAGAAGTCGAAGGCATTTAATCCAAACCGTTTTGCTAAGAAGATGTAGGCTTTTGGATTTGCAGACAAATGTCATTTTCACCAGGCCCCTGATGTCATAAATATTAAAAGGTTAATTTTGGGTGTAGGCACTCCAGATGATTTATCATTTTCATGTAAGTTTTCCTAGGGCATCTCGAAGGAAAAAAAAAACAGTGTAATTTTTCTGAAGATTTTATTTGCCTTAAATGTTAAAATACAGTAATATGTGTCAACTTCGAGATTCCGACATCATCACAGCTGTCTTCACACTTTACTGAATACGCCGCTGTTAGACGGGTTTCAGTGTAATATTATTCATTTCTTGGATAGAGAGAGCTCGAAATCAAGTTACTTGATAAATGCCTATACATAACTGTTAGACAGAAATTACATAATGTGACCACAAAAATGCCTCTGTTACAGACTCATGATATGCATCATGGAGTTGCTGTGGCAAAGGAGCGCGCGTTCTTAATCAAAGGGTCGTGAGTTTGATTCCCACTGATGCCTGGCTCCTTATGTCTTTCAGCAAGACATTTAATCCACCTTTGCTACACCTACCCAGGTGTGTAAATGGGTACTTGGTACTGTCAGGGTAATAATAATGTTCACTGTAAGCGCTTAAAGCATCCTTTGAGGTAGATATGTTGCGTAGTATAAAGAACTTCATTATTATCATTATCGAAAAAGAATCTTCTGCACCGATAGTTCAGTTTTAAAGTGGACAATAACTTGAGGTTCTGGGAAGGGATATGAATGAACTAGAAATGAATAGAAGCGAATTTGTCATCCAAAAGGGCATGTAAACACAAGATGACATGACTAAATATTACATTGCAAGTGAATGACTCGGATGCATCATGCATACATGTCATAATCATGATAATATAGATATCAGATACCAAGGCCGTGTGTTGGCTTAAGATGACGCAGAAATTACTCAAGAATTTCGTTTTTAGTAATCCTTGTCGAAAATTCTAGAAAAAGTTGTTTATAGTAGAACTGTTTAGTTTCTAAACGCACACAATATTCTTTCAAACTTTCAGTTTGGATTCAGACAAAAACAGAACATGCCTTATCAAATTTTGTTGACAAAGTAGCACATGCTTTAGACAAATGTTCTCATATGGTTGGTATCTTCCTAGACCTCTCCAAGGCCTTCGACACCATCAATCATGACATCTTATTATCAAAACTTTCTCATTACGGGGTGCGTGGGAAGGCCTTGGAGTGGTTCAGGAGCTACTTATCCAATAGACGACAATACGTATTTTTGAATGACCACACATCTCATATGCAAAACATAAACTCTGGAGTCCCCCAGGGCAGTTTGTTGGGTCCCTTACTGTTTATTATTTATATAAATGACTTTTGCAAATCATCCGATATCCTTTCATTTATACTTTTTGCAGACGATTCCAATCTATTTTACTCCTATAAAAATCCAAATACTTTAGTGAATGTTGTAAATTTTGAACTTGAAAAAGTCACACAGTGTAAGAGCTAATAAACTATCCCTTAACCTCCAAAAAACAAAATATATGTTATTTAGTAATGCTATAGACACACTGCCCATGAATATTATGTTTGACGATACCCCTTTAGAAGCTGTCTCATTCATTAAATTTCTAGGCATAGCTGTTGACAATAAACTTTCATGGAAATATCATATAGATAATACATATAGGATTATTTCACGGAATATTGGTATAATGAACAAACTTAAATTTCATTTCCCGACATCATCCCTACTGATGCTTTATTCATCTTTAATTTTACCATACCTGAATTATGGGATACTTGCTTGGGGCAATACCCACCAAACTCTACTAGACAGACTACTTTTATTACAAAAGAGTCTCTCCGTATTATGTACAATTCTACTCTTGCACACAGACCCGTTATTTGTTGAAAGCAGATTACTAAAAATAAATGACCTGTATCTATTCCACCTAGGACAATTTATGTTTAACTACAGTAGAAAGACCCTTCCACATATATTTGATGCCATGTTCCCCCCAAATCGGTCATTTCACGATTACCCAACGAGACGGTCTAACGAATTTCACCTACCACTCTTTAGAACTCTATTAGCGAAGAAAACATTTTATGTGCGATGGCCCTAGATTTTGGAATTTTTTAAGTGATGATTTAAAAAATAGTCCATCTCTAAATTCTTTTAAGAAAAAAAATTAAAATATTCTTACTCAAATCTTATAGTAATATACAATCATAACCTGATACAGTCTGAAATCACCTTGGTTTTCTATTTACACGATTTAGGTCATCTACTCGATTTATTGAATATTTACTTTGCCTTACTCTCTAAATTCTTTGGATTGAACTGGGGGATTAGTCCAAAATTAGATTGAAAATATCAATCTAACATATTTAGAAATCAATCTTTTTCACAATCGGATTTTGGATTGGCCCCCAACCACAATTTATAGATTGATTTCCAATCTAGGGAATTTGGAGAGTATCATCTTTGTCAGAATTACTTTTAACTACCTCCTTTTTCGGCCATGGTTCGTCCTACTTCTTCCCTCCCCCTTTCTTTTTATTTGTTCCCTTTCCCCGTTTCGTGTTTGTCTCCTGTTGTTGTTCCATGTGTGTCTGTTTGTGTGCATCAGCACTATATTATTATTTTATCGGTTTGTGTTCTCCTAAGTCTTCGTAGGTCCAATTTGAAACAATCTTATTTTTCGGGGGGGGGGGGGGGGTCCACAAATTACAAGCATCGCTTTTTAGTGGATCCCCCCATTTCCTTAGAAATTCAATATAATGTATATGTATCTTCTTTTTAAAAAAATAATTCATTACAATAATTAATGTGTACATTGTACTTGTATATACTTATCAAAGAAAATAGATGAATGCGTGCGTATACTTTCTGTTATAAAATTGGAATGTCATTGTTTTTCTTTCTGTTGGAAATGAAAGAAATACGAATTGAATTGAATTGAATTGAATTGAACAGTTCTCTAGTTTAGTTTTTAGATTTATGTTATTTAAGGCATTACGACATAAGAATAACTATTGCACTGTTAGACCAGTTGTTTACAAATCATCAGGTTTTTTTTAATATATGGACGTACCAACTGTTGTTAAAAAAATGTGTGTAAAACAAATGGGGATTGCAATAGTTATTCTGTAACAGTGTGTATTGCAAATCATGATACTTTTCTTGTTTAAAGAAAGGCATTGATATTCTGTAGCAATTTGTTCAGATTTTATAGTGCAATAGACTTTGGACATAAGTGGAAAAAATGACATATTGGGAAAGCGATTTAGAAAAGAAAAAGACTTGTTAACCAACCATTCCTCTAGAAATTGCTCATAACTTTTGTACCACATAAAGGGTGCTTCTGAGATGTTCCTCGAATTTGCTGCGCTATCGCGGTGGTTGATTCTATGGATTAGGCGCCAGAACTCATGGTTTGATTACGCGGTAAAAAAAAATCCTCGATAGTAATATTTTACAACAGTGGACACACACGGGATAGACGAGACAGGGTTACTTATAAATCATCGTTTCGTAAACACGTCTAATGATAGAATACATCACGGAAACGCACGGTAGTGAAATATTCTTGGCATCCATTACATGACCGGTTTTATGTTTTTCTTGTGGATATGGTTTCAATAACTGTGAGAGATAGGTAATATCTCGTGTTGCCTGATTCATTCGTACACTAGACATCCTAGAAGCAACCGACAGATTGTTACAGATCGATTGCAGATGCTTTCGTTGAGTTTCAGAGTTGCGGACAATGATATGACAATATGCTTAAGTTATGACATATAAAGAAGGTGAAAGTTAGAGAAAGAAAAATGGCAAAGATGAAGCTAAGAAAAGAGGGAAAGAGAGAGAGAGAGAGAGAGAGAGAGAGAGAGAGAGGGTGGGGGGGAGGAGAGAGAGAGAGAAGGAAAGTTAGAAGGAAGGAGAGACGCAGAAAGCGGATTAATGCGTTAACGATAGAGAAGTGCGTTGGCGTGATAACTATCGATTTACCTTCTAATTCAATTGAGTTCTCGAATGAATCCGGGGGGGGGGGGGGGGGTGTCATAAAGCTGTTCTTAAAGTTACAAATGACTTTACGAACTACTTGAAAATGGCAAGCCAAATGGGGTTCTCAGTCATTATAGATGGCATTAGCTAAAGGTGCACAATATGCAGACGTAGATTAAAATTACTATTGTTTACAAACATTTTGTTTGCAAAGTATATTTTTGGCCACAATTTAATCGAGATTATGGGAAATACAGTCATATTTTGTTGAAACGTCAGGAAAAAAACATTGGGCATCCCATTTGGCACTTCATATTCAAGTCGTTCGTAAAGTCATGCGTAACTTTACGAACAGCTTTACGACCCCCCCCCCCCCCTCAGGTAACCACCCACCTTCAGAAAGACCTCTCACTCTCATGTCCAAACAGACTCTGGGGCGAAATGAAGTAGAGCATTTAATGACGACACTTTAAGTGTTCACACCAATCTCCTCTAAAACGCCGCAACAACGTCGGACGCATACGCCGGCCTAAAAATATCGCCATAGTTATTGTTCAGTCCCGTGCCCTTTAAACGGTGTTTGATTTCTTTCGATGAAATCGCTCACCGTGCTTTGTACCGAAATGAGGTTATTTTGAGCGTTGGGGACGGGAACGACTTTGACTGCTAAGTTAGGGCGTGGATCAATATTTGTCTGAGGGTTACAGCTCAACCTTTTCGTGCATCAATTCTATTTGGTATGTGCGTGGGTAAGGTTAGGGGGAGTTTAGTATTCATTAGCGTAATGGGAAACCAAAGAATGGAAGAATCTCTCACGGTTTTGTAAAAATCTGAGTGTAAATGCTAATGTTTCTTAGCAAAAGGCCAATTTCAACGGAATACTAACAAGTTGTCAGCCATGCGAGACAAGGCAATGCGATATGGGGATTATTGTACGCCGAGGCATTCAGGCTCTTTTGCTTAAAATTCAGTTAACATAATCATAATGAAAAAATAGGTCAGAAGATTGTAAGTGTGATGAACTAGGTCATGGTCAACTGCTATTATCAATCATGCACTGACGTAAAGCTCCATATCTAGTGACCCCAAAAATAGATGAATGAAGGTAATAAGTGGTTATTTTCTGTGTCAAGGAGAGTCAACTAAAAGTCGAAATGAAGAAATGAATACCTTCATGACGAAAGATGACTTGTTGAATACTGAGCTGTCATATTTCCCATACGCTTAATAAGTGGGGTTAAAAAAGGAAAACCCAAATTTCTTCCGGTATTGAATTTCATATCATATGAAAGGGTGATTTGTATGCTTTAACCGCTATACCCGATACACCTTAGATCATCACATCAGTATCTTCTTAAGATCCCAAAGACGCGAGTAGCCTGTGGTGTAAGGGCTTTCTCAGCTGAGGCACCCTCTCTTTGGAATAATTTACCAATGGCTTTGAGAATCATACCATCTTTAGAAACCTTTAATCCATGATGAAAACCTATCTCTTTTAACTATACCTGTACTAGACACTTTGGCACTCATCCAAACCCTCATATCTTTTCTTTTTCTGTTTTTCTTGTGCGCCTCGGAATAGAATATTTCTAGATAGACGGCGCCTTACAAATGCCTATTATTATTATCATTATTATTATCATTATGTTTTCAAATGATGATTTGCTTAGGTTTCCATGATCACGCATCACTAACACCATTGTTCTAAACATTCTGTGCATAATCCAGGTAGTTCACTTTCTTCCGAAACATAATAGGCATGATGTTAAAGATAACGGCAAGTTCTGGTCGTGGGCTTGAATTGTGAAAGGAATTGTCTCAAAATAATTGAGAAAAGTTGATAATAAAGCAATTAAGAATTGTTGTATGCTGTAAGGTTTTGGAATCACCAAAATGATACGAAAGTAACTGAATTCTGCTGAGAGTCGCATGAACTGCACACAGAAATGCGCGTATGGGACTACACACAAATGTTGTGCCCGAACATTTCAGCTGCTTTTTTTTGGTTTTATTTCAATTGTGAGGGCATTTGAAGAGCAATCTTTGCAGTGGACCGTTTTACTATAATATTCTTCCTAAATAACGTGAAAAGAATTTGAAAGCTCACAATAATTGTTTTCACTTGTTTTCACCGGGGTGTTTCATCAAGTTGTTCGTAAAGTTACGAATGACTTTACGAACGACTGGAATATGCCAAGCCAAACGGGATTCTCAATTATTATAAATTGCATCAGTGAAAAGTAAATTATGCAAACGTAGATAAATATTACTATTGTTGACAAATAATTTTATTGGGAATTATATTTTTGCCACATTTTAATTGAGATAATGGGAAAGGCAGTCACACTGTTAAAACGTCAGGAAAAACTTTGGGCATCCCATCGAGCACTCCATATCGAAGTCATTCGTAAAGTCATGCGTAACTTTACGAACAGCTTTATGAAACACCCCCAGGACTATTTCTCCTTGACAACTAACTCAACCAACATCCGTGCTGCCATAGGTGGATTGTGAAGACACTAACGCAAGTGAAGGAAAATGAATGGTTGCTTTTTCAAGCAAGTCTGGGGAAGCACTTAAGTTTAAGAAAATTTTTTTTTTATTTCTATTTTCAAACATGCATTTATTATTTGTACCTCCTAGGAATTGAAAGGCTAAAGTGGGTCAAGATCAAGAGAACAAATCAGAATCTCTGAAAATGGTACCGTAGGGCACTTTTTCAGATTATTGTATTTGGCTGGATGTCCTTGAAGGAAAAAATTATATTGATAGTACACACTGATGGAACAGCAGAGTAGACCTCATATTGTCAGATGTATTCTGAGTAGAGGGGGAGAAAATAACATAAAAACAAATTTAATTGAAGAAAGATGGCAGCGTAGCTATAGTAAGCATGGTAAGGATAAATATATTTCAGATCGAGATCAAAGAGACCTTTTAAATTGAAAGGAGTATACCTTGATAAAAAACTGCGCCGCTAGTAACATATTTTTATCAACATGTGTTCAAGGCCACGGTAACAATCACTCACAGGGCTGTAAAGACGGCGCACCATGCAAAGTGATGATGCATGCGATCACGTGATGTCGAAACGGGCGCCACTGACGTTTATATGAGGAAAGAGACGAAGATCATTAAATAACACTTGGCTTGGTTAATAAAAAATATATTGGCTCAGTAGATATTAACCAAATTATGAGGCTGCATGTATCATTGAGATACCTAGCGCCTTCTACGTTTCAAATGGGAGCACTGTGGTATAGTGGTGCAGTTCCTACGAGAGGTTCAATTCTTGTGAGGTGTTGACATCTGTGGGCAAAAAAAGGTCTTTTACCGCTACGTGTCCACCTCCACCCAGGTGTATTGGACACTTGTCGATCCTTGGTATTAACAGGCGCAAATCCAGAGAGAAGAGAGAAGGTACAATATTCAGTAAATTTCCTTGTATATTTCGCTTTCCGAGTGTCTTTCTAAACTAATATATTCTGACAAACCAGAATAAAACATTCTCTTTTTTTTATTCTTTGGGAATGATGCCTTTATAGTATCAAGTGCAAGCTGAAAGTTATGAAGTTTCGTGTTATAGGTATACGTAACTTAAAACTTTATTCTCCTAATATGCCGTAAGTAATAAAAAAAAATAGAATATGAAAGGCTACTGGCTGAACAAAGTGTTAAGTTTTTTTTTCTTGTATATGTGTGTATAATCTATTACCAAGACATTGTTTGGTTACAAAATGAATGGATGAATGAATAAATTAGATATAAGGTCGCTTTTTAATAGTTCTACCTTCTGTGCGTTTTGGGGTTCGTTCTTTTGATGTCTGAGGACCCCTATTGCAATAATATGTATTGATTTTTTTTTTTTATAGAATCTGTCAGCAGTCCTTTGCGATATTGATATCAAATACACTACACCGTAAAACTACAAAGAAGTAACAGATACAGTGAAAATCGAAAGGAAGAAAGCACGACGGTGACATTTATCTGAACGGGAAAAAGCAACGAGAAATAAAGAAGATAAAAGTAAATCGATGAATTTCATTTCATAACTGAGCAGCAGATGCACAACCCGATCTCATATTATTCCTAAGAGAATCATGGTGCAGTGTAATACGGAAGAGAATGCTATATATAATACCGCATTTGAAGAGATTATTGGCAAAGGCAACATTTTGAAAATTGTGATCCGCGTAGCGGTGGCGGGAAAGCCTACTTTACCAAATGAAATAATGCATAATTGAACGAAAAGGCAAATGATAAGCATTGCGATTCTTGTACATCCACTTGAAGGGGTATGCGCAGAAAAACAAACATCCGATAAGTTGAGGTAATATTATAAGAACACAATGAAAGTGACCATTTTTAGCTAATACATCTGGATCTGAATTGATGTTCATTTAAAATGTTTGATGCTTGCAGAAATTACATGAAATGATAATTAAATACATACCGATGATGCTGATGATGGTGATGCTGCTGCTACTACTACTACTAC
>CM057165.1:18711349-18892332 GCA_029962745.1 Echinometra lucunter | reverse complement strand
TGCTGTTTTATCATATCAGTTTGAAGTTACTTAAAACTGATCGGATCGAATTTAAAATCAAATTGAACTCTTTGTGAACACCCTTTAGTCATGCATAAGCGCCATTGCCATCATTCCGGTATTTAATGTGATATATTGGATGACTTCCCAACAGCGCGCGTCCCCTGAGCATGATCGCAGATTTGACCAATGCGGTGATGCATACAGCACTCAACTAGGAATTTAGTGTGACTTTAAGTCCAACTTAACTCTTTTGTGAAACATCCCCATGGACTCTATTATCGAATTTATTTTCACCCTTGACATTATTGTCAGTGAAGTTATGACAGGAGATTTTCTGTAATGGCCAACATTATGACTGTAATAACAATGCACTTTTATTTCATTTCCTCACTATAATAACTCTCTCTTCATCGCACTATAACAAGATTTTTATTTTGACTTTAGACTTGAATCTCATCCTTAGAAAAACTGGAGTTTCTTAATATCAATACTTTGTCATCCAAATATACCTTTGTGGAATAATGCCCTCCTCTGTGAAAATGCCCTATTACTATGCCTTAAAATAGGGGCGTATCTAGCATAGCGTGCGGCAGGCGCCCCCCCCCCTTGATTTTGAAGCTTAGAAATCAAAATCTTTGAAATATTTTTGAATAATTTTTTGTAGCAGTGCCTGAGATGATCAAAATGGTCCAAACTATTACATGTCTCTGGGGTGCGTACCTTCAAAGAGCCGCTGGGAAAATCTGCGCTTCGCCCTGTATAATTTATCAAGATTAGAATAAGACTATGCCACTATTGTCTCTCTGTTCAAGTAGTACGCGTGACGCGGATGTTTTTCCATTTTCGATATGTTCTGGCACATTATACTCTGTGTAATTGAAATCCGCCAAAATACGCGCAACAATCGATAGCACATCGATGCATTGTGACAGGCGTTATATCCCACGACAATTAGATTCCCCGATCCATAATCCAATTCAGAAGTGAGCCGATCATCCGAGAAGCCTAGATATGAGATCTTATCTGTGACATGTATATGTTATTCTTGATTCCTCGTATCCATGGGCATGATGGGTGGAAATCTGTGTTGAGAGGTGAGGAAGGAAAGAAAGGGTTGGGGGGGGGGGGGGGGAGGGGGGGAATGATGGTATGCTCTGACATTACTTGGACAGAGAAACACAACAACAACAACAAACAACCAAAAGTAACTAACAACAGAAAACTACAAGAGGTCATTGGCCTTTTCCACGAACTTTTTGATTCAAAGTTTTTCTCCTTAGTAAGAAGTAGAAGGAAAAAAAGTCAACGTATCTTCTATTTTCCATGGTCATTTTTGCTCCAGAATTCTTTGAAAAGAGGAAGAAAAATATGTCATGAGCTTAATTCCTTCCCTTGGATTTTCGCTAGATAATTCTTTCTGTAATGTTTTGACGAATTATAGATTAATTGGCAGGGGGGGGGTGAGAGGGGCACGTCCCACCCTTCCGCTTACGATTTTCGCCCATGCCCCTATTAAGCCTAAAAGAATCTTTGTCGAATTTCAGATGGTCTTTCATGGTCTCTAGTTAACATCGATACGTCTATTCAAAGCTCATAAGCCGAAAAACAGTATCCCACGAAAACAGAATATCATTTGCAGCACTCGATCTACCTGTTTCCCGTTTGAAAACCCGAAGTTCCCATTAAATAATCGAGTAACCTTATATTTGGCGCTGTAATAAGAGTGATAATCACCAAAAAGTGTATGCTTTCACTACTGTCATTTCAACAACCAGTCCCATGCCGTGCATGCAGATTGTTCTCATCATCATACCATTTTTGTTTGAGAAAATCCGAAGTTCCCATTAAATAATCATATAACCCTATTTGGAGCGGTGATAAGGGTGGAACCAAGCAAAAGGGTTTATGCTTTTCACTGCCGTTATTGTCATTTAAACCAGTCTCATGCAGTATTATGATGGGATACACTGCATACCATGCTTTCACGTATCATGACTGTTCTTGCTGTCATTTTACATTTTTAATCAAATCAAGGTCTCTTAAACCGTACTTAAATAATCTCTCGTTAGGTTTAAGTCCAGGTTTAAGTATGCGTAGAGTCTGAAACTACGTTTAAGAACCTTGTTTATGCCATAAAACATGACAGTGATAATGGGGTTTAAAGTGAGAAGGTAAATCACTGTTTTTCTTACGTTTAACCAAGATTTGCAAGTTTAATTTTGATTCAGAATGTGAATCTCCTTCAGAATGTCCTATCCTACCCATTTCTCCCTTGTTTTCCCTCTCTTCTCTCTTTAGCTCTCTCATCTTCTTCCTCCTTTCGGAACTCCTTTTCTGTACTCCTTTTTGTATGCTCAACATCTAAACTCGGTATCCTCGTATACCCATGTCGTTTTTCAGAACGTAACACGATACGTCCCCCATTCACCATTCTCATTTCGTTGATCACGTGACCAGCTGCAATCCATGCCTTCAGGGAGAACTTTAAAGATAAGATGGGTTCCGGTCATGTGATTACATTGCGGAAAGGAAACTGTTTCAAAGCAGTTTCGAAAGTTTGCATATAGTAGTACATAAAACTGGGGGATCGTATCATGAAATGTCTGGTTAGTGATTTTAACTGACAACTGTTATAAGCTACTGAAATTTCTTGCATCTTGATGGTTGAGAGCAACTTGTCAGTAAAACTCACTGACAAGACACTTCATGAAAGCTCCCCTGGTGTACTGTTTTATGTGAGATTTTTCAATTCATTATATTAAGAATAAATTATTGGCCCTGACAGTGCACACAGAAATGGATACGTTAGACTACACACTGATTTTTTGGTCCAAACATTTCAGCTGTTTCTTGGCCACATTTCAAGTGTGAAGGGCGTTTTTAAGGGAGTAATCATTTTCAGGGCACTTTTGTACTATGATATACTCTTCCAAACTGACGTGAAAGGAATGAGAAAGCTTACAAACTATTCTCCACCCCCCAATAAAAGTCTTTTATTTAAATAGAGTTTCCCCCTATACATAGGAGCATAGAACTAAGCGAAGGAACCGTTTCATATTGCACTGTCCTATTGTCCAGCTTAGGGTGATCTGTTTGCGTGTAGATTTGTGCTGATCCTCAGCCCAGTTTTTTACTCGCAGTGGAAACTATTGTCTTAAGAGGGAAAATAATGTCCAGCAAAACCGACCTGATTTGATTGTAATCAAGTGAGGGGGTGGGGCTTCCGGGGCAGATTTTATACTATACTCTTTTTTTACATTTCCCAGAACTAGGCTAGGCTATAGATTTTATTTTTCGATTTTAGTAGAGTTTGAAATCGCTAAGGAAGAGAAATTTAGACAAGCGACTTGTAATGTTGCTGATAGAGAATTTCCGTTACCATTGTTATCACTTTTGTTGCGATTATTATTATCATTATCTTCATTTCATCATTATCATAATACCTTACGCTTCGGTAGGGGAAAAGCCCGTTGTACTTAAAGGCATTGGTTAACATTGATATGATTTTAAAAAATCTTGTTTTGTTACTTGAAAATGGGATAAACATAAGGGTTATAGTGTAAAAATACCAGTCCGAAAGTTTCAAAGTATAATATCCACAGGAAGTATTTTTAAATATCAAAAATGTGAACCAATGTTTGAAAAATATGCGAGGGTCGGTTGCACAGAATAGACATAAGGAGTGCGCATGCGCGTATGACTCACCTTACCGTACTGTGTGTATTGGCGTATCAAGCGGCGGGAGGCACATAACGGCATTTTCAAATTCAAGCAAAGTAGTCCTCTTAGTGATTGTCTAGTGAGACGAAGGATAATAAAATTGCCGTTTGCGTCTAACTTACACTTTTTCATTCCAAATTATGGTTGTTTTCAGGTTTTTGAGTACAAATACAAGTACTCATACACATGTTTCATCTTAGTTTGAGAATTTTTAAAATCAGCTACTCACAAAGTTAGCCAATGCCTTTAACACTAACAACAACAATTCTTTTAATTTTTTTTTTTATTGAAAAACATCTACCGGAGCGGTAGACTTAATATGCGAAAAACTTTTGATTGACACTGTCGTACTCCCACCCATCTCTCCTTCCACCAATCAGTGAGCGGGACAGACTCCTACGACTAAGTATTCATGTTTTAGATTCACCAGTCAATGAGCAGACTTTTGCCTTCCATATATAACATTCATGGCACATCGTTTCATCATGGCGGAGACTTGTCGCGAAAAAAAGTTGACGAGAAGTCTTGAATTTGCTGCGAAAAAGCTCAAAATACCACATTTCAAGGATTTACAAGTTGAAGCCATTACCAGTGCGTTGAATGGGAGAGACGTTTTTGTAAATCTTCCCACCGGCTATGGCAATTAAGAATGCCATACATCAAGCTCTTCCTCTATATACCGATTTCCTGCGGACAGGCCCCACCACCTCGGACGAAACAAGCCCCGCTGCGCTGGGCGCAGGAACCGGTTGCTCACCGCTAGGCCTATAAAGGAGCATTGTTGTCGTCATTTCGCCCATTGTCTCCCTTGCGCAGGGAGAAATATATTTTATTTTTCAACTAATACTCAATAACAGCCGTTATTTTTCGGCAAAAATGCTATGAAATATAATTTTGTAATGTAAAAGTATGAATATTTGTTCAGATAAATGAAAAAAAAAAAGGAATTATGTTTTTTATTACTTTATTACGTAAAGTAGTTACCTCTAAAGTAATGGACGAGTTCTTCGCCAAACACGCAGCTCATTGGTCAGAATGCATGAAGACAGCAAATTGCATATAATCTGTATGCAATTTGTGACGTATCACTACCTTATTTTAATACTGCATATTTAATTGGGGAGCAAGTGAGTAGAGGCTTCGGCGCTGACGCGCCTCGTAGTCTCGTTGGCAGCCGTTTACAGGGGAATGCAGCAAGAGGCCTCGGCTAGAGGCTAGAGAAAAGCGTACTTAATCACCGTGACCCTAAACAAAGGAGGGGCGCGTTGACACACAGCCCAGGCTTCGGTCATCCGCCCTGAGTGGATTCGAACCCACGACCGGCAGACGTTTTACCAAGCGAGTCAACTCTCAACCAAATGTACCCAGTTAATAAACTCTGTTTAAATTTGAACGTCAGATAATTCATCTCACCGAAAGTTGCACGTTATCTTTTAACAGTGAAGACGTTAAAAAGTTGGGACTGCGGTAAAAGAAAGAAACTTGTACAAATTGCAATGTGTAGCTGCTTAGAAAAGTTATATGGGTGAGGTATCGGCGATACTTTTCCTGGAGGAGAGACTTCACTGCAGATATAGTTTTCAGGGTTGCACCATGAAGAATACACGGTGTAGTTCTGAAAACTGTATGATGAAGAAGGTTTTATTGATGAATGCAACTTAAGGTTGACCATAACATACTTGAATTTTTTATCTCTCAAATCGATGCATTTTGTTTCCTTTAGAGATAATGATACAGCGCGAACAATTTGTGCACTCTCCATGCTAGTTATATCAAAGCAAAGATAATTTTCGATCTTTGAAAATGAGTGGTTGAAATTTGATCCGGCGTATTGATTGAAAGAAATAAGAGCGGGGCAATAGATGAAGTGTTGCTTTTCGAATTGCTCTTTCTTTAAGATTTCTTTCATGGTTGCAAACCTGTTGCAAACCATGCAAGTTAAGGATTTAAAAAAATATCTGTATCGAATACTGAGGAGGTTATACTCATACGTATACGTGCAGCTAGTGGTATCATGTTTTTTTTATGCATCTAACGTACCTAATAAAGATATTTGTGATTGATGAAAATATACAGCATGCACTTAAAAAACTTTGTATAGACACCTTTTACAACGGTAGATTTTTTTTTTAAAGAATTCAATTAATATATTATTATTATGCAATCAAGATGATTATATGCAGATTCTGTTTGACCTGAAAATTGTGAAATGCGATGGTGGTAAACCGTGCAGTTTCCATTCAATAAAATGTCTGTATTTTGCACTATTTTTCAAATAACTGGGAAATAATGATGATCAAGAATTTCATTTAAGGCGTATAAATGCCCCCGAATCTGAAGGGATTTCAAAGGAACAATGAGTCGTGCTTGTAAATCGTACGGAATCCATTTACTGTTTCGCATACTTCTGCCATTCGCTGCGCCTTTCCGTAAATATCAGCAAGAAAAAAGAATGCTTTGAGTGCAGTGTGAGCAATGCAATTTCAACAACACTATCTTAATACCCTTCGTATTTTGCTGAAAAGAGTTGAAGATCAAGTGGGGTTATAGGATTATGGTAAATATTCATTGAACTAGTTCTCTCTTTTTAAAATCGATATTCTGTCTTTTCCAAGAAAATATTTCAGAGGTGATTTACAGAGCAATTGTTTAACGAGTGACGGGAATGGCAGAAAATTAGAAATCACTTCTATTTTTTTCTAGTTTTGTGGTTCAAAACTATCATTGAGTGAGATATCAGTTTTAACCGGTGTTTCTCAAAGAAACCGTGAACGATATAGTACTTTCGAAGAAATGTAATCCATCACGTTCGCGAGAAAGATATGTATATATATATATATATATATATATATATATATACCGGGTGTCCCAGAAAAAGCGGACCGGCAGTTTTACAGTACTTTACCTAAGAAAAGTCGATAATGTTTTTACATCAGTGTGTAAAAAAAAAAACATCTTCTACCAAAGAGAATGATACAAAGATCACTGAATTTGGTGAAGTAATTTTGATTCTATGCCCATTTCTTACAATACAGTAATTTTCAAATTTCTCATGTCATTTTTGCGAGATAACGAGAACGGAATTGTGTCGGGAATGGCCTTTCATTTGGCATTTGGTTATTAACATGCATCAGTGGGCTTCCCTCAAACATCATATTATGAAAGGCAATCCCGACGCAATTCTACTCTCATTGGTCTCAAAAAAATTGAAAATGAAAGTATTTAAATAACGGGCATAGACTAAAAATTACTTCACTAAATTCAATGATATTGGTATAATTTTCTTCGGCAGAGGATGCTTTACCCAACGATATGTAGAAAAATTACATACTTTTTGAAGGTAGAGTTCTGAAAATCCACCGTTCCTCTTATTCTGAGACGCCCGGTATATGTATATGTATATGTATATGTATATGTATATGTATATGTATATGTATATGTATATGTATATAAACAAACCAACAAAAGTCGATGAGAAGAGTTGACTCAATAATGCATTGTTTATTGCCAATAAGAATATATTTAATCCACATTTTCGGGGGCCTCCCCCTTCACAGGGATAAAGACGATAATATCCCTGAGGAAGGGGGAGGCCCCCGAAAATTTGGATTAAATATATTCTTATTGGCAATTAACAATGCATTATTGAGTCAACTGTTCTCATTGAATTTTGTTTGTTTGTTTCTTTACTTATGCCAGTACGTGGACTATTTCAAGATGTATATGTGTATATATATATATATATATATATATATATATATATATATAATATATGCGTATGTGGGGTGTGTGGGTGTGGGTGTATATCATTACATATTGTCTTGCTCTCTTCACACACTCCCACACAGTAAAAACGCTTTATACAACCTGGTTTACTATATGAACTGATCAGGCATTGTTTAAAAGTTTAAACAACTGTTCAAAGTTTTAAACAGCAATGCTCAATTTTTAATATTTATTGTTAAAAAATTGAATTAACTTTTTAAACACTTGTTTATACATTTTTAAACAATACCTGATCAGTTCAGTCAACCTGGTTGTATCGAATGTATACAAGTTGTTTAATTTTGCTGTGGCATACACTTCCTTCATGACACTCACAAATCTTATCTTTCTTTCTTTCTTTCTCTTTCGCTCTTTCCTGAATATATCTCTTCTAGGTCTCTCTTTTATTCTACAGCTGTACATCTTATTAACGCTTGTCGTATTACTGCTGTCCCACTCCTCACTCTAACATGGTCCCTCGCCTCTAGTGGCGTTTTGTCAATACGCTCTGTACACATCTTCATTGTTTGCTAGGTTCAATTTTTTTTTTCAGTCCGCCCCCAGTGCCAAGTGCACTTTACGTAGATCATTATCGGCAAGTTAATATCGATCAGATATCCTTTCATTTTTTTTTTATTCCACTCTGTTTTTTTCTCTTCCGATGCGATACGTTTTCTGTCTATTCTTTACACTCTTCTACTCCCATTTGGTTGTCCATATGGGTGTTGCTGCAGGAATGTGTGTTTGTATGAGAAAGAGAAAGAGATACGGAGAAAAGAGAAATAAAATTGGGATAGAGGACGTACTTAACTTGCTTTGTGTAGGGAACATTACTTTATGGAAATGTAGAGAAGGCAAATATCCTAACCATAGTGGAGAATACAAAGAATTCCCTCTCACACAGCCATCAAGAATCCTCCCAGCAAGTTTTTTTCCCCGAAACTTTTCTGGTTGTGTGCGAAATTAAAAGGGGAGAGGGACATGTGAAAGTATGACAAGCAAGCAAAAAAAAAAAAAAAAAAAAAAAAGACCAACAAAAACAACAAAAACGTGATTTTGGATTTGTCTTTGTTCTTTGTCCTCTCGAATTGTCCGACATGCGACAAGAAAAATAAACTGGGGAGCGTTTCATGAAAGGACTTGTCGGATGTTTTATCCGACAAAGTCTGTTTTATCCGACAGTTGCCACAGTAACGATGCTTCTCAGCCAATCGAAATCAAGGAAAGATGTCAGATCTTACAACTTGTCAGACAACAAATGTTGATGAAACGCTCCCCCGGTCATTACATATTTTGGGCTTTGTATCCGTCACACACTCTGACAAAAAAAAAACCAAAAAAACAAAACAACCCCCCCAAAAAAAACTTAGAAAAGGGAAACGCCCCCCCCCCTAAATCCGCCACTAGCATCATCCCCCACCCAGCCTATGACCGTACCCAATCTGGGCCAAGCAATGTTTTCCTATCTTTGCCTTAGGTTACCGCAAGTGCGGTCGAGTGAATCAATTCTGATTCCGTTTTGTCTCACCTAATTTGCAATGCAATTTGAATGACTCCCAGATCTTCCTATTCCATTGCCATAGCTAAAACAAAAATTTCATGTGATCATTCGGTATACTTTACATAAATACGTAGCCCCTAACGAAAATTGGCACACATATTTGCAAGTTACGATTTTTTCCACTAGTAGATTGAAGGCAAATATTATTATTTTATGATCAATATTTGTTGAACTGTCGATGTGGCTTTGTCTAAAGTTGGTCCGATATTAAATGTGAAAATGACAGACAAATACAGGATTCCCATGTGTATGCTTTCCCATGCTTTGAGGAGCTTCTAAATAATGTTGACATCTAAGATTTTTGTCTTTTTTACTAGTCTCTCCTTTTCTCTCTTTCTTTATTCCTTCCTCTCACTCTCTCACTTCCCTGTCTTTCTTCCCCCGAATCTTCAACTTCAGTGGCAATCATTATATTATTTCAAAATTCAAAATCGTGAGATATCTTGAAAGGTACGTTTTATCTTCTAAATTTAATTGCAAATATGCGAACTATAAATAAATAAATAAATATATATATATATATATATTTACTTTTATTATTTTGAATGTGTTCAGTCATCTACTTTGATAAAAGTCTGTGACCGAAACGTCAGTAAACTTTACTTCTTGCGGGGTTTTTATTTTTTACCTTATTGTTTGCTATATATATATACATACATGTGTATATATATATATATATATATATATATATATATGGGTAAACACTGAAAGAAATTAAAATGGGAGAATATTAATTGCGTAGCTCCCTCAGTGTTCGCCAGAGCTGTCATCCATTTTGAATCAAGGGTTGAAAAAATGCCTCCGCCGGGAATCGAACCCGGGTCACTGGCTTAGAACGCCAATGCCTTAACCACTAACCACAGAGGCGGGCCAGCAGTTATATATATATATATATATATATATATATATATATATATATATATATATACATGTATATATACTGCTCACAAAAATAAGTCCCCCCTAAAACGAACTTTAATCATTTTCAAACTAGGAAGATTAATGAAAATCGAATCATATATCCATGTAGCTAAACTTCTTAGCAACCCTTTGTGTAGATGTTATGAAGTTTCGCCTAGTCATGCTTCAGTGAACATGACCTAAATGCAAAATTGTCATTTTTTTATGTTCACAAGCTCGATGTCATGACTTTGATGCAGTGATATCGGAACAAACTTTAAGTTTTCTGCGTTTGAAGGTATGTAACATAAATTTTATTCGCTACCAAACATGTCAAATGAGTTGTGCGCTAAATTTCATGCTTGAGTGAGCAAGAGGTGAAAATGGCAAAAACTGCAAGTGTGACATCTTTTGCACGGTGAATTTCATCTAATACAGAGGCATTCATGTTTTTGGAAGGGTGTTTACAACTTTTGCAATTGATAACTATCAATTCACGGTTGAACGAACATATAATAAAAACAAAATATCACCATGTTGAAATCTTCAAGTAATTATTGCCTTATTTTTGTGAACTAAAATCATATCAATAACAATTTTAGCATGTTTATATGACTGGTGTACATGTATCAATCATCTCATGGCATTTGATTGAAATTTCACGCTCCAATGAGCACGTAGGAATGAAAAAAACTCGTTTTTCACCGATTGAGAAAAATTCAGTTGCTTAATTTGGTTAACCATCAAAAGTCTTCTTGGGGAGTTCCTCTGATCTGATTTTTATCGAAATCCCGATCTTGTACGCTTACGTGAGCGAAAGAGACAAGAAATTTATGCAAATGAGGAGAAAGATTAGGGCTTTGTCCCTGCTCCGTGCCGTATCGGATACTGAATGCGGTGCACGATCCCGTTAGTTAATGACCTCAGAGAGATATGTGCCAAATTCCATGAAAAAACTCCAAGTAGGATGAACAATAATCATCAATGAAAATATGCCATTTTCACTTTTGTTAAATTTCTGCTCCCTTCCTGTACATAGTGTCAGTGGGGAGGAAATAAGAAATGAAAGCAAATGTTATTATTTTGATGAGCAGTATTGATTGATGTGACGTTGCAGCATACTTTCCCAAGTTCGTTCGATATTTCCTGCACATGTGCATACGTTAGACAGCCACCATGTCAACTGCCTGCCATCTATGTATGGATCCTCATGATAAAGTGGCCTTTTGATATTGGCTCTCTGCTTCTTTAACTGCCTCAATATTCCAACTCTGATTCTCCCGTGATAAGTATCTCATCTTCTCTCTCTCTCTCTCTCTCTCTTCTCTCTTTCCCTTCTCCTTATCTGCGTCAGAAATACCCCAATCATTTGTCATGCATCACTTTCGTAAAACAGAAAATTTATATGTAGGTCAAATATTATACGAATCTCACATGGTTTCCCAAATGATATCGAGAATGGTACGAAGTGCAGAAACAGAAAAAGTAATGAATAACAAGAAATGCGATTCATTGGCCTAGGGTAGCCACGTCAGTTTTCATTTCATGGCCGAAGTGCAATTCAACATACTGTACTTGATTTAAGATATGAAATGTTTAATAAGGGAAAGAAATGTTCAATAACGACTAATAAAGGAGACAGAGTTGTTGAAATAAAGCAATACAATAGTATCAGTCACGTGACTTTGATGAATCATTGACAATTTGATATTCATTCCTGGTAAATTAGTGGATTTCTTTTTTCTTAAAGCTCTTAGTGGCATGACTGATGCGTATGACATGTACGTTTGAAGTTCCAGTTAAACGTGCGAGAAAAAAATCACAGGCACATGACGAATGCTTTTTGGCATGTGGTATGGAAAGTCATAACCTACCATACTCTTTCCATAACTCAATTTTAACACATTCTCAATCGCGATATAATTTTGTCAAAATTGCAAACACTGCTCTTGGGCTGCATATTTCATGAGCAAATCCGCAGTGTGAAATTTCTTGAAGGGAAACGAATCGATTCTCTCACAGTTCAGCGCTTAAAGGTTATTCGAAGCCTGTCCAAAATGGAAAGGAGTAAAAAAAAAATGCTTTAAAGTTTGTGATAGACCTCAGTAAAAGTATTTAAACAAACCTCACACTGAGGTATATGTATATCGTCAAGGAACACCTTTTTTTCCAGAGAGTTGAGTGTGGCCAACTTGAAAGGGTTGTCTGTAATCCCATAAACTTGCTAAACTTCTTGTGCTATAGCTTATTCGGTCTAATGTGACATAATCTCAACGGATGAATCTGCTTAAATCTTGCCATAGCCAGATGATCATTTTATAACTCTATAAATCCTCAAAGACTGAAAAGGTTTTCTTTCTTTCAAGGAAAATATCATATTTTGCAAGGTAAACATACTTGTCCGGTCCGACAGACATGCCCAATCTAAGATACTCTTTGTTACCTTTCTGAGAAGACTGGTTAGAATTATCGATTTTTTCTGAGACCACCAGAAGAAGAATATGTTTCCTAAAAAACCCCTGTCACTGACCAGCATTGAGTTCTAACTTTAAGAACATGAAGAATATGAATAATTCGAGCCGTTGGCGCAGGCACGCAGAAACATCAGGAATATGTAATTTCGTGGATAGGTAGAGGAGAAACAAATTAAACTGTTGAAGACGATTTGGAAGAGATGACTAAACGAGAAAGAGGAGAGGGGTGAGAAAGAGAGAGGGGAGAGAAAGATAATAAGGGGAGAAGTAGGGGGGGGGGGGTGTTTGAGAAGGAGAGAGCATGAAAGGGAGGGAGAGAGAAGATAAAGAGAGGACAGATAGTGAACAGTCCTCGGGGTTTGTTGTCTTTTGTTTTTCTGGTCCAGAGCTGTAATAGCCACAACCATGACAACGGAACAAGAATAAGTTTATCCTGCCATTGTCATTTTCTTTTCAAATTTCAGTGTTTGTTATTACTATAACATGATCGACCGATGAAGAGTTTGTTCTGTAACCTAATCTCTAATTCCATTTACATTGGCAATGCTCACACGAAATCCCCCATGTCATCCCTGCGCGCACAAGATTTGCCGAATGCCACTGACATAAATCTTCGATGAGTAAAAATATCTTAATATAGATCAGAAAATTTGTTTCATAACTGTCATAATGAGAGTTCTATCTTTATTTTACGACCGCTGAGAGATTATCGTCGTGCTGTCTATCGAATCGACCGATACGCTGAATGCGAGTCGATCAACTTTACATCTTCTTTCGCTGTTTGAGTAGACCTAGAAACTGGCGAATTTAGGAGTGCTGCATGTCACAATCGGCCAGCGCCCCTTCTGAAACCCTAGTAATCAACTCCAAGAATGAATCCATTTTTTAGATGAATTATGTTTCGCCTGTAAAGAAAGCTAGAAATATGAAGATCTTTTTTCTTGTTAGAATTTTTTTTTTAGAGTTTAAAGGCCTCTCTACTTTTTACAAAATTTTGGATCAACCGATACTAATAATATCGATATGAGCAGAACAGGCGGATACAATGACTCACTGATGAAAGAGTAACGAAGATATGGATACATTAGAATCAGAAATTCGTCTACAAAAAAGCCGATAAAATCAGTATCATTGACAAAACACATATCCCATGCACGAAGGAAAGGTGAAGGAGAAGATAGCCGTGCACAGGGACATGGGATTAATATGTAAACAATGTCGCCAAGAAGAATGTTATTTCTAGAAGGGCCGCAAGGTAGAACAATCGTTGTCATCGCGCATTTGTTCTCATATTTCGTTTCTGTGCGTCTAAAGGCTCATTCTTTGCCAGGAAGAGAATCCAATATTTTGCTTTTGTCTGAAGAGAAACCCTGGTGAAACTTCACGAGGCAGATCACGTCCTGAGGATCTTCAATGGATAGCCTTGTGTCGTACCGTTTGTCAAATTGGGTATTGATATGGTTCCCTGCAAGATGGGATGCCCACTTGCATCGCATCCTCCTCGACACGGTGGACGTGACAATAAGTGGAGCCTTTTGTTCTTCGAATTCAATAATATCATCAGGCATTCCGCAGAAGATGCTCTTGGTTTCATCATCGGATCCACATAGAATGATTCTAAACAGCTTGTTATCATGGTTATTCATCATGATGTTTACTTTCAAAGTCCTGATGCCCATGATTTTTAATTCAGCTTAGAGAAGTCTTCAGTTTTTAAGAAGCTCAGAATTTTTTCCTTCAAATTAAGTGGATGATAAACTGACAAGAAAGAGATGTACTCTTAACTCAAAACGGCTGTAAAAATGTGCTTACAATGTTACATTGATATTATTTTATGCACATTAAGATCAACAAAATATGTCTAATTGATTACACATGACTGAAATTTCGATCACCTTTCTTCCCTTCATTAGGTTGAAAAAGAAAAAGGTTTTTTTCTGTTATATGCACACGAACGCAAGGGATGGGAATTATGCCTTACACTTGAAGAAAATTTGAATTAGATGCCTTCTCCTCTGTTTATTATTTTTCTATAAAGGAAAAATCCTTCAGCATGTTTTGTAATGGTGAACCTCAAAGCAAGAGACGTTTTGAATGCAGTATCCTTTTGCACAAGGCAAAGAGAATATAACTTTATTTCCCGTTTCTGCGAAGATGTCATTTCTTTATCTGGCCTATACTACGGGTAGTCATGGTGATGGGAATACAGCCGGCAATGCAGATCATCGCCGTGACAATTTATGACAGGCGATGATAATTGCCGGTTTATATGTATTTATGCTAATAGCGGGGTTTAGACTTCCAGGTGGTTGAAAAGGACCGAGATAATTTTTAAGTAGTGTCTTAACACCTGACACACCACCAGTATGGCCGTGCGCGTCTTTGCCTGTTTGTGGGTGTTGTATCTACGTTTACACGATTACAGAACTATGTCTCCGTTGTTTGCTTGGGACCTAGATTCCATTTCTGGCGGAGAAATCGTTCAACCTTTGAAAAAAAAAATAAATAAAAGGAGAACAGCAACGGGGAACGTTGATATAGCTAAGGCCCATTTAACTTTCATTTTCATTTCTCAAATATCTACACAGCTGGCAATGACAGACAAAGAAAATGATTCACTTCACGGGACCAGAAAGGAATAGAAGTAGGCTACAATACTGAATGCCATAGGATTTCCCCAAAGAGCTATACATCTGTGTGAATAAAGGCCTTGATACGTACTGATGTTGATAGGTTTAAAGCCATGATAGCGGTTCATTTTTGTGGTTCATTTCTATATACCGAGCTGGCTTGCCAGTAATCTAATCCATGTTGTCCATGGAATCGTTAAAAGGGATCAGTTGGGGCTTTTTCATCCCGTATCAGATTTTACAGTTTCCTCGGGGCACGAGGAATTAGTACGTACTAATTTCATTTGAGTTTTAGATACAAACTGTGGCTTGATGTGAAATACTTTGAAAACATTCTTGTTTTAGGCTTACTTTGTTCTTTAGTTACCATTAACGTATATGGATTCAACACATCGTGTAATAAAATTAGGTGGCCTTGAAAATAACACAATTTCTTGCTTTCAGCTGATTTTCTTTTGATTCATGCTCAAATGCAAAAATGAAAAAAAAAAGGAACATCTGCGATTGGTGTCATTCACAGAATATGCATTCTGTCTTATTAATATATTTTACTACATGCGTGCCATAAAACATGCACCATTGTTTACCAAACGTTCCCATCACTATTTACGAATGAATTACGACTGCCTTTTTCCCAGGGTACCTTTATCATGTTTATATATTTTCTTTATTCATTTCCTTATCAAGCGAAATTGCATGGGGCAACATCTTAAAACGTTTACCCACTTGTTTTCATTCTTCATTAATGTACTTGTTGATCATGAGCACCTTACGCTAAAGTTACTTTCTGATAACTCAAATAGATTCAGTTTGATTTATTAGAGAGTTAATTCATCAAGTATACCTGATGGGGTGCGTGGCACTATTTTTTCGCTCAATGTGTCCGGGCATTTTGACAGTGTTTGATGTTTTAAATGCTTAAGACCTAAAATCGAACAAAATAATGGTATCTGCAAATCACAAAGTAAATAAAATTGCGTTAAGCAAATCCCTTGGGTCCAAAAGAGAGAAACACATATAAATTCAACACACAAACACACCCACACGCACACGTGTACACGCCCACAGAGGTGCGGAAGCAGATATACTCTTTAAGTGATCATGCCCACTGAGAATGAACAGCGAAAAATCGGATATTACGATCTGTGTCTTTTCGATCTTTTCCCTCTTAAAGAAAGCACTACGTCACCAAATGACGCTATCCAGTTCTTCCGAGTGCTTCATCTTCTTTTAAATATCTCTCTCACTTTTGCGTTGATCACGTCTCAACTTTCTCCCCCGTCGACCCTTGTCAAGTCATTTCCTCTCGGCTGGACCATAACGACCCGTTGCAACACCCCGCAGCTGCTCGATTAAAGCCAGACTCCATTAGCAAAGTCTTCGAATATGACCGTGAGTACTGGAATCCATCTACCTTTACACTCCTTCCTACCTTCATTCGATAAACTATCTATCCCCCTAAGGGCCTCCATCCTCTTTCGTGATTTAGGGAAACACACCATAGCAATCAGGAAGATGAGACATCGATAGAAAATCGATGTGATTATTTCCTATTGTATGCACTTTAGAGTGAGAGGTTGTCCCTTGCGAAGGTCATTCAGGAGTTAATGTACAAACGTGCCAATGACAGCATTTCCGATTCGTTCGTTAGGCCATCTAACTCAACTGATTAGTGTCTCTTTATTCATTTAAATGACTAAGAGCTGCCATTTGAGATTCATTTATTTGGGAAAACACTCTAATGACAAATTTCAAAGGAACGACTGAAATTTCACACTCAATATTTCATAGAAGAATGTTTTCATCACAAATATAGAAACTAGATTCAAAACCAACAAGCAAAAATGCTTTACTGCTTCTGCTAATTCATTTCTTCGAAGTCTAAATGAAGTAAAAAGAGATGCACCTTGCTTCATGCGTGTGCTTTGAAAATGCTTTTGAAATATTTCTCATATTCAGCATATTCAGCAAAATATCTTCTTTTTTATATGAAAAAAAGCTAGGAGAAAGCATTCCAAGGTCTCGTTCCAATTTTTCACAAGGTACCTGCTAACCATTCTTGATTTATTACAGCCAAAAGATAACTACAGATACGTGAATTGAGCTTATAACCCCTCTCTAGAGAAGATTTATAGTCTTCCTGGGAAGTTGGGCTCCATGAGACACTCAAAGGATTCCTAATTTAAAAATGAATATGACATTTGATTGTTTCCCTCATTTTTTCATACCAGGTTATCTGTTCCCATGTTTATATGACTTAAACTGCATGTATAGCACTATACTTGTTAGTCAAAGTTGCTGATTTAGTGAAAAAAATACAGACACCACAGTCAACTAGAGGGAGATAGACTTACCTAAATTTGTCTCCATAAGCCAAGAGAAGAATGTGAGAATGTAATAAACACAAGTTATGCCGAATTCCATTTTGACGGATATCCCTCATGTGCCTCGATGGATAAAATGGTGTCGAAAAATTAAAACACTTCGGATTAAATGACAATAAAGATGAAAAATGATTCCTTAAGATCAAAATGACTTCCAGGCAGTAACTGAGTTAACGTGAGCTTCCCTCTCAGCTAATTTAGTTTCCATTGCAATAGTGTCCAACAATATCTATAGTTGTATTTGGCACCAAAGTAAAATAAAGTATCCGTAAATTTGTGGGCGTCTTTCCTTGACAAAGGGAAAATCCAAAATCAGAGAGCAAATGCCCTTCCAGCCCGTTCCTCTTGCCCTCCTCGCAAGAGAATGCAGGCGATCTCATTTTGGCGCAAAGCTGGAGTCGAAAATTCAACAAGATTGAGTTGCCACGGACAAGCACCCTACATATCTATGCTACGTACCCACAAAGATCGCGCATGCGTGATGCATGTCTTCTCGGTGAGAGGGTAATTTACGTGCAAATCTTCAGTAGATATGAAAGAAGCGATTACAGCCATTAGACCACATCGGATTATCACGGGAGAAATAAATCATGTTATTTTGCAAGAAATATTAGCCCTACACCAATCTTAAGATTGGTTTAAACGCTGTTTTGCTTCATAGGTACATTTTGGTTGTAGGCGTAATGGAAGTACGTAATCCATGGAAATTGGAAAAATGCGCTGTCAATAAGCAGAAACTTTTTGGCAAGATAGGCAAACTTCACGTTTCATTGAGACAGCCCTGTCTGCTTAAGTGACCAGCTCTAACCCTCCAATTTGTTCCCATCTCTTCCTTCCCTTATTGACTTCCCATGCCTCCTTATCTCTCGCCCATCCTCTCTGAATTTTCCCTTGCTTTCTCTAATACTTTAACTATTTCTTTTACAAAATTCTCTTCCTCAATCCATTCTTATGTAACAATGTTTTGTCTTAAATTGATTAAAAGAGCTACTAAACAGGAAAAAATTTCGCCCAAACTGGCTTACTATTTTCATTTTATTTGCGCTAAGAAAAAGAAACAAATATCCTGCAAATCGATGAGAATCCATCCGAATTGCAATTAAAGCTTCTTTGGAAATATTGCGGCACAAAAACGGTTATGGAAAACCCTCTGGTAACCTCACCAGTGGAATGTGGGTTATTTTTGTTTCATTTTGTTTGTTACATGTCATTATTTTTAAAGAAAAATTTTGGTAGAAATTCTCTAATGATAAAAATCACCTGACAGATCTCATTCATCGTACACATTACATATAATTTACTGCTCGACGTATGATTCACACCAGTCCAAAACACATCAGTCCAAAACAAAATATCAAAGGATCAAAAAAAAAACTCCCTTTAATGACAGCCATTTGTGTTTCGTAATATGGGCCTTATTTAAAGTAATGAGAGTCGTTTAAAGTAAAAAGAAGGAGAGTGCAGATTTTTTTACCGCTGAACGTAGCTATTCATCTATTCATTCTTTACCCGCTTCATCAATGCAAGCCCATTTTCTCATTTTATTTTTGTAATTTAGTCCCAATAGTATCAGCTTTTCACATTTATTATTGACTTTTTTTCTAAGAATAAAGGCGACTTCTTAGAATGAAGACGAATGCATTAGATAGTAGCAAATGGTTCTTCTTCTGCTGTCATAATAATGATTATATGAACTGGGATAAATGGACGGCTGAGTTCAGAGAGTGTATTGCTTTAAAGCATAACGCCATAACCTGATAACCGGGTTTCCGAACTCAGAAAGAAGATCTAAAGAATTGCAAAAATTTACACTGATGCATTAGCATTGAAATCTTTCTCACAGGGTATTTTGACATCGACTTTGCTCAAGAAACAACTTCATAAGACTTGGCTGTTAAAGGTAGTTAGTCATGTTCGATTTTACTATTTGCATGATTCGGGCGTTAGACCAATCACCCATCGTCGGCTTCGTGTGTTCACTCCTTGCAAATTCAGGTTCAGATTCAGTGTCGAATAGAAGTTCAACTTGTATTGTTTGCAGTGGCGTAATGAGCCAATTTGTTTGTTGCTTTTTTTTGGGGGGGGGGGGGGGCTGTGATATCAAACAGAAAATAAGAGGGGTCCAGCTGCTAAAAAGCAACAAACAAACAAACAAAAATCCAACCAACCCAAGCAACCAATCAACCAAGCAAACCCCCAAAACTAAAATGTTACATCACCATTTAAAAGGGTGGAGGAGTGACTACAGTTTCAAAATGTTAGATTAGCGCTATCTTTGAACATGCCGAATTTAACACTATACATGCTGGATTCCAGCATGTATGTTGTTGAATCCAGCATGTTTAATGTTTTGCACATTTTGAAAATGTCTTCACTCCTCCACCCTTTTAAAGGGTGATTCAACATATTAGTTTTTAAAGTGTTCGGTCATTAGAATTTGAGGAAGGGGGTGGGGCTTAAACCTCCCACCAGTACACCACTGGTTGTTTATGTACATGTATGTAATAAACTAATTTGCTTTTACATGCGTATTAAACAAAGAAAAAATCATGGCAGTGGCACGGTTAGGATTCTTTTTAAAATTGTTCAGCTAAAAGGGCTGATATTTTCTATCAAGTACAATACCATGGGAATAATTTTGATTTACCAGGAGCGTACATGTCTCGAAGATCGCGATTTCAATCATTTCAATAAGTCTAAATAATAAGAAGTGGGAAAATCACACTTACTTTCATTCAATATTACCGTGATATTGATATTGATACTAATCAATTTGATGGCTTGAATTAGGCGTTGAATGTCCCGTAGTTGTTGTTTATTTCATCAATAATTGAAAAAGTAAAACAAACAAACAAACAAACACACAAATAGAAATAGAAATAAATATGAATTACAAAGGACAGGTTACAATGAGTTTCACATTTCGCTGTTCGCTGCACCTACTGGCGAAGACAGGGGAGCACAAGTGGGGCCACCCCCGTTCCTCTTCTAAAAGAATGAAAAGAAAAGAAAAGGAGAGGGAAAGGAACGAAGGGGAGAGAAAAAGAAAAACCTGAAAGTACTCGCTCGCATTTAAAGTATTTTTTACCAATGCAGCTTATATTGACAATTATTATTCTTATCAAAGGATATTGGTTCGTATCTTAGGTCTCCATAACGTTATACTATTCTTCTATTCATACTGCAAGGAATCGAGGGGCAAGTTGACCTAAAATAGATTTTTTTTTTTAGGAGATAACGGCTTTTGACTAATAGCCTCTTCCTGTGAAAACGGAAGATGTCGAGAAAAAAAAAAAACTCTGCCAAAAAGGGCATCAAACGCTACATACGTTCCTAAAATCATAAAAATGGCGCCGGGAACAATAGACTAGATCTGTTTTCAGTATGCAATATTCCAGTATTTCTTTAAACATTTCTTTTCTCGCTCGCTCATAACATATATAGAAAGAATTTGGTTTGGGGCAGCAAGCACTCTTATATCAGGAGTGGGATGCCCGAATATCATAATATTTGGGAAGCAAGATGTCCGGATAAACAGAATAATATCGGAGGGAAAACGAAGTGTCCAAAAGCGTCATATTCGGTAGATATAAATATTTTAGGTTTGTAATGTATTTCGATGGTGTAATAATCCTTTTATTGTTTAAAAAAAAAAGTTTTTTCCTTGGCTTCGCTCGAGCTCGCTCGTAATATTTAGAAACATGGTGCTTTCGACCAGCGATGTGCCAAATAGAGTCATATTTGGCAGCGAGGTGACTCAATGCATGTATTTTCATCAGATATCTTACAGGCCTATTGTGTATTTTGATGACAACATAAACCTTTCTTTCATTACAAAAAGTGGTTATTCTTGGCTCGCTCGCTTTACTCGCTTGCAAAATTAAAAAAGGTTTTCATAATCTAGAAAAGCGTCATTTCCCCCAAATTTAAACAACGTTTCGCGGCCCTTTAGTAATAAAGAATTAAATCTGCAATATTGTTTGAAAATTGTTGTTTCTTGTAAGGTGTGTGCATGGGAGGGGGTAGATAACCGTCGGCAAATTTTGGGTCACCATCGAAAAAAAAAGCAAAATAACAGCTATAGAAAGAATGAATATTCCTAAAAAGAAGAGTTAAGCTGTTCCCACCAGTCCATACTCTCCAACCAAATAAGTCTGCTATCAACTTAAGAGTTTCTTTAGCTGAAACTGATTTACAGATGAAGCAGTCTTCACTACTTTTCAGCGTTGTGGGTAAGCTTGATCCTTAACCTTGTATAGGTACTGAAGGGAATATTCTTAGGGAACAAGAGGAATACGTTCAGAAATACAGTTGGGGCCAGAAGTTTGCATACACCTGGTAGAAGAACAGTTTTTCACGAATTTTAATCATTTTTTGTTGCCCAAACATTTTCATTTCTAATTATATCAGACAAACTGTATGTCTACCTGATGTTCATGGTTTATATTTCATATATGATACACATTTATATATATTATGGTTCATATTATCTGTATTTCTGGAAAATCACTTGGTCAAAAGTTTACATACACCCTCCTGTTGTAGTTGAAAAATGCTCTAAAAGTGGTATTAACAAATTAATGATGGCTTTCAGGTGGACCTTGTTTTATTTAAAGGACTTTGGAATATGACAGTGATAAATGACATTTGAATATCGCTTCCGGAAACCTTGAAGCAGGACTGACATTTCGTTCTTACTAAACATAACCAGAAATTGACTCGATGAATTGACTGTTTTCTATGTTAATAGATTAGAGTCCAAAACTTGACCAAAAGTTACTGTAGTGATTCCCAGTTGGTGTCTTTACAGCTCACACCAATGAGTGTTGATCAGTATTGTAACATTAGCACTATATTGGAAAGCCTAAGGAATATAGGGAAGACCTCAGGCAGGGAGTTGATTTACACAAGACGGGCTCCTCTTTAGGAGTAATATCCAAGAATCTTTGCATACCTTTGGCATGAACCATCAGACACAAGGTTAATATTCTTGGGACAGCACAGACTCTACCAAGATCAGGTAGAAAGCGGAAACTCACCCGAACAGCAGGATACTGACTTCTCCGCACAGTTCAGCTTATCCCATGGATGACAAAGAGACATTTGCCAGAGACTTCAGGAAGCAAGGTATCAAGCTTTAACATCAAGCGGATCCTTTTCCAGAAATACAGATAATATGAACCATATATAATTGTATATCATATATGAAGTATAAACCATGAACATCAGGTAGACATACAGTTTGTCTGATTTAACTAGAAATAAAACTGTTTAGGCAACAAAAGATGATTAAAATTCGTGAAAAACTGTTTTTCTACCAGATGTATGTAAACTTCTGGCCCCAACTGTAAATGCAAACATTAATAAGAGTGATCGTCATGTTTTTTAAATTTGTCTTTGTAAAATACTGGAAGGAAATTGGTCACTGGAGATGTTTCGTGAAGGGACACTATTTCTGGAGCAGAAATCCAATTTCTGCAAGTATGTAATTTGTTAGAAAAAGAGATCCGACATTTCCATTCGAAATCAAGTAGCCATTTAAGGCTCGGGGCCGGAGGCGGTTAAATCTCACCAGTTTTCCCCCTCGTTGGCATTATAGGATTACCTGAAAGAAAAGGGTAAATCATGATGTGTAATGTAACTCAAATCCCTTATGCAATCATCGTGCCTAAAATGGAATGGTCGCCGCTGGGTTTACCGCAAATACGTGACGCATTTCATAAGCTGAAAGCTCCGGACCATATTTCATAACTACAGCGCTTTCTAGAGAAATCCTTGATGGCACACATCCCCTGATTTATTTACCAGCTTATTCCTGTTGCCGCGACACTGTTTTCAAGGTTATAAAGCAAAATTTATTGATTCCAAATTATTTTTTTTTTAGACAGACATCCTTCCATTCCATAGCAACGGCAGAATTTGGCTTTTATTATTTCGCTTCATCACCTCTCATCTTTCATGAATGATTTACGAAGAGCGAAAAAATATAAGAAAATGCAATATGAGATGGGGGCTGGATGAATGTGGATATATCAAGCAGATTTATTTCAGCGTTTTCTTTAGAACTCCTTATTGGCGAAAGCAATAAATCACGTCAGCTTGGATGCGCTGTAAGTCAAGTATGTACAAATAACAAGCCGTCTGGCTTAGTTGCTTTGCATCCTCCTATCTGGGTGATAAATAGGCATCTTGAGTGTTTTTCGAGGGTCGATATGTGTGATACATGAGGCAAACGCTTATATTCATGAACACCCTAGCAAAATAAGAATTATTTTGAAAAAAAAAGAAGATTCACACGCAATTTTTGATTCATAGCATTGTTTTATCTCTGCTTGAACACTCATGAATAACTTTTGAAGTATCGATTCTCACATATATTCTTAATATTTCATGGTAAATATTGTTTTCTACTGTAATTCTGAACCAAAATTTGATTAATGATTACTTTTTAGCTATCTGATATTTCAAAAAATTATTGACCCTTTTTAATCCAGATATCAATTGAAACGAATTATATGCCAAACCATAGTGCTCTGGAGCTGTAGACGATTTTAAAAAGACCTTAAAGTTATTAACCACACACACACACACACACACACACACACACACACATATATATATATATATATATATATATGATAAAACTACTCAAGACAGTGAAGTACGTAGCTGAATCCCACTTTTTATTTTTCCCGAGCTTTCGGCTTCAAAGGCCTTTATCAAGGGTTCTACAACAAAACAAACAGAAACAAACGAAATGACAAGCATAAATAAACGGTAAAGAACTTAGGGAAAACAATAGATAATATATATATATATATATATATATATATATTAGTCCTTGAAACACTATACCTTTCGCATTTGTTATTGTAAGCCTGGATACACGACACAATGCAAGACCCGCACTCATGTTTTCATTCTTCTCTGTTCTTGCAATAAAAAACATTGCCGTTTCATGTTGGTATAAAATAATGAAAAGCTGGGTTTGGTAACTAAGCAACGGTCGGAGTTGGCATTTACGACTATACAGACATGACAGAAGCAACCTTTCCCTAATGATCTGACAGAAATCAATAATTCTTGCATTGATTACCTTACCCTAACAGTCTCGATAACTCTGCCCCGATCTGTCGGTTTCAATTGCCTGTATCTCTGATCATACCATTAAGCTTAAAAGCAGAGCAGATTGGATATTTCCATCATGTTGAGGAGAAGGAAAAGGAGTAGAAGGAGCATAGAAAAAAGGATAATTAATTGGGAAATTCACTCTTATTTTTTGTTAGGAAGAGCACGATGATACGTAAAATGATTCTTCAAGATAATTAAAGGACAACTTTCCATTGGTGAATTACACCGAGACGACGACCCTAATAAGATACAGAGAAACCACGATTCTTGGTTTTCGGGAGTTTCCAAGGGGTTCTAGATTTCAGATTGTTGTCCTGGGATAATTGTCCAAAGATTTACTTGTGAAGGACTGATATTCCAGATTTACTTCAAATCAAGAGATAATTCAAGAGAAACGTCTTGAATTGAATGGTATTTTTAACCCATTCCTGAATTTCGTACACCAGGGCCCCTTGTTATAAACAACAAGTTGCAATAACTGTAATAAGCTACTGAAATCAATGCATCTGATTGGATGAAAGCAGATATGTCATAGAAATTTGGCGGTTGTTACTGATAACAAGTTTTATGAAACCGGGCCCAGACCTATGCTCCGTGACTTTAACATCACGTATAAAATGAGATCGATAATTATAATCTTTCGGTATTCTCTCGATATTCTTTATTACTAGATGGGATCCTCGTGGTAACGATTGTCAGGGTTTATAATACAAAAATGAAAAGTGATACATCACATGCACAATAACTGCTGCCGGCTACTCAAGAAACATTCGCTGATGATAACTTCTGAGAAAAGCATGATAGAACTCAAATTATCTTTTATCATTCATGATGATGTAAACTGTGGTAATGAAGCTAATGATGTTATTCATATCAGGGAAATATTTTCCATAAAAAAGTGATTATAAGAGAATGTTAAATTTGCAGATACCATGATGGAAGCATAGCTATAATATTATCATTAAAAATAGTTATAATGATTTTGCACATGCAAAGCGATCAGAAGCACAACGTTGTAATCTTTCTCGTGGTCTATAAGACCGAATGGACCGAAGGGTTTACAACAGAAACATAAATAGTGATGCGTCACATACGTATCAAATTTTCCAATTGCTGAACCACCCAAGCATGACGTTCAATGACGTCACCTATTGATAAGGCCAATTTGAATGTGCGTTTATTGCATCTTTCACGCATGCTTTCTCTCTTTTTTTTCCTTATGGGTAAAAAACGTCCTTCAGCATTTATTCAGATGTTTGCTTTCTCAAACGCTAGAATCAAAAGCAAACCCACTCATGACTGGCGTCCCCTCATGAGGCCAAATCTCTCTTTTGTTCCCCATATGTCATCTGAAAGTCTACCATTATCACTTCTGCAGTGCGATGGATGTAATACCGTTTCGGCATCAAGTTCAAGTATAACAAAAAGAATCACTGACAGGTTTGAATGATGAGGAATGAATAACTACACTTCACCTTCAACTATGGCAATTTCCGATCTTCATCATTCAAAAACAGGGGAAAGAAAAGCCTGGCAACCTTTGAAATCCTTCGAACAATTGTGTGAGTTTTGAAAGGCTATAGCTAAGAACTTAAAAGGTATAGAAGGCCAGGTCGTGTGCTGTTTATTCACAGCCTTTTTTCACTGTCCACCAGAATGCGAAAAGCAGCCATTCTGCCAAGTCTTTTGTTCGACATGATGTGCATTGCGAATATGCATATGCATGTTTTCATTTTGACAATATTGTGTGTTCAGATCGAAAAGAATTTTCCTTACGAGCTGGTGGCTACTTTTATTCATAAAATTTATTTTATTCGGCAAAAAAATAAACGTCAGTCAAGTATTAAAGTGATTACACAATGGTAAACAAAATTTTGATATATGATCGAGAATAGAATTCTAAGAAGAATGACATTAAAAATATGATGATTTTCAATCGAAATCAATGCATTTTGGCTAATTTTGTCATAAAAAGTTATGAGTTGACCAAAAAAATTTAGTACGAGGTATGACGTTAAAGTGGGTACCCAGCTTCGCGCATTGCAGTTGTGCTGCGCGCTAGACTGTACAATATGTATTATACCTTGCGCGCATTTTGAAAAAAATAAATGCATTTGAATGCATTTTATGAAAAGCGCTATATAAGTAAAAGTTACTATTATTGTTACTATTATTATTATTATTATTATTATTATTATTATTATTGTTATTGTCATTATTCCTTTCAAAGTGGCTTTTTTTAATTATGTTTTAAACAAATATCTGATCGTAATCTTTGTGTATTTGTTCAGACAGAAAATTAGAGACAAAAGTATTCATAAAGATTGCTGTATATTATCCTCATGTAGTTCGATTTATATTAGTGTTTGAATGACAATTGATGTTGAAATATTAAATTCATTTTATTTCATCAATAAACGGCAGTAATCACACTGACGATCTGCAAAAATGACCGCCTTTCGAACTCAAATAAACTAGATAAATTGAAAATTCGAACATTTGCAAAGAAATAGCATATTGGATGCATGTTTCTTCCGTCAGAAATGACCGCCTTTCAGACTCAAATAAACTAGATAAATTGAAAATTCGAACATTGGCAAAGAAATAGCATATTGGATGCATGTTTCTTCGTGTATTGCGATAAAAAATTTATCAAACTGAACCGTTCAAGGTCGAAATAGTATGTATACCACAGGCAATGCAAATATATTCAATCATGGACCAGACAAGACTGATAACGGGGCATTTTACAAAACATTAGCTCTGACAACATCACAAGTCGAAGGCTCCGATTCCCTCGCTTGGGGGCTAAACAGAGATTTTTTGACGAAAGTTGAAACCGATTTCAAATCCGGTCTAGTTTTAATGCATTCGTGTTTTTTTTTCTTCCCAATGTTCATTCCTCATTTGGCAGTATTTTTGTTTTTACAATTTTTTAGAACACGACTTCTCGGGACAGAGAATAACCGAACAGTGATTTGAACGTTTTCCTTTAACCAGTGGCGGTGTTAACCCATTCGTGACAGGAATCATTTAAAGCCTAATTTGATCAGCTTTTATTCTTCAAATTGGCAACACCAACATTTTTATTTTATTGCTACATTTTTCTTATAAAACGCCATGTATCTGAAATGAATATAAATTGACAGAAATTACGATGAGAAGTCAAAAAGTTGCCAATTTGCAGGGGAAAACGGTGATTTTAAACTTTCTATCACATTGCCAATTTAAGGATTTTAATGCTTATTTTCCTTTTAAAAAATTTCAGCATCAATCAACGAATATTGTCGCAACCAAAATGGGCACAGTTTGTGTAGAATTTTTTGCTCTTTCTGCTCATGTATTTGGTATGGTTTTTAGAGCTTTGCATCAAAAGTTATTAGGCCAAACCACAAAATGTGGACCTCTGTCATGAATGGGTTAAGAGGGGAGGGGGCAGTTTCGACCCATCCCCCTTTTGAAACCAAAGCGTTTATTGTGCTTTTCCCTTTATCACTAATATGATGATCCCTTTTCAGATAATTTTGAAAGACAATGAGAGTCCAAAATGCGTGATGGGGCTCATTCTCTTCTCTTTTATTTTCTATTTTTGGCCTGGTAGAAAATTTTCTGAGATTTGTGCCCCCACTTTTACAAAATCCTGAATCTGGCCCTGCTTTGCACAGTATGTCCTGTATTTACATTCCTTTATGGATCATAATATTTCCATTTTAAATGTGATTAAGAGGGGTCTGCTCGCAAGTCATAAGGACCGCTATTCACAATGACAGCTGATAATGAATGAATAGCGGTTCTTATGAATAACGGTCCTTATGAATAGCGGACCTTCAGGTACAGAAACTTACACGTGGTCATGATGACTAGCGGTCCTTATGACTAGCGAGGTTACCCCGATTAAGATATGCCATTAAATTTAATAGAAAGTCAAGTACAAGCGCCGGTATAGAGACATTGGAATTGTAAATACCTGTAGCAAGTGTAAACTTATCCTCTTCACACATGTCACAAATCTGTATCGAAGACTATAATTATGGCAAGGTAACGACTTGCGTGAAGTTATTAAATCTGATTATGTTTCAAAATACATTCATGAATTGCTTTCATTTCCGTGATACGACCCCGGGATACGACTGTACGGTTTTCCGTTGAAGTATGTTTACCCTGTTCGCATTTTGAACTCGTTGATGGGAAAGCTATGGTATGGCGACTCCGTTTTTGCATCAAAGTTCGATGAAGTGGGTTGTTTTTCATTCCTACTTTGTTTATTTGGATTGAAGCATCATATATCTTTTAGACGTTCCCTCCTGAACGTAAGATGACAAATAGTTGGGAATAGAGATGTGCTAGTTTGAAGTGTCTTTGCACCTACACAAATTTATTCGCGTGGGTTTTATTCTTGAGGGAATGTTGAGATTTATTTGTTATTGTCATGATTGTGGTCATGGTAATTCATCTCAATAATCGTATTTTGCCAAATGTTCGAACAAGGAAACTCATCCATAAAGATTCTCCTATCAAGTCTTCATTTTGTCTTGAAACTATTCCTTAAAGCCTCGTCACAACAAAGCTTTAATTCGTCTAGTTTCCTACCTTATTCCCTGTTTGTAACAAAATCAAAATCTTTAAATATAACGTTCACGGTATTGCTCAAATGTCATCTTATGTTTTCAGAAAACGAATAAATTTCTCCCACACTTAAAAACATTTGAAAGTAATTGAGGAGCCATGCAGTAAGATGACACTTGTGTCTTTGGAATTTCGCGGGGGGGGGGGGGGGGGTGGTCATCAGTCTCGTATAAGATGGATTAAATGCTAAGGAAAATTTCCATGGGTTAGAGACCATGTCGGAGGGGTGCATCATCATCTCTCCCAACTTATTGTTTAGCCCAATTTCCAAACTTGTGAAGGGGGCCGGGCGTAAATATGTCAATTTTTTTGCAAACATGAACAAACTTATCATGGCTGTTTCCCCGTGACGATAACTTATCTTGTGCTTCTAAACCAAATAATGGAGACGAAAAAAAAAAAAGCGATTATACTTTATATATAGTGCTAGAGCCCTAGATTCCCCCTAAAGAGCAAAATATGGGTGTAACCTGATCACCACTTGGTGTCCGGGTTTTTTGTTTTTGTTAACCCATATACATAATACGTACTCCCCGTTGAAAGGAAGCGTGCAACCATGTGCCCGGCGCAAGACATTATGGTATTTAATCATTAATATGCATCAATCCTGGAACATGAGTGTGCCTCGTGATTCTTCATTTGCACCGAACACGAACACCGCGTGGCGCGTTTGAAAAGCTAATTTGTCATAAAATGTGCTCTTAAAGATAGAATTGAGATCTAGGGGGGGGGGGGGGGGGGGGGGGGGGGTTCACAAAGACTAAGATTGACTGAAATCGCACTTAAGTATGGCAGGCTGTTAATGCCACTAGTTGCTCTCAATTTTCCTGTAGCGATATTCTCTCAAAAGAAGTGCCAATTGTGGTTGCAAATCAGAAGAATATACATTTTCTCTGCTGAAAGAAACAACAATAACAACAACAAATACTGAAAATTGCAATCACAATCAGCATCCAATCCTTTGACAGACTGATTGTGAGAGAAACTAATGGCATCAACTACCTGCCATAGTGTGATTTCAGTCAATCTTAGTCTTTGTGAAACATCCCCCCCCAGGTCATGTAATTTTTTTGAGAAAGAAATTGTCTGAAAGTCACGGTAAATTGAAAGTTTCATTGTGTTGTACATACATGTACATGTAGCAGTTACTAGGCATGCGTAGACCGTGTGGTCTTAGAAACCGTGAGCGAAATGATGAGAAATTTACTCAACTTACACTGCACCCTACACAGAAAAGTGTATATTGGATTACACACAAGTCATGTGGGAAAACTGTGAAGTCCAGGAACTTTTTTCTTATTTATTGTCATATTTCGAAGATAAGAGCATTTGAAGACTGATAAGAGTAATTCTTTTCAGGGAAATGTTTCTTCTATAATACTATTCCAGTGATATGAAATGGGCTTTATACATGTATTTTTGACACTGCTACCAAAAATCAACTTTTAAGGGTGGATAAGGTGGTGTGCGAATGTTTGCTTTTTCATAATTCTACCATGGCGCACTTCGCCACAGCCCTCAATAATGGCGCCTAGATTAAAAACGCAACGAGAATGACTGCCAATAAGATATTTTTACTCTTAACGAATGGCTCTTCAAACTGAATTACAGACGTGAAGATGGAGACATGGCGATGAAATGGGAAATTTGATGAAAGAAAACACAATGTAACACTTCCATGTCGTGCTCAAGCCTCGGGCACCATCTCAGCAATGCAACTTGATCACAGCTTTCATGTTCAAGGGACTTGTAGATGCAAGGGCTAATGTTTCATTTGTACTTGTTAAGAGTATGAGAGATACCTCGAAGATGCATGTGATAGAGCAACGTGAATTGAACCTATTCAAGTATGGATATAGGAGTAAGCTTCCACAGAACAACATGAATGGAATCTATTTTAATAACCCATCGACTTCCGATTTTTTTTTCATGCATGCCGATATATAGGCTTATACATTGTACAGGGGTCATCCGGTTCTATATATGAAACGAAAATTTGCTTTAGATAACAGCAGCTGCTGCCAGAACAGAATGAACTGAATCTATTTCAAGATTAACTTTAAAGGGATATCGTAAACAGTATTTGAATCCGATCTAAATTTTTATTCTAATTTATGACATAGAATTATTACATTCTTTTTTTTTTTTCTTGAAATGGATGAATAAGATCCTGAAATACATCCTTTTTCAAATTGTAACATTTTAATTCAAATTATACAAATAAATATTACTCTGCACATCTCGCCTTCAATGAACATGTTCAATTTATATGCCCCCCAACAAATATTTCCAAATGTATGAATTCTACATTGATTGTTAAGTTCCTTTGTTTTGTTTCTTTGTTTTGTGTTGGCGTATTCAGAGAAGCTAGAAATCAGTTTGTTCATTCATGATATCTTCCCCGAAACATTTCTATCTCTCTCTCTCTATTCATGTTCTTGCAGCATTTCAGTCTGTTCCTCTCACACGCTCTTCCAATTCCTTGGCATTTTCTTTCTTTCTCTCCCGCCCCACCTCTCTCTCATTTTTGCTGTCTCCCTCCCTCTATATCTCCTTCCCCCTCCAAGTTCACTTTCTCGTTTGCTCACCCCCTTTAGGGGACACTTCTTGCTTCCCTAGTAATATTCCTACCTTCCATCCATTGTTTTCATATGCCGTGGGATAAAACCCCACCATCAAGATTCTGTTACACGAAGCCCTGGATTCCAAGTTTTTCGACCTTTCTCAACCGATCTAGGATTTCACCAAGTATTCAAGATAGCTTCACGCCACTGTGACGTCAGACAATTCTACCCGAAATTTATCATATAGTTTCGACCTAAGGGCAGTAAAGAAGGACGTGATAAACATGAGATATGAAATAAGAATAAAACACGAAGAAACAAATGTTATTTTTATCATTATCCGATGCAATAATTCATTTAACGAAATTGTTATTCCTTTAGAACACGTCATGAATTTATCTCTTGTTAATGGTATAGTTCCCGACCGAATGAAAATTGCGAAGGTAGTTCCTATCTACAAAAAGGGAGATCCGTCCGATATAAGTAATTATAGACCTATATCTCTCTTATCTTCTATTTCCAAAGTCTTAGAAAAAATTATATACAATCGTACAATAAAATTTGTGAGGAGTTTTGGTCTTTTATCAGAATCACAATTTGGCTTTAGGCAAAAGCATTCAACAACACATGCAATCTTATATTTCATTAATCATATAGCGACTGCTGTTGACGACCACCTTCACACTCTTGGTATCTTTCTGGACCTCTCCAAGGCCTTTGACACCATTGACCATGAAATCTTATTGTCTAAACTATCACATTATGGAATTAGGGGGAAGGCCTTGGAGTGGTACAGAAGTTATCTTACTGGAAGAAAACAGTTTGTCTCCATAAACAATTCTAATTCCGATTATAATGACATGATTTGCGGAGTACCCCAGGGTTCGCTTTTGGGGCCATTATTATTCATTTTATATATCAACGATTTTCAGGATTCATCAAAGGCCTTATCTTTCATATTATATGCAGATGACACCAGTGTTTTCTTTTCACATAAAAATCCTGATACTCTTGTAAACATAGTAAATACTGAACTCAGATGTATTCATGAATGGATCTGTTGTAACAAACTTTCTTTAAATGTTGCAAAGACCCAGTGCATGCTTTTTAGTAATTCAATCACAGCTCTACCCAGGAACGTCTTTCTTAATAATATTTTAATCGATATTGTCGATTCAACGAAATTTCTTGGTCTATATATAGATAACAAATTTTCATGGAAGCCGCACATTACGTATTTATCAAAACTATTATCTAGAAATGTTGGCGTCATAAAAAAACTAAAAACTTTTTTGCCTCCAAACGTTTTATCAAATTTGTATAATACCCTTATTCTTTCTTACTTAAATTATGGGATATTAGCTTGGGGCAGTTCCTCTAGAAATCAGTTGGATAGACTACTACTTACACAGAAAAGAATAATGAGAATCATTTGTCATAAACACAGATTAGCTCACTCAGATCAATTGTTCTTCTCCAATAAAGTTTTAAAAATACAGGATTTATACTCTCTTCGCCTGGGCTGCTTTATGTTTCAGTTAAACCAAGGAGAGCTGCCAACTTCCTTAAGTTTACTGTTTTTAAGAAACGAGATTTTGCACAGCTACCCCACCAGATTATCGTCATCTTTCCATCTTCCGAAGCTCAGAACTTTTTACAAACAGAAGACTATTGTTTATACTGGTCCCCATTTTTGGAATTCTCTAGATGAATCTTTAAAACTGACACCAAGCTTATTTTCGTTCAAACATAAGCTTAAGACTACACTGATAAATAACTATAATGTTACACTATGATTTTCCTGCAGGAGGCTGTTCATTGTCCCATGTTTGTGCTTGAGTTGTTCTGATGTACTTGTCCCGTTTAGTGTAGTCTTGTATCGTCCCGTCTAGTTTGTATCTTTTTATACCATTTTCATTAATTAATGATACTGTAATATTATTTTGGGGAACCTGAATTACAAGCTCCGCTTTCCAAGGTTTCCCACACAATATACAGCTAGCATTTAAGTTAAAACTGAACTTTCTAAAATTCAATTATACATTATATCTGTGTACTGGACCTTTGTGAACTATTTCAATATTTCTAATTGTTAATTTATTCTATACTCACATTTCTGTTGTAAAATAATTATCTTTGCTGTTATTGTGGAAATAAACGAAATGAAATGAATGAAATTTTGCGATAGTTGTGTCCTTTCCATATAGCATGTACGAGTGTCCAGAGAATATCCTATACACTCTGAAATCAGACTAAGCAGATTTGACTAGGTTACCGGATCACACGGGCACTTACTCTTTTCTAGTCAAATGTGACTATAGATTCTAGTCAAAATGACCAGAATTCTATTCAATTTAACAAAGAACGAACAGTTTTCTTGTTAAAATTGACACAGTTCTAGTTAACAGAAAAAGACCAGAATTCTAGTTACTTATTAGATTTATCAGAACAAGGGATCCCACGGGCACTTACTCTTTTCTAGTCAAATGTGACTAGATTCTAGTGAAAATGACCAGAATTCTAGTAAAAAAATTAAACAAAATTTTACCCAAATTCTAGTCGATTTCACTAGAATCAAGTCAAGTTAGTGTTGGTGCCTGTATGATTCGGTAGACTAGTCAGATTATTTCACTAGAATCTAGTCATTTTGATTAGAAATTTGCCACTTTTGACTAGAGTAGTACTGGTCTGTCAAATTTGACTAGAATTTGTCTTTAGAGTGTAGTTTGTTCAAAAAATACTCTTTCTGTTTAGTTTTTATCAGATTATAGAATTTTTCTTTAGAGTGTAGTTTGTTCAAAAATACTCTTTCGCTCTTTAGTTTTTATCAGATTCCAATATCTGTTTTTACTTTTCCGTAAAGCATTAGTCATGTTAGTACTTCTTGATAATTTGAGTTCAGATGTAGGTTCTTGGTCTATGTTTTATTAGTTCCTTGAACGTCAGTTCTATTCTTTCTGTGGTTGATTCATTTAAGTTTTGTATTCTTCTCATTTACCACGTTGATCTAATAGATGTTATTTGTATACAATGCAAAGCACAGGGCAACCCTTATTGAGTCAGAAGAGATATCATCGCGCCCGGAAGTACACCCTGCGAAATTTGAAGACGGTATCATCCGTGGCTAATATTGTCGGTGAATGTCGTTTTTATTTTTTACCACTGGAAAAGAGTGAAGGAGGTCAGTTTATATTTCTCATTTTTTGGCTTCAGGGGAACTGCAAACTAAGTCAGTACATGCTTCTCGATTTGTAAGAGAAAACTTCCACGTATTACTTCTAACAGCGACCAAACCTTTCTTCTGTTCTATATCTCGGGAAATAAAAAGATAAGAACAAAAAAGAAATACTGTCACCTTCGCGAGTTTAGTCTTATGCAACCTTTGCAGTACGTGGTTGGTATATCTAATACAAGCTGGGCATCATTTTGCCTGTAATGCTGTTTAACGCAAGGTGTTAGATCTTTTTCTTATAATAAAGTATGAAAATCATGCTCTTAGATTGTGATAGGTAAAATAGTTAGTTAACCGGGTCTAAGGATTTTCTTATGGTGCATAGGGCCTATTTCAATTTCATTTCACTTATTTCATATTTCTTATATAATAATAATAATAATAATAATAATAATAATAATAATAATAATAATAATGTTCAGTTCTTTTATAGCGCATGACACATGAAATTAGAAAGTAAGTAGATAGAGTTGGGCACTGAGTTCATGTGTAAAAAAATTACATGTTGAACAAATGCTTTTTAAGAGAAGTCTTAAACTCATTTAAATCATGAATATTTCTCATAAAATGTGGAAGTGCATTCCATAGGACGGAAGAAGCGTGTGCAAAATATATAAGAATTACATTTCTAACAGAAAGTACAAATTAATAAGATTACAATCAATGAAAGAGTAAATGAATAACATAATGATAAGCGGTCAAAGTAGGAAAACAGAATTTCTATGTAGGAATACTGATATAATTAAAAGATATATGATGGGACACTATCATGAAAGCAAGCTTTTAAAATTGTAGGTCCCAATGAAATAATTGGGGGTAAGGAATAGAGAATGCGTTTTATCAGTGACCATTCCCAAGTCCAAAGGGGGGGGGGGGAAGAAAAAGAAAAAAAAAACTTATGCATTGACGTTGTGTTTTCTTTTATTGAAACTGGATCAAGCATCCCTTAAAAATATTTATATCATGAACTGTAATTTGTGTTCAGCTGGTAAACGAGCAGCACAGAATGAAAAAAAAAAAGACAGCCAAGCTCACCGTGAGTAAATTATGTATCAGCATCAAGATTTTTCTTCATTTTACGTTTGAAAGAATACAAAGAGTGGCATTCCATTATTACTACAGGGAGAGCATTCCAGTTCTGAGGAGCTTTAAATATAAGGAGAAGGCATCACCTATCTGCCTGTAGGGCTGCGAGGGGAAGCCAACTTGATCACTGAATTGATACGCAGGTGGAACACTACATCGGGGGTTTCCCCTACTCTTCTATTGCCCGCAGTGGATGACATTTGAAGTGATAAACTTCATTCCAGTTTCATATCACTTTGAATCATATCATGATGTGACTTTTATTTACACTGAAAGTGGGTTTTTAAACTTGCAAAATGGGTTTGTGAATATTCTCAATCATCCAGGTAAAGTAGATCATGCACTATATCAGTAAATCTGGTCAACTAGACTTACTTGTGTTTTCGAGTTGCGACGTTTCACGTCCTCTCCGGGACGCTTTATCAGGCCGACTGGTCTTTGGCGGCAATTGGTTATTGACCCGTGACAGGGTCCCGGAGAGGACGTGAAACGTCGCAACTCGAAAACACAAGTAAGTCCAGTTGACCAGATTTACTGATAAACTTGCAAAATATATATTTATGTGTTTATTCAAACCAAATCATTTATATTTTTTTTTACTGAAAGTTCATCGTGACATCTAGACAGGTAATCCTTTGTCTTGGAGGAACAATGGGTAAATGGAAGCAAATCGAAACCAATGAAGGCAGGAAGAGGGCTGGTATATCCACCCATGTTCCCTACTTTCTGATATTGCTAATACTTGATCCTTTTTTTATTCGCCTGGAGAGGATGAAATATGAAGTAGAAAACAGAAAGGTCAAGATTGGTGCTACGGAGTCCTGTTTCACCATGGCGGGTGTTTTCAAATCGATCCCCACGCGTGCCTCTAGATCCGTCATCGGAAAACTAGATGTTCTGCTTTCTCATGAGAGTAGGCACCGTATCCCTGATTGAATTAGGATGCATTGAGGGAGATGGTGATAAGGGTTACGGTGCTGCCAGTAAGTCCCCAAAGCCACGCCCTATATTTGCACCAGTTTCACTACTCGTGAGTTATCGTAGCCAGTAGCAGGTCTTCTGGAGAATAAAAAATGCATTTCAGGTGGCGTAGGAGAGTTTATCGTGTACATTTTTCCTGCCATCCCCCCAAATCATGCCATATTTCCCCCAGTTTAACAACTCGTGCGCCTTCGTAGCCAGTAGCAGGTTTTCTGGAGAATTAAAACATGCATTCGGGTGGTGTAAAAATATGGTGTTCATTCAGTCAAACCCCGAAGCCACGCCCTAATATTTGACACAGTTTCATGACTCGTGCGCCTTCGAAGCCAGTAGCGGGTTTTCTGGAGAATTAAAACATGCATTCGGGCGGTGTAAAAATATGGTGTTCATTCAGTCAAACCCCGAAGCCACGCCCTAATATTTGACACAGTTTCATGACTCGTGCGCCATCGAAGCCAGTAGCGGGTTTTCTGGAGAATTAAAACATGCATTCGGGCGGTGTAAAAATATGGTGTTCATTCAGTCAAACCCCGAAGCCACGCCCTAATATTTGACACAGTTTCACGACTAGTGTGCTAACGTTACCCCCCCCCCCCCGGTAGGCCTACCAGGGGATTAATAGTAGTAATATTCATACATCAGGCATTTTACAAGATTCATGTGTGGGAGTGTGAGGGATCGGTTTGTATAGCTTTGCAAGCGAGGACAGTGAACAAAGAAAATTCCTGACAACAATGGTCCTCGGATGTCAAACAATAGTGTTCGCAGATGGATAGTTTTCACAGGTTAAGTGAAAATCACGATGAAAATTTTCTAAATTTTTGAACAGACTATTATTATGGAGAACGGTGAGGGCATGACATCATCTACTCCTCGTTTAATGTTCAAGTGTTTAAGAACTGTTTTGCTATTAAAAAAAAAAAAAAATCGAGACTTTGAAGATCGTGGGTTCGAGTCCACTCCGGGCGGATGAGTGAAGTCTGCGTTTGGTGTTAAAGTGCCCCTTCCCTGCTTCACAGACGCAGGCCATGTTTCAGTGGAAAACACTCCGTCCCTCGGACAGGACGTTAAATGAGCCCCCGTGTAGAGGAGATTTACCACCTTTGCACGTTAAGAACCCACTGCACTATTCGAAGAGTAGGGGAAACCCAGGTGTAATTGTACACCTGCACATCCCAACCAGTTATACCGGGAGTAGAGACTGAAGGATCACTGTAATCAAGTTCACTTTTCTCCTCACAGGCGTAGGTGACACCAAATACTTCATAATAAAATTAGGGTTTTTCAAAGCAAAGTCATTAGATGCTCTTAAATAGACGAGATGCGCCAAATTGGCACGTTAAGAACCCATTGGACTACTGGGAGAAGAAGATAAAGAAGGGGGCGGGGTAATACCCAGGTGTAGTGATACACTTGCATATTGAACAGGTTTCAAGCAGATTTACCGGGAGGAAAACCGAGGTTACAGTAGGCGCGGTTCGACCAAAAATGGGGAGGGGGTGGCTACTGGGGGCTTGGAGGATTGTAATGTAAATAAGAATATATATGAAATTAAACTTGCACCTATATCGTCCATTTTGGGGGGGGGGGGAGGGGGCTGGAGCAACTACCCCTCCCCCTGTAGAACCGCATATGCATGGGTTACAGTGATCATGGCGATAAATTAGAACTCTTGTCCCCTCCTAGCCAAATACCTAATAATGATGATGATAGTAACATTGTAATCTATGCAATTGCCAAGAACATGATTTCTAAAAAAGAAAACACCTAATGTCACTTCTTGCAATAGTAACTTTATTCATTGCAATTTCTTATTGTGGCTCTTCCTCAAGCTTCTTTCGCATAATTCGTTTTCTTTTACTTTATATCATCCCATTTTCTTTGTCTCTCTGTCAGCTTACTTTCTGCCGATCCTCTCTCTCTCTTTCATGGCTGTGCTGTAATTCTATCAACATTGCATAATGTTTCTTTTGAAATAACAATGCCGTAAGTTCACTGGTACATAATCAGGGGTGTTTTTCACAAAGTTGTGCGCAGAGTTACGTAGCATGACTTGAATATGGAGGGCCAAATAGGATTTTCAGTCATATTTTAATCGTACAAACTAAATTTGAAATATCTGTATAGATTATCATCATTGTTATTAACACAACATTTTTAATTTGAAGTATAGTTTTGTCAATAAATTAATTGAGATGTTGGGAAATAGAGTCACACTTTTTTTAAACAATAGGAAAAACCTTTGGCATTCCATTTGGCTATTCATTTATGAAGTCGATCTTAAAGTCATGCGTAACTTCACGCACAATTTTGTGAAACACACCCCGTCTGGAACGGTGTATAATACCTGCATTAAACATGAAGGGACAATTCGTATCTTTATGGGAGAAAAAAGATTATTATGTTTCACAACAAAGAGTTTGCACTACTTCAAGTTCTGACACTGTAATAGACCGGTAGAGGAAATATCTTTATTTTATCTCTTACCGAACCACGGGAAGTGAAAATAATCATATTTGATCGATACACGTCTGCCAAAACCCAATTCGAGAGAGAGAGAGAGAACATCGTGGTGGATTGATTTAGGCTTGTGATTTGTGTTGGGAAAATTATGCACTGTCCATTTTTGGAATGCCTTTTTTCCAAGAAAGAAAAACTTTCCAAGGGCAATGTCTTTGAATTTGTTTAAACCCAGACATGATATCTAAGCATCTCTAAAACAGCACCCGTAGTATTCGAATTTGTTGAAACTCAGACATGACATCTAAGCATCTTTAAAACAGCACCCGTAGTATTCGAATTTGTTGAAACTCAGTCATGATATCTAAGCATCTCTAAAACAGCACCCGGAGTATTCGAATTTGTTGAAACTCAGACATTATATCCAAGCATCTCTAAAACAGCACCCGTAGTATTTGTTCTTCTCCTGTGCATGCCTTTAAGGAGCATTGTCGGTCTTCAAGAGATCAGGATATCTGGAAAACGTTGAAAGTTCATTCCAAGTCTGTTTAACCATCAGCACAAACACACACCGCGTGCACACATTCGTGACATTAGGGGAAGTCCAGGGAAAGTCCCACGAATGTGCTCCGAATGATCCAGAGTCATAGCTCGGTTACAGTTCGTTATTCCGAAGGTTATTCATTCCGTAGGTTCGTTTGTCCGAAAATGAAAAAAGGGTTCATTATTCCGAAGGTTCGTTAATCCGAAAACGAAATAAGGTTCGTTATTCCGAAGGTTCGTTAGTCAGAAAATAAGGTTCGTTAGTTCGTTAGTTGTTTTTCGGAATAACGCAACAAATGTTTGGATGAACGAACCCTTTTGCATTTTCGGACTAACGAAGATCTAGGTATACGCAATTTGCGTGTTTCGGAATAACGAACCTTCGGAATAACGAACATCACCCGATAGCTCAACGACCTTGAAAACTTTTTTTTTTTTTTCAGATTCAAATTTCAAGTGGGGCGTAAGGAAATACATCATCGTCGCTCCGGAAGATGAGAGGCATGAGAGGAGAGGGACGCCAGTTTGTTGTTGAAGACCGTTTTGGATTTCTAAACAATTCATTAGTCCATATCCTTTGGCGATAGACGAACCTTGAAGAAAACATGGTGAAGGTGGGCAAATGCTGAGAGACATAACGCCAATCTAGGGAAGCCAGCGTAGTATTTGCCAGGGTGGAAAACAAGTCATGATTTCCTGCAGGTTTGATTATTTTTCAGAAACATATTTTTAAACATTCGAAGTGAGGGCTTTCATTATTTGAGGGGTTGGTTGTATTTTAACACAAAATATGATATCCATTGATTCAGAATATTTCAGTGTGTGTGTGTGTGTGTGTGAGCTAGAGAGAGAGAAGGAGAGAGAGAACATTATACCTTCAAGTGTTCAAGGAACAATTATTTTATACGTTAGAAAAGAAAAAGAAACACTTATTTTAAATGTGCCCATGGATAGATTCTGTTGAAGCCATTGAAAGAACTACCGAAAGTAATGATTCCTTTTCCCCCTTATTTTAAAGAGGTTAAGATCACTGCATGAAAGAGTCAGAACAAGAATTACAATAGTGGCATTGACAGTAATTATTTTCCATGATTATGGTGATATGTCATCGGCTGCATTTTCGATGTGTATGCTTAAAGGGGGTACCTAATGCTGAAATAATGTTAGCTCATTTGAAAGAGCATGATTTTATTAGCAGAAAATCATCTGCCTAAAGTTTTTTTTAAAAGTCGTGTTGCCAAGGAAACCCCCAAATGTGGTAAGATTTCAGGATATTTTTGACCCCTCAGCTGTGACCCAGTTTCAACTGGGTACCCACTTTTACATCAAAATGACGTCAAAGTGGGTACCTTGTCGCGCACTTATAGCAAAATGCGCGCAAGGTATCATACATATTGTACAGTCTAGCGCGCAGCACAACTGCAGTGCGCGAAGCTGGGTACCCACTTTGACGTCATACCTCATCCTCAAATTTTTTTTGGTCAGCTCTTGACTTTTTATGATAAAAATAGCCAAAATGCATTGATTTCGATTGAAAATCATCATATTTTTAATGTGATGTTTCTTAGAATTCTATTCTCGATCATATATCAAAATATTTTTTACCATTGTGTAATCACTTTAAAAAGACGCAAGAAGGAGCGAAATCAACAAAACCTTATTCCAAAAAGAAAGCTTTCCGATTCACAGCATTGCAGGATTTGTTGTATATAACATGTTTTCACTCAAACGAGTAAACAAAGATGGATTCTTTACGAAATCACTAATGTACACAATGCCAAAGAAAGACAGCAAAGATACTAATATTGTCCATCCAGTGGCCTAGCATGTGGTCACGAGGGGGGGGGGGGGAATTATTGTATTGGATAAAATGCGAAAACCAGGACCATAGGTGAAGGAGAAGGTGTAAGATCTTTGAATCATCTCATCTTCACATTGCCTGCCCCACTTCTTTTCATTCTCGTGCTCCTTTTTATTATATTTTTTAAATGGGAGCACTTGGTCCTGCGCCCCTGATGACTATGCCACTGAGTGTAGCAGAACCGTTTATTGACCCGTAGTGGGAGCTCGTCCTCTCTGTCGATTACCACCTCGCAGGGGCGTACCGTCACCCTTCTCGCCCCAGGGAGCAAATCGATTTTGGCCAAGCAGCTTGAAGATATGATGCGTGTGAGTTCAGGTAGGGATGTTATCTATTCCGAGATGAAGGAGGAGGATGAGGGATTTTTTTTTAACCCCCAGGATTTCTTGGCAGTAATGTAGAATGGGAGGTTATGAAATGACAAAGATTGTGAGAAGGTGGTGGGGAAGGATTCTTTGCTACCCCTTCCCAGGATGGGGAATGTTTGGGGATGCTGTTTATTCCCAAAATAAAACAGAGGAGGGCTCTTTGCAATTCACAGGGAGCCTCGAGAAATAAGGGAGATGGGGGTGGGATGTCAAAGATTCTGAGAAGGAGGTGGAGGGGTTCCTTTAATGCCCCTCCCTGGGTTTCCTTTGAAGAGACATGGTGCAGGTTTAGGGATGTTGTTTATTCCGAGAAGCAGGTGGAGGTGGAGGCTCTACTACCCACGACGTGATAAAGGACGTAAGTAAAGGAGCGGGAAATGTTAGGGGTGTTGTGTATTCCCATAAGATAAGGAGAAGGCTTTGCTACCCACCCGATGAGGAGATGGTTAGGTTTGGGGATGTTACTTATTCCGAAGAGATGGAGGAAGAGGGTTATTTGCCGCCCGGAAGTGTCTTGTAATGTAAGGGAGATGGGCTCGGTTTGGGGATGTTGTTTATTTCCAGAAGAAAACTAGTAGTGTTGTTTGCATCCAGGGTATCTTGTGATGTAAAGTAGACAGGGCAGTAGCGATCAGATAGAGTCTAGGTAACCCGACGCCTCTGGACACTGCTAGGGATATTCTGACGTAGGTTTTGGAAGAGTGAAAACTGGAGAAAATAAATTATGATTAGCTTGCAGTGCTGAGTTCTTTGATTATAATGCTCACTACGTTAAATCTAAGCAGAATAATTTTTATCCTTGCTATGAAAAGAAAGATAACATGATGTTACTCTTCAGTTATTAAAGGAGAATGCAACCCAGGCATCATTGTGCTCTTAGTGAATGGAGATGACCAAGAAGAGTAAACAGTGAAAATTTGAACAAAATCGGACAATCTGTTCAAGAGTTATGAATTTTGAAAGTTTCAGTAAATCCCTATTAGTGGGATCCTTGAGTTGGCAACTTTGCCAGCATCTGTGATGTCATCGTGGACAACTCTCCATCCATTTTGTACATAAATTTTCAAAAAATTGATTTACATGAAATTCCAAGTCAGAAATCAACATAATTCTTCTCAAAATGCTTGGAGAATTGATGTAGCCATGTCATACTCAAACAATAAATCTAACAAATTTGTATTTTTCTTGAAAATGAAGAAAATTTGAAATTCTGTGTACAAAATGAATGGAGAGTTGTCCACGATGACATCACAGATGCTGGCAAAGTTGCCAACCCAAGGATCCCCATAATAAGGATTTTTTTAAACTTTCAAAGTTCATAACTCTTGAACAGATTGTCCGATTTTGCTCAAACTTTCACTGTTAACTATTTTTGTTCTTCTTCACTCACTAGAAGCACACTGATGTCTGGGTTGCATTCTCCTTTAAAACTGAAATATTATTTATTAGCAAATTATTAACAGACTGTGTCGAAAGCAATGATAATAGTTGCCTGTCTTATTATTTTAAAGTTTAACATTGTCTGGCAACTACCAAAGGGATGATTACGCTAGCACTATGTTCAAGTGTTCAAAGACTAAAGTACATCGTTAACATCTATAGAGAGAATAAAGAAAGTATACAAATAATATAATACAGGGAGAGAGAGGAAAAGGTAAAGTCATTGGTGACAATAGTCAAATATGACTGATTGCCAATTAAACGTAAGAAGGCGCCACAAGCACATTCAACTGGTTTTACGATGGTGAATATATTACATTAATCCTGGGATTTCAAACGTGGTTTCAAACGACAGAATCTGACAAAACACTTAACCCATATGGGCCACTGAAACAGAGTTATCCCTGTATTACGCCTTTTGGTGTATAAAAGAACTCAGGAGTCAGCGGGTTAAACATGTTAAAGAAAAAGACGATGCTCTAGACAAAACCTCAGGACGACAAAATCCCTGAAAAACGAATCTCTATAAGATTTACCACAGAAAACTTCTCCTGCTACAACACTATCCCAACAAAATGTTGAACTTTCGCTAACATTGTCCTACAAGCATGACAAGGGGATGGGTAATCGCCTTTGGTTGTCCAATGGGGCAATTTTCAATGAATTCTTAGAACAACAAGTCAACAGAAAATCGGTGCGAAATAAAAAAAACCCAACATCATCTAGAGAAACAAAACAACAACATACAAAAGAGCAAAACAACACTAAAAACAATCCAAGTACAAATCACGCCTTAATCAATCAACTTATCTGTTTGGATCTTCTACCACTTGACGCAAAAACGAATCTAAGACGATGGAAATGCTGTCGATTTCCTCGAGGCATCCACTTTTGAGTGGAGTTGGAATTTGGTTTCATTTAAATTTTGTTTTTGAGCCAAGTCGTCAATTGGGAGGACAACATCAACATGCGATATCGAATCTAGAAGAGACACCAATAGTATTGCAGATTATGTAGTACTTTTTACGTGAAAACTGTGAAGAAATATTTGGAGACGGTGTGAAAGTGTGAAATACAATTTTGAGCTGTCCATCTAAAAAGAATCTGGGATGATACATCACCATTCTATAATTTCAAGATCCTGCAGTATGCCTAGACCTACACTGAGAAATTTGCAAATTTACTATGCCATCCCTACCCGTAATGGTATAGGCAAGCGCAGAAAGCATATTTTGATTGGTCAAAGTTTACTGTTAGCAGTTAGCTTCAAGAATTATTTCTTGTCATGAACGAGGAGACAGATTTGCACGATTATATTTTGCTCTTGTTTTATTGGATAAAAATCAAATAAAATGATATGAACTTCAACTTGAACTTTTATAACATTGTTTACATACGATGCCGGAAGTTACAACAGCAAAACGAGGTTGAAAGGCAACATAAAAGTGATAGATAACCATGATAAAACTAATTGGGGAGAGCACCTCCGTTTTCGCATGTAGCTCATTGAAATGTGATAATGTCATGCTCGACAAAATTGCGAAACCTTTCCATCATCATTTCCTCGCCCCTATACCTGCGGAAAGCAATCAGTTCCTTGATTAATGGCTCGATTCTTACTAAACGCGACGATCCATATTCAGTAGTAGCAATTGGTTAAATGTCATATGGTATAAACAAGGTTATCATGAATATATTTATTCAATGATATGATGAATGTCGTAGAATGTGCTGTTACGTTGTTTTATGATGTTTTCTTCTCCTGTCTTTCCCTGTGGATTCTGTTATGCTATAGTGGTTATATGATTTCCTTGTTCCTATGCTCCAGTGTTTATTTCGTCATGATGTCTTGATGTAAACTAACTATTGTTAGTCTTCGGGCTTTTTACTTGGAATTATTTCTTTGATAAAACCGCAATTGCATTGAATGGAATGGAAGTGAATTCGTAAACTTAATAATCAAATTGTGTCTCAGAGCAAAGGGACAAGCTTTCTGTTGTTTACCCTATATAAAGAATCATTAATTTTTTTAAATGCATTTCCTGGGCCCCGTAACACTAAGATTTGCAATCAATCCCAAAGTTTTAACAGCCAATCAAGACTATTGTTTCATGCGCATCTCGTTCAAAAAGGTGACCCTGGACCAATCAGAATGGTTGTTTTAAATTTGCGATCGATCGCAAACCTTTGTGTAACGGGCTCCTGGGTCCCGTCTTACAAAGAGTTGCGATCGATTCGAATCAATCTCAACTTTTAGATTGATCTCAGCTTCGGACTTAAGAGATAGGAGTTGAGATCAATCCCAAAGTTGCGATTGATCTGAATCGATCGCAACTCTTTGTAACATGGGGCCAGGTCTGCAAGCAGAGACCCTAACTGAAACCCTATTAGGATGCATCGCGTCTTGAAAAAAGCCTTACCCACGTGGCAGTTGGCTGTGTCCATAGGCTGGAGCAGCTTAGTACTCTATCCGATATAATTCATTTAGTCTACTGTTAAGACCTCTCACACGCGTTTCGACTGACCGGGGTTTGTGCGTGCAAACTATGCACACTAAGAAATAAAGGTTCAATTTTGCAACCTTAAAATGCAAGACTGGGAGCTACTTCATAGGTACAGCATTGCACCCTAAGAAGCATTTTGCACCTTTTAGGGTGTAGTGAGCTACATTTTGCATTTGCACCCTTTTGAATGCAAAAATTTCTGCACCTTCAGAGGTGCAAAATTGCACCTTTAAGGGTGCAGACGGGCATTTCCGGGTGCAAACAAGTATAAAAAGGTGCATCTTTGCACCTTTTTCATGTAGGGTGCAAGATTGCACCCAAAAAGGTGCTGCCAGCGTTGCATTTAGGGTCCAATATTGAACCTTTTTTTTTTCTTAGTGTGTGCATTCCCAGTTATCCCAAACCCCCACACCCTCACAGTCCCATTCCACACCTTAACGCACATCAAAATCATGGAGAAAAAAAAATTACGACAAATGTCAATATCTTTAGGCGATTCCCCCCGCGTCGATGAATTAAGTGCTACTTATCTTCGTAATAGATTCGTTGAAAAGTGAAAAAGGGTACTTAAGTGATTATCCCCTCTAGCGCTGTAGACAACTATGAAGCATTTCCTGTTAAGTTTCATCGTCAATTTTTTTTAATTGATTTGCAGTTTTGCTGGTGTAACAATGGCCTCCGGGGTGCATGCCTAAATCTTATTTGCTGATTCGAACTGGCATGTCCTGTTTAAAACACACACACACCCACACACCCACACACGCACATACAAAACTAGAAAACAAAGCAAAAGAAAGTAATCACACGCAAAGTTCAAAATGGCAGGTTTAGAAGGACAACTCTAAATATGCTTTTTCCACAATATTTCATATTTTCACCATTATCTCTAAAGATGCTGCTTGTGTCTTTGTGAACGCAACATAGTGTGTCAAATACATTTTCACATAATATATCTTGATCTAAGAAGGAGACAACAGAGCTGCACCTTCAAAGATAATGAAGAAAATATGAAATAATGTGTATAAAACATATTGAGAGTTGTCTTTCTCAACCTGCCATTTTGAAGCGACATTGCCAGTGTGAGGATCGCCATAGAAAGTACATAGAGACTTTTCAAACTTTCATAACTTTCTTATTTGATAAGGAGAAACTCGCAATGGAATCAAATGACATTACTAGAATTTCTCGTAGCTTCATGTGCATGAAGCCTGCTGAGATCATTATTCACTATCCCCCCCCCTCTCTCTCTCTCTCTCTCTGTTATTCTCTTTCTTTCTTTCTCTCTCTCTCTCTCTCTTCCTCTCTTATGAAATATGCATATTCATGATATTCAAATGTCGAACAGAGCTGCTTATACCACATCCAAACATACGTGCACTGAATTTACCTCTTATAAGGGCGACATTGAATATAAGAGCAAATGAGAAGAGTTCAAAGGCAACTGGAAACCATTTGGGGGAGTGTTTGCCGATACCCGATATACGATTTGCGGTAGAGATTATCGATTTTGTGACGTCATGGTACGATAGCAAAGGTCAGATATCTGCAGATTGATTTCCGGTTTTCTCGCTTTGATTCTGCCGCCGCCATGATGGCATGTTCTTATGGAAGAGAACATGAAAGAAAGACCATATATAGAAGGGTGCAGTGTTAAGTACTTGTTCAGATATGACGCGATAAACCCAAGCGACATTTTTTTCCCCTTTTTTTTCTTTCTGTTTTTAATGAAAAATAAAATGTCAACAAAACAACATCATTACAAGAACAAAAATATTGTCAAAATAATCGAAACAAATATAAGATCAACAAAAATGACAGAATCACAAATAGGAAAGAGAAAAAGAAGAAGAAGAAGAAGGAAAAGAAAAAGAAGAAGAAGAAGAAGAAGAAGAAGAAGAAGAAGAAGAAGAAGAAAAGAGCAGCATATACATTGCAAATTGGCCAGGCAGGCAAGCACAATTATGTTATTACAAATCAAATCTCCATTTACGACAGTGTAAACTAAGTTTACCCTTCTTTTTCGCTACATGATACTCACTCTTTACTTTTCTTTTTATAGGCTGGTAATTGGGGGATCTACTTTGAAATGTGCAAACTTAAATAAAATATTTCTTTACACGAAATATACAGGTCAAAAATTTGTCTTCTTCACATCCAAACATTTTGTTAAAGATGGAAAAGCCAAGCGACATTTTTAGTGTATAGGTCAGTGGGATAAAAAAAACAAAACAAAAAACGCCGAGGCCGCAGCTGTGAACCAGTCAAATTATTAAAAAGTTAGTGCAACTTTTGACAAAATTCTCTTTTATTGTCATGATTGTTGCAAGGGGTTTGTCTCGTCATATTTAAACAAGCCTTTAGATTCAGGGGGCACTATACCAGCTAGAGCGCTACATTAACTATGTTGAAGCGGTATCCCCCCCCCAAAAAAAAAAGAACAAAAGGAAAAAATAGGAAGGGTCCAGCTGCCGACTAGCAACAACAACAACAACCAAAAAAAAGGGGGGGGGGGGTCCTCAAACATGTCAAAGGAAATGGGGAATAACAGAATAAAACAGGATCCAATCAGTTAGATATTCAAGAAAATTCGATACAAGGACAATTATTATTGAAGAGATACAAACAATAACTTACAAGAACCTAGGCCGTAAAAATATTTGGGGGTAGCGGCCCCACCCCCACTAGTACGCCAGTGGTCATGAACGATACGGCGTGAGGGACCTGAGCGCTATACAAGAAGCCAACATTATCATCATTATTTCAATCATTATATCACACGTAATCTTAATGTATTTGCAGTTTGTGAAAACAACAACAACAAAGTCCGCGTGACTAGGGCTTCATGGCAATTCTAAGTAATCTACACCCATAGGGAAATGGTGGGGATGCAATTAAACCAGCCGGTTGGTAATGATAGCAACAATAAAAAAATTCAAGGTCTAATCCTCTATGCCGTAATAGATCTGTATATGACGACGTGATTATAAGTCATTTCCTTTCAGTCTCGTATGAGTGCTTGATTTTGCCATGTGCATGATTAACATCTAATATTGCTATAGTGCTTACCTCTTCACATTACAAGTGACTTTAATGATTTGATGAGAATAGCTTAAAGCGGCACGAATCAGTCGCTGCAAAAATAGAAAACCATAAATGGGAAGTAATGAATTGGGCTTAATCACGTCAATGAGCCGTGTTGTGTTGACACTTCAGTTATAGGGAAATCCAATCAAAAAAAAAAAAAAAAAGAACAAAGGAAAAAAGAAGGAAAGATGTTTCAATGCGAAATGAATAAATGAATAAATAATAAAACACAAATAAGTAAATGAATAAATGAGTGAATACATAAATAAATGCATAAAATATAAATAAATAACCTAAATAAATAAATACATAAATAAATAAATGAATGAATACATCAATAAATAAATACATAAAAATATAAATAAATAAATAAATGAATAAGTAAATAAATAAGAATATAAATAGATAAATAAATAAATAAATGAATAAATAAATAAATAAATAAATAAATAAATAACTGAATGAATGAATAAAAATAACATCCCTTGGAGCGGGAAAGCATAGCTTTGATAATTTTTCCCAGGGGATGGGGTGACTGGAGGGGAGCATGTTAAGTCTACCAACTTCCTTTGAATAAAATCATTTTTGCAAATGAATGAGGGGAAATAAGTCTTACAACCCTGAGGGGGACACATGCACTTTCTTCGGACAAGTATTTACCCCCCCCCCCAAAAAAAAAAAAAAACAAAACAAAAAAAAAACATGTTGAACATGTTGAAAACGGGGAAGCGTAGATTGAATAAAGTAAAGAGGAGAATGTTACATAAGTTGATCAACTTCTTGTGAATAAAATCGTTTTGTAAGTGCATGAGCAGAAATATGTCTTGAAACCTGAGGGGGACATCCTGATTTTTGTTCCTGCAGACAAACATTTAACGAATCTAAACAACAACAAAAGAGGCAGCATTTTGAGGGGTCTCATTTTACCGCAGTATTCTCTGACAAGTAAGCAACCAAGAAAGAAAAGAGGTCCTCGTCTTTTCGGGTGTCTCTTTTCCTCACAAAATTTGCTGACGAGCAAAAAAAAATAAATATATATATATATACGAGAGTTACAAAAGCTGTTGTATAGCTGTTGTATATGTTACTTGATCACAAATATATATATATATATATATATATATATATATATATATATATATATATATATATATATATATTTGTGATCAAGTAACATATACAACAGCTACAACAGCTTTTGTAACTCTCGTGGAAATGAATACATGTGAGATCAATTGAGAGAATAATAGCGTAGCATGAATCAAAGTTCCTCAGAGCTGTCCTACCATTTTGGAAATTTTTGCAAAGGTTGAAAAAATGTCTAAGGCCCGGGTTCGATTCCTGGCGGAGACATTTTTTCAACCTTTGCAAAAATTTCCAAAATGGTAGGACAGCTCCGGGGAACTTTGATTCATGCTACTCTATTATTTTCTCAATTGATCACACACACACACACACACACACACACACACACATATATATATATATATATATATATATATATATATCCTCAGCCTCCTCTTCTTTATTATCATTTTTCTTTTTTTCTACAAAGGTTACAAAATCGTCTGTGTGTGTGTGTGTGTGTGTGGGGGGGGGGGGTCCTTCTCCCTTAGATTTCCTGTCATGCATTAGTTTACGACATTAAAACTTCAAAGTTGCTGTCATGCAATAATTTCTCGCCGATAAAAAAAAAATTGGATTACAAGACAGGCAGTATAATATAACGCTTGAAGACTCCATTATATATACAACAGAACAAAAAAATAAGACTGAAACTGCCTTCAGCAAAAGAAGTTAGACGCCACAATATATACCCTCCTAGTAGGAGGGACATCGTTTATATATTAATTACCTTGCGTTGAAGCCCATGAAATGCAATCTCAAAATCGAAAAAGAAAAAAAATACATGTAAATCTCGAGATGCGTATTAACTTGGAGCAAACATAATGAATTATTTTTACCTCATCGCTATTCATGATTTTTATGTCTGGTCTACCCTGTTTCTATATTCTTTAGCATTGTAAAGTTCTGTAGGCCGCCTATTTTTTCTGTTTCATTTTGTGATAAACAATGTTAGAGTATACACAGTCATGAAATTTCTTCCTTTATAGAAGCATGTATAATTTGTCAGTATTCATAAATTTTACCTGCTATCATGGCTATCGATCACGATAAGCTAAAGAAGGAAAAAAAATCAGTGTAAGTGTCTGAATGTTGTTATGGTAGGGCTTGTTTTCTACATTTAATGTATGTAATTTTTAATTGTTTTACTCTGTCAATTTCAATTGGGCCATTCCTCACAAGCATTTTAGCTTTTTCCTTGGTCCTTTCCATATCATAATATTGTATACTGTCTGTCTTGTAGGCCTATATTATGTTTTTACATTATGACTATGGTTAAATAAATCTTGAATCTTGAACGGGGCCAGTTTACACAAATTCATTCAGTTGGAAATTTCGAACGTAAGCAGCAGAGGGCACGGCTGGAATTAGCACCCCCCCCCCCCCCCACTGACCCAGGGGGGAAAATCAAGACAAAGCTCATTGGTTCTTCATAACACGGGGCTGCCTAGATATCGTAATACGCTCCCCTCCTCTACAAAGAAGCCCCAACTCTCCCGCCCCGTCCTTTGCTTACATGTAATGGCCTGGCAACCGTGTATGAACTACACGTATGTGATGGCCCGTATGCTTTATAATCTAAAGCCAAAACATGATCATTAAGCTGCTTTGAATTTAAACCTTTATTATGTTTGGTCAGTTACCAACATGACCAAGTCCCTATAAACAGGGATAAACAGATTAATGTTTAGTTAAGTTAATAAAAAAAAAATAGAATCTTGTCTTTCTAATCTTACGGTAACAAAACAATAAAAGAAATTATTTCATTCCTTTTTATTTCATTCATATTTACCTTTTGAAATATGATTCACTGCAATTATTTTTCCTTTTTCATTGCACAACCGTTATTTCTTTCGTGGTAAAACAAGCATGTAATTATTAACAGCAAGATATTTCGAGAGCGCAAGAGAATTGGCAAGACAGCGGCCGTCAATATCATGCGCGGAGATGGCCGTCGTAAAATTTTGCAAGCACAAACATTATATACCGTATGTTGAGGTGCAGAAGGGCATTAACGCTCATACTTAACAAAGACGAGATGCCCTTCTGGCCCCCAATATTCTGTTTGCTTCTCATGTAGACATTGCACATCCTGTACGTGAGTTTTGCGCCCTTCCAACTAATTTGTAAAAGCAACCTTCTTTCTCGAATCGTGGCTCCGACTTTAGTGGCTACAATAACCGTCCTCCTTATTTTGACACTCTTTAGTGTAAATATTGCGAACGTGTCCATATCAGCGCCCTTGTATGACTGCTAGGGGTAGTGTTACAGGGGAGGAGGGGCAATCAGCCCCTCTGACCTCCCCCTCTCCGAAAAAAGAAGAAAATGGGGATAGGGTGATTTTAGGGCACGTCACTTTGAAAAAATAAACAGCATTTTCTCCAGATAAAATCATTTTCTCTTGTGGACCTGTTTTCAAACCTGTGTGGCGTAAAATTTGATAGCCTTCTTTTACCTTTCGGCCAGCGGAAGGAGAAAAATGGATCCGCCCCTTGATTGTTGGTGTCGCCCCTTTTTTTAAAAATACTCTATTGTCGCCCATGAAAGCAGCGGTACTTGAAAAAAATACATTTTGACTCATTTTCCATCTTTTAGTTTGCTTTTAACTTCTGAGCACATTGTAAAATGCAATTGGCCTTTCTTCGGAGTTTGCATGAATTTTTTAGCGTGAATTGATAATGACAAATTCAACAGAACCCGATATCTAATTTTGTAGCCTTTATTTGAACTTACTGAAGCGAGAATTTTTTATTTCGAAAGTAATAAAATGTTTTATATCTCTACATGATTTATGAATTTTCCTAATTTCCTAAATTTCCTAATTTATAAATATTCCTAAATTATAAAGATAGACATTGTGCAAAACATAGCACGAACAGTTGTCTAGTAAATGTCTACTTCGCCTATGTATTTTTAAGAGATTAAAAATACATGCATACTTTCGAAAGAGATCAGCGAAACTGCCGCATGTGAGCATTTCTTTTTAGCTACCCCTCCCCCAACACACAATCACACACGTTCAAATTGATATGAACAGGATAAAAGTTCTACCTTTGCCCGTAACAATAATCGCCTTGAAAGACACAGGGGTTATATCAACCGATCGAAACTCGCAATCCATCAATATCAATTCATGGAGGGGGAAAAAACCCCACAAAACATCGGTAATGCTCTGTCTCCTTAAATACAACAAAATTCCCAACCTTAACCTCATAATCATGTTGATATACATTTTGGGGGTGTTTTTGGTATATCGTGGAAAAGAGACTTCCGTAATATTCTGTCTTCTCAATCCAACAAGATTCCTAACCTTAATCTCAATACCTCGTTGATATACATTTTGGTCTGTTTAATGGTGTTGGTGATAGTAATGGCTGAGCCAGTAGGGAGGGTGGGGGGGGGGGGGGGGGAACCGCCCTGCGGGTTAATCTTCTTTAAGATTGAAATCGTATGGAATAGGTTCATATGCGTGGGCGTGTGCAGATTTACTTAATACTCTGAGTGGATTAACGTTCTACAGTAGTTATGCCTTAAATCTTTAATTGTATAAAGTTCAAGTTGGGATTCGATTAGATGATGCAGAATTTATATGGAAACCTACTTTCGGAGTTATCTTTCTGTAGGTTTATAATTTACAATGCAGGCGCAGAAGCAGTTTGGGATGGGGGAGGCTCACCTTTTTAGGGGGTCATGTCTTCTTATACCCATAATAAAACATACACTCTTACCCACACACTCACAAAAATATACACAGACGCACCTTTACACTCCACACAACACTCATATACATACCCTTCAGAATATTTCTCTAACATGTGTAATCAAAGACACCTGCACTGCAAAAACGGTGGTGTTAAATTGGTGTTAAATCAACACCACTCTCACCCACACACTCACAAAAATATACACAGACGCACCTTTACACTCCACGCAACACTTCTCTAACATGTGTAATCAAAGAAACCTGCACTGCAAAAACGGTGATGTTAAATTGGTGTTAAATCAACACCACTTGTGTTTGTATAGAACAACACCACCATCAGAGTTGTCTTATATAAACACCAGTGGTGTTAATTTAACACCAATTTAACACCACAGTTTTTGCAGTGTGCAAGGTAAAGCGCCGGCTTTGCAAGGAATTATCTTGGGGGGGGGGGGTTGCGGGGAGAGCTCCCCCTTCCGCTATGTGCGGAAGCTTTGACTTTTGGGGCTTTTGGGGGGGGGGAGGGTGAGGGGTCATCATTCCTTTATTTTCAGAATTTTTAAAATTTCTCCTCAACCCCAGTAGCGTTATACGCCACGCCAGAAGTCTGTATGAATTAGTTTCTATCAACTTTTCGATAAGAGCTTTGGATTTTCCTTCAGTTCTGGTTGGTCCTGTTAGCCGATGTGCTCATACTTTGCCGCGTTTACATGTCTTTTCATTTTTTCGCCCTACCATTATGCGTAAAATACATACATGTACTTGATTTGCGAGCTCTTTGGTTGCTTAATAAAACATCACAAGTAGTAAGCCGGCGCCGCAGTATTATCAATAATGATAAGTATGTTATGATTGCATTCTAATAAATTCACTCTATGTAGTTCTAATTGTGCTCCTTGTCTGTGCTACTTCTAGAATATTGCTTTTTATTCAACCTCGAATAGGCTCTGTTTGAATAAGGGGTTGCCGGAAACGCAAACGAAGACTCTCTGAATTATGAATAGGGGCAAATCATTTATTGGAACTGACAGAAAAGGGAAATATCAAAAGTCCCCCTTTCATGTTAGAAATGAAAGTTTTTAATCGGCACTGGTGTGATATAAAATATATCTGCCCACCGGGTAATTTGTGACAACATTGTCCTGAGAAGTAAATATCTTGTCAAGAATGCGTCGGAATCGTGTCAAGGTAATTCCTCGAAGAATTCGGTTTCGTCAAGATTGCCTAAGCGACATAGATATATCCCACAGGATATTATATTCATGGATTGCGTTTCTTTGACATGCATATCTTTTGTTAAATGATGTATCACACCTGTATTGATTTGACTAGTATGTCATAAAGATAATAAATGAAAAACAAACGATAAACAGACCCCTTGTACACTGTAAAAAGTCTTAACACTTTTATAAACGCTTTTCTGTAACACTTTATAAACATTTAAACACGTTTAAATGGAAATCATAAACACTACTAATTAGAAGTTATCATTATCGCCTGTATCCCCGTTTATTTTTTGAACTCTTCATAAACACTCAAACATGTTTACATACACACTAAAACACGTTTAATATGAATATTTTGGAACACTTTGACACGTTTAGACACGTTTAATATGGAATCATGTGTTCCTAACTTATCGTCTATAAACATCTAAACACACATCTCAACGTGTTTAAGTGTTTATGAAGTGTTCAAGATTCCCAATTAAACATATAGGATAAACGTGTCTAAGTGTTTATGAAGTGTTCCAAAACTAAACAGGGACTTTTGATATCATACAGGCGATAATGATTACTTCTAATTAGTAGTGTTTATGATTTCCATTTAAACGTGTTTAAATGTTTATAAAGTGTTACAGAAAAGCGTTTATAAAAGTGTTAAGACTTTTTACAGTGTATTAAATTCTTTTATACTTCTAGTGTATTTATTTTTGAGACGAAATTTGCTTATAATGTACACAATTCAATCTACATGTATTTTATAATACAAAGAAGGTGACAAATATTACCCCCAAAGCGGAGCTTGGTGTTGGGGACGACGAAAAACTCGACAGTAGGCCTATATGAGAACATCGTTAGAGACATTACGTATACAGAATGAAGGAAATCGGAGAAAGTGTAAGGGTGTGACAGATTACAAAGAAAAGATGACATTGCAAATTGCAATATCTTGTAAATGAAGGCTTTTCCCAGTCCTCTCAGAAACTCGTGATTGATGATAATTTCGAATCGTGAATAATTCGAGCATTTTACTCCTAATCCCTGGCATATTTCAGTCGCTTTGGATCAATTGTGTAATTTGACTTTTCTTTTCTATTCCCCTTTTCAGTATTTGTTATACTATTTCTAGATTTCATTCCTTGTTGCATTATATGAACGGTGTTATCAGTCATTCGTTGACGCCTATAATCGCAAAGCTTTTGTCAAGTCAAGACAGCGAATTTCATGAGATAATCTGTTTCGTAACTTTCCGAAACAGTGAGACTTGTTATGGTTGCGTTGACTCTCGCCGAGTTGAATCCATAATGCATGTACCGCACATCAATACCTTGCAATCCTGGTTGCATTTTCCTATAATTGATTAAAATATATGAATAATTTCCCTTGTTAATTACCAAGTCATCTGCATGGGTTTTTTCTCTTCTTTTTTAAGGACATGCAAGTGGAAGTGTCGATCAGTTTTGGTTTTGAATTGTGTTGTTTTATGTTGTTTTTTTTACATTCAGTTTTTAGATGATTAAATTAATGTTGTGTCGAATGACAAGGACGGATCCAGGAACGAGAACAAAACAAAACTAAAACGATTAACAAACAACAAAACAAAACAATAATCAAGAACAGAATAAAAGCAAAAGCAAAAAGAACAACCACCCCCAAACCCTCTTAAACAATCAACACCCCCCCCCCCCCCACAGGGTTCAAATTTGTGCTCGTATGTTCCATTTCGGCAGAATTCGGGCCTTTAGACACATTAGAGAATACGAGTACTCTTGAGATTTATTTATGCTGAATATCAATGTACAGCTTAAAATTCAGAAATCCTTTCAGGCGAAAGGACTGGCAATTAGGCCAAATGATTTTGTTTTTAAAAAAGATGCTGTCGCTTATCGTGTTTTCCCCGTCGATATGAATGCTGTTTCAAGCATGGTTAGAGGTCATAAAGGCGTGCGGTGCAAAATAGGAACAATACTCGAACAAAACAACCGTAAGCAATTCCGCTGATTGGTTCTACTTAAGGTTTGAATTTGGCGTTTTCATTCGAGATCTGACAGGAAAAGGATGAATGCATTTGTAGATGCTGGCGCGCTATTTGCATACATGGAAATGTTCTCCCATCTCCTTGCGTTGCTTGCAGTAGATGCGATGTTTTCCTATCCCGTCTCATAATCATTTTCATTTCTCTTCTTCTATATCCACCAATCTCCGCCCTTCTCTCTCTCTTTCTCTCTCTCTCTCTCTCTCTCCCTCCCCACTTCTCTCCCCTTTCCCGCCCTCCTCCTTACTGCTTCTCTCTCTCTTCCTCCACCGTCTCCTATGCAAAACTTGAAATCTTGACTCAATGGAATCATAAAAGTGCTATTCAAATATGCACGTTTTACAATACCATTAATTCACTCTCCATTTTTTGTATTTAACCATGTACTGCTGTGTATTTTGTTTTTTCATGTAGAATGATTTGTTAAACTGCAGGGCACCTTCGGAAAGCAGTTTTGCATAACTGAACATTACCTCCCTTACTATCATTCCTCACATGCCAATCCTGTAGTATAAGATTTAAAAAAGACAGACAGAATAATTAAATATGAATAAATCCTCTCTCCTCAGTCACTATCTCTCTTACTCTCATTCCTCATTCTCGTCCTCTCCTGTCTCTTTCTACCTCCCCCCCCCCCCCCATCTTTCAACACATCAGGGGCCCGTTGCATAAAACTTACTATAACAGTAACTTACTATTATTGTAACTTACTGGATTTTGATTGGCTGTTGAGCAACATGACATAATCAACAGCCAATCAAAATCCAGTAAGTTACTATTATAGTAAAGTTACTATTATAGTAAGTTTTTTGCAACAGGCCCCTGCTGTTCTCCTTACCCGTTTCTCTCTCTGCCATTCCATGTGTCGCGTTCTCTCCCTCCTACCTTTCCGTCTTTCCCTCTCTTTGTCACTCTCTCTCTCTCTCTCTCTCTCTCTCTCTCTCTCTCATACACTCACACTTTTTCATCTCTTATTCACTTTCCCGCCCTCTTTCCATCTTTATCTGTCTCTCCCCTCTCTCTCTCTCCCTCCCTCCATCTTATATCTCTTTCTCATTTTCTCTCTCTTCCCTTCCCTAGGCTTATTCTCTCATCCTCTCTCATACACTCACTTTTCATAAAATTCTCTTACTCACTTTCCCTCCCTCTTTCCATCTTTATCTGTCTCTCCCCTCTCCCTCCCTCCATCTTATCTCTCTCCCTCACTTTCTCTCTCTTCCCTTCCCTAGGCTTATCCTCTCATCCTCTCTCATACACTCACACTTTTCATCTCTCGCTCACTTTTCCTCCCTCTTTCCATCTTTATCTGTCTCTCCCCTCTCTCTCTCCCTCCCTCCATCTTATCTCTCTCTCTCTCTCTCTCTCTCATACACACACTTTTCATCTCTAACTTTTCCTCCCTTTTTCCATCTTTTTCTCTCCCCTCTCTCTCCTTCCCTCCCTCTTATCCCTCTTCCCTTCACTAGTCTTATTCTCTCATCCTCTCTCTCTGACTCTCTCTCTTTCTCTCTCTCCTCTTTGATAGGGTTATTCTCTCATCCTCTCACCAATCATAATGCCCCCTCTTCCTCTCCTAATTATTTGCCTACACTTTTTGCAGGATTCATCACGAGGAAATCAAGAGAAATGAGAAAAAAAAATATTTATAAAATACATATACCACATTTATTGCTCATACTCAAATCAAGTTGGCAAGATACTCTTCAAAACAACAAGGTCTATGAGTTGAGTATATTTAGCAGCTAAAGAAAATATAATTGGGAATTTTTTGCCAAAAGCATATTTCTGATGCAAATCTACCCTGTTTAGAGGGGACGGTAGTATTCACCTCCGCCAGTCTTCAATAAAGGAACATAGTACAAAAAAAAAGAAAACATAACAAAGAGTTGCTTATTCACAAACATAGTGGTAAGACTAGTTCACATCCCAGCGCATTACTGTCAGCTCAGGAGATACATGCATGATACAAAACATTAAAAAAAAAACGACAACAAAAAACCCAATTATACTGTCATAAATCACAATTTGCGAAACTGATCTTGCAGTTATTGTAATGTAAAACCCCACTGGTATATTGTACAAATTAATTGAAATAACTTTAATATCGTCACCAAATATTATTATTATCATTATAATTCATATTGTAAATGGCACGACAAAGATGCTATACACGTCACAGAATGGAAAGCAAATAACAGCACATTAGCGGAATGAGGAGGGGGCCTTCCAGTCCACCCCTAACCCCCCCCCCCCCCCCCCCCCCCCCCCCCGAAACCATAGTGTACCCATTGCATCCCCTACTTTAGAGCTTGTGTGAAGACCTTTTCCTCTGTTAGAGAATTTTAAAGGATAAACTAGACCATATTTTATTTAGCTTTACAAGCAGGAAGTTACGAAACAACACAAATAAAAATTCTACACCAATATTCAAGCTTTTGTTCATTTTTCATCTCTGGAGAAATGACTTTCATGGTATTCAAATCTGTCATTTATGAATATTTTTCCACTTTCAAGTAGAAAGAAAGATTAGACGGTGGGGACTAAAACTGCCTATGGCATGCACTGGATAGGCTTAATTTGAATAACAATAAAAACAGCATTCAATATAAAACTTCATAAATAAAATACATACATGAAGACAAAAAAGGTGTCCACAAGATTAATGCTTTATAGCCAGTAAGTCTGATGGGGTTTTTAATTTCTCTAATTTTTTATGCTCCCTGGAGAGAGATAAATGATCATTTATCTTTCTTCTGACAAAGATGTCCAAGAGCATTGAAAAAATTGGAGAAAATAAAGCATCAGACTTAGTGGCTACAATGGTGTAGATACACCTTCTTATCTTTGTCTATGGCAATACCAGTACATGAAATAGTATCATGTTTATTATACTTAAGATAAAAATATAGAAACTCTTTCATCTTAGGATAAATAAAGACTTTGCATTTTTCCATTATTTGGAATATCCTGTTCTAAATAGTTGATTTTGTAATTTGAATGGCGCCCAAATCCTGGAAGCTCAGAGAGGTGATAAGGAATGGTAATAGCTAATTTACATGCATTTTTAGGCGATTTTAATGCATAACTGCTTGTAATTTGTGACCACTTCTAAGCACTGCATTAAATGAGCAATTAACATTTACATGTATGCCAGGAAAATGCACAATCCTCTCACCATAAGCCACCTTCACACATCACAAATTAAACTGCCATGGAACACAGCTGAGGCAAAATAGAAAGCTCACCATAAAGGGGTGTTCAGATATGAGGCGACATTGTGGCGCTACAAAATTTTTAGTGTTCAGATATGGAGCAACTTTGTGGCGCCACTTATGTTAATGAACGTGCATTAACGTGTCAACTCTCAAATAAAAGCCAACTTAGTCAAAACTTGCACAAACAATCTAATGACAACATATTTTGCACTACTTTTTTTAGGACTTTGATTGGTGCACATTTTTTCTGCAGCAAGGCACCAAACAAAAATGTGTCCTGCCTTGGTGACATTATTTTGTTGCCTCATACCCCATAGATTTGTATACGAAATTGTTGCGGGGATTTTGTGGCGTCACAATATCTCCTCATATCTGAACAGGCCTTAAGCCACATTCACACATCACTTTCATGCCATAAACTGCTGTGGAAAGGCAAAATAGAAACTGTTTAAATGTAGAACAACAGCAAGTGAAGGTGGGGGAAAAACACAAAAGAGCTGGGCATGAAAAGGCTTCTGAAGGGTTGCTACTTGTTTAGGTTAATGAGATATACTGGTAGAAGTGAACTGTGCTGACATTGCTCAAGTACATGTAGTCTATCTTTTTATGTGTGAACATGGCTTAATTTTTCAAATTGCTCATCCCTCTCTGAAAAATTCCAGTCATGTTGGTCATATTTTGCAGATCCCTGTAACCTATTTCAAAATGTCTGCAATCACTGCCTCTCTCACTTAGGTGCTAAATGGATACTTCGTAGGATGCTAAGGTCAGTGTGTCTGGATTAGTATGGGCGCACCCCGTAAAATGGGTGACTGGCTTGAAAGCTCCCCAGAGAATGGAGAAACTGCACGGTATGTGCAAAACAGTAACTGCATTCAGACAGTGACTGAGGCAATAATACTCTAAGCACTTTGGCCAGTTTATACTGTTAAAGCCCTTTAGAAGAAACCAGTATTATCATCAGCATTATTACTGGAAATTTCTAAATATAATTTGTTTTAGGTTTAAAGGCAGTGTAAATATTACATTGAGTAAATATAATGGTGTAGAAAAAAGACATACCCATTCTACAACTCTCCTTTTATTAAATTAACTGTAAACTGGAGCCTCTTGATGCCAGTTGGTCCGACTGTTTGCTACGGGGTTATTCCATCAGAACGACATCTTCACCATGTTTGGCAAAACAGTTATGCATTGTGCTGACGATGTCATTGAACCGTCTGTCTAGAGCCTCTTGATGCCAGTTGGTCCGAATGTTTGCTACGAAGTTATTCCATCAGAACGACTCTTCACCATGTTTGGCAAAACAGCTATGCATTGTGTTGACGATGTCATTGAGCCGTCTGTTTAGAGTCTCTTGACGCCAGTTGGTCCAAATGTTTCCTACAGGTTATTCCATCAGAACGACATCTTCGCCATGTTTGGTGAAACAGTTATGCATTGTGTCAATGATGTCACTGAGCCGTCTGTCCAGAGCCTCCAGATGCCAATTGGTCAACACAGGTGCGATGGGGTCATGTGAAAGTACTTGGCTCATCACCTGGCTAAGGCGTCCATCTCTGAATTGCTGTAGCGTGTTCCATGTTGTCCGTCTTAATCTGTGGAATTATTGATTAGGGGAAAAAAAAATAATAACAGATTCTTACATAGTGCATAAAACCTTGAAAGGTCTCTGTGTGCTTCACAATCTTAAATATAACTCAAATATATACAAAAAATGGTATTATATCTATACTGAAAAAGATTACTGGAAAAAAAAAAAAAATATATATATATATATATATATATAATAATGATTATCAACCAGTGATCTACATTGGTCAAAATTATCATTGAAAACAAGAATGTGTTAGGAGGTCGAGTATATACAGTATTAACATTTCAACTTTTCAAGAATTTAGGAGCTACAAACAGATTTTCCATATCAGGGGCATATGGAACAACCTTGTTAACCCTAATCAGGCCGGGGGGGGGGGGGGGGGGGGGGGGGGGGGGGTATGATTATTAAATGTATGGTTATTTTTACTTTTACGGATTAGGATGAATTAATTTCATGCTGTTTATGATCACGAAAAATGCTACAGACTAGTAAAAAATAAAAGGTAAACAACAAGCACGGAAATACATACGAACTTTTAAAAAACAATAACATACATAGGGAAATTAATTTTGATACTGTAGTATTTAAAGTATACTTGCTACAAAGAGTTTCTAGATGAAAAAAATTAAGATATTTAAAGCTTTATTTAGTGATTTAAAGTAAAAAGTCTGACTTCATGCTGAAATTAGTATGACAAAATTAAAGAAACAAAATTATTTCATGAAAATTAACTATACCATTTTGGAGATAACGCGTTTGACGGCTGAGATCTCTTGGGGGTGGGGATTCATCCAGATATCATACAAAAAAATGTATAATTATTAATGAATGTCAATGGTCAATTGCTTTCAAAATGTACCCCTTCTGGAAAAAAATTCATATTTGTGAATATCTGATTCTGTTGTCTGTCCACTAGATGATGAAATGATGCAGCCACATTCCAAAATGTTGGATGCAGGAGGGAGGGGCGGAGTCCTTCTCCCCTCTCTGGTTATGCCCGATTATGATCTCAATGTATATCACTCGCTCACCTACAGCACTGGTATATTGGTGCCAAGATGGTGCCCTCATCCAAGTAAGGATTTCCAAAACTGTAGGATGAAAAAAAGCAGAAGTAAAGCATAATACATGTACCCTGTCAAAGAAGGGCAAAAGGTCATCAAATGTATGCTTGTTTGTTTTTTAAGATTTTATTTCTTTTCACTGAAAGAATTCAACTGCTAGAGTTAGTATGCACACCGATTTAATACCTGCTCAAGTTGAACATCTTAAAGGAAAGCTAATCTCAAACATCTCTAACTTGGGGTAACTTTAAATACAAAATAGTAGTAGGAACAAAATCTGAATCTTGCCAGTCAACACTCATCTGCCCTGTATTTAGGTTCAGTACTATTCCGAGCTATAAATCCATTATTGATTATCCTGTCAATATCAACCAACGGTAATAACACTGCTCTTATCGATTACCATGCAATTATTATTATGAGCATTACAAGGTGCCCATTTTCTACACGGGGTCAAGAGGGATGCATGCATTAAAGGTCGGCTCTCACAGGCACATGAACGATTTGCAAAGGATGCAAATGTCCAACAAAAAAAAAGCAAAGTCTAACATTCATATTTTAGGCTCCAAATATTTGCCAAACATCGGCAGGGGTTCTGAGAATCATCAATTGTTAGTTCTTAGTTCAGATGGAGTTTCAAAAAAGTTTGAAATTTCCAGCAAATGTTTCCAGCATTCTGCGAACAACTGACGCCGCCTCCAAACCTCCTGTGCATGTTTTGCAATCTTTTGGAGCCTAAAAATATGAATGAGTTTTTTTTTCAACATTCACATCATTCACGATTGAAGCCAGGACCTCCCATATTAGAGTCCACAACATTCAGCAATAAACCACAGCAGTCCCACTTGTGCCACTTCCTTTTGCTGAGGTACATGCATCAGGATACTCACCTCTTTGCATTATCCATGTGCAGCAGCATGCCCCTATCGCCATCCTTCTCAAATGTCTCGTACATGTGTCTGTCGGCATTCCCTATGAGGTAGTCAAAGACTGCTGCATCGGTCATGTGCAGGATGAGGGGGTGTTGTTCTGGAGGGACCCTCGTCATCAAATTCACACAGTACTGGTCATCTGTCTCCCATCTATAAAAAAAAGGAAAGATTAAAGTCTTAACAGAAAAGACAAAGCATACAGACTGCTCAACGAAGACAAATAATGGTCTTAATACGCATGTGCTTAGGGAATGCAGCATTTGTCATATGAGAGAGTGACGTTCCAGAGGGACATTGGTATCCAATTATTAAACGCAGTTCTTAATGAATGGGGTGGAGTAGATGCAAGATTATACCATCCCAGCTCGAGAGTAAATATATGATCTTTTCAAAATGATTAAAAGCAAAAAATATCTCTGGATCACCTGACTTCTAAATTGCTTAAGCCAATTCCAAATTTTGGCTGTAAATTCTATACCTTACCCTACTGAGAATAGGTACTATGAAACAGCAACCCAATGCAAGGTTTTTACATCTCCTGGGGTGAGAGCAGCAAATGTACAAGATTAAATCAGCATCTTACTCACTTTGCCTTCTTTCCCTCTTTGTAGGTCCTTGACCACAGATGTCTCCATTTCTTGAGTTTAAGGTCATGGGGCAACCATAAGGTCAACGACCCCTCCATGATGTAACCATCAGCACACGCTGCCTCTTCAGGCTTACAATAATAGCACTTGCCATAAAAACATATATTGCCATCTGAAAAGTGAGACAAAAGAAACAAGAAATCAAGTCCCAAGGCTTACATATAGCACTTAGTCTAAAGGCACAGACTCTATTTCTTTTTTTAAATCACCTCAACAAAATTTCATAAAGCCTTGGCAAAGCCTAACATTGTCAGCCTCTTGCTGTGTCAACATGAGCAGACATAGTACAAGACCTTACAGTATTGCAGTTCAGACACTCCGTTTAACATATTTCGAATGACAGCCGGTTGTGCTGCAAACTAAAGAGCATTTGCCTTCATAGAAACACATCTTGCCATCTGGAATGCAACATACAACAAACAAATAATAAAATTTCATCTCATTCATGCTTTGTTTCCTTTCAACAATATGTCAGTTCATAGTTGATCTGCACATGTATGCATCTATAAATGTATATCATAATACTATGCAAATCTTGGCCTCCTTTTAGAACATACCTAACGGGAACCCTGGAAATTTGATGGTTATCAATCACCATGATGTCCATCGCATTACCATCAAATTACCATGGCTACTATGGTACCTTTTACAAGAAAAGATTTAGGAAGGTTATACTTCCACTGATGTGCACAAATTTGTAACCCACAAGGCCTAAATGTTAATTGGATGAGGAAACAATGAGCAGACAACAATGAGAATCTCTAAATCTACAAAAGTAGGTACAGGCAAGTAGTCTTTCAAGGATTTCACGTATTGGCTATAACATCTGGAGTGGTATTCTATGAAAAAAAAAAAAGTTACAAAAATAGGGCAAGCCATTGCACGCTGTAGCTGGCAGCATACACATATAGTCTGGAGAAAAATTTGTACAAGCACCAGTGCTCGTACAAATACAGAGTGGCTTATTCTGCACAGTTTCAATTTGATAACAATATTACCAGGTTTGACACAATCTGATTTTGCTGTAACACTTCTTTTTCATGGAATCCAGCTTGGGCTATTTCGGGCTCAGTGCTCAACAGATTAACATACCTTCAAATCAAGACAGTTGCTTTAAGAATGCCATCACAGGTTAAAATTAGTCATTTTTTTCTCTTGTGTTCTTTACTCAGACTCGTACTGAATGCTCAGTACCCAGTATTAATGAATTTAATTCAAACAACCAAGTATTGAGCAAAGGAAAAACTTTTAAGATGAAAATGACCCAGCTGTCCCAAACATGTTTCGAGCAAAGCAGATAATGAAAAAAAAAGTGTACTTAAAATTCTTCTTACTTCTTTCTAGGAAAGTATCATTCAATGTTGGTGTAGCGACTGGAAGTATTTCAGTTTTTAGGTTGATTGTTCGCCCCACAACAAGTGGTGATCTCCTGAAGTCTAAAACTCTACATGTAGGCAAAAAAGTCAGAAATTTAATGTAATAATGATATGTAATTCATATTAATGGCAATTATGTGCTAACATATTTTGCAGAATCATTAAGAAACTATAAGAGCTTAATCTACTTTAAATCAACATCTTTGTAAAATCCTTTTCCTAATTACTAAACAATAATGAATTTTCTGAAGTTATCAGTGCATTTTTCTCCATGTCTTCAGCAAACACTTTTCTGGCCAAGTCAAATTACTAAATGTTTCACATCACTATGGCTCATTGGGAACAGAGTAATGTTAAAAAAAACAACAACAACCCTGTATTGATCAAGTTATCATACAATCCTTTTAAAAGCATTATCAAGTGGACTTACACACCTGTCTAGGTGGAAGGCAGCTATTTCTCCATTGTGTCTGTCGTAGCCGGCATACGGAGTTCCATAAATTACATAGTCACGTGCATACCTGCAAGGAAAAGTGTAGATGGCAAGAAAAGGTAAAAATATCATAATATGTACACTTACTTGAAGATAGATAACATACAATGTGGAACAAAATGGATATGCTACACATACAACAGAATTAGGTACTGAACACATCATGTTAGATGTTACATGTACTGTAAATGCTGTTATTCTCGTGCTGAGCAACCCAAGATCATATTTTCAGGATCTTAAATTCGCGCTCACAATCACTCACTCGCAAAAGTGCAAGATTTGATTTGATATTTCAGTACAGTGTACATATGATATTGTGCTAATACTTTCAAAAGTTCTAGAATTTATTCGCGCTTGCCAAAAATATCGTGAAATCTGCGAAAATGAATGTACCATGAATATTTCTGCATTTACAGTATTCCTTTATTCAGTCACTGAATCAAACATATTTATCTGCAAAATGGAGATCTTAGTATTTTTTTAAAGATGGATCACACATAGGCCGGGAGTCCACAAAGACCATGCAACATGCTACATGTTGTACAATGTATATCTCACAGTTCTGTGTGCTGCCCTCTCATGCCTAGTCCAGGGTCTTTATCAACTCCAATTCTCAATAATGTTTATAAAAATTAATTTAAAAAAAAGTTGCCCAACCTAGGTAAAGCAAGATGCCTTCAGCAAGCGAGTCATCAATGACTGGTACTTCTCTCCTTAAGAAGTACATGTATGAACTGCTCCCTTAAGGAACACCTTCCAAGAGCAACTGAAGCAAATTTCTGGTTCTGCAACTCTAGCTCCCAATATGGGTAGTATCATTCTAAACCAACATCCAAGCAAAGACTCTTGCCAAGACATTGCCAAATGAAGACGACAGTGAAATACCATACTAAAATAGGATCAAACACGAGCTAGAACTGGAAGCCTATTCCTGAGACCATATAGCATTTTACAAAAACTTCAGGTAAGGATAAGGTGAAAAAAATAGTTTGGAGTATGACAATATAATACTTGTATTCTTGGAGTGAATTCTTCCTCTTGTCTGTTGATGTTTGTTTGATTTCAAGAGAAGTGTATGAGGTTTAAAGTAAAAGGCTAACATTGTGAGAATTTTAAAAAATCTCATTTTGCTACTTGACGATGGTATTTAAAAATACCAGTCTGAAAGTTTCAAAGTATAATATCGACGGAAAGTATTTTTAAATATTAAAAATGTAAACCAATGTTTGAAGAAAATGGTTGGTTGCACAGACTGGACATATGGAGCGTGCATGTGCACAGAGTTCACCTGAAAAGTGTATGTATGTGTGTGTATGCATCATGTATAGTACGGTGGTGTGTGTATGCATATCATGTATAGTACAAGGAGAGAGGTGCAGCCAACGGTTTTCTTGAACTGGTTGAAAATGCTCCTCTAGTCATTTATATTTACTAATAAAATCAGCGTTTGCGTCTTATTAACAATTTTTCATTTGAAATTATGGTTGGTTTCAGGGTTTCTGAGTACAAATACTGTACAAGTACTCATACACATGTTTCATCTTAGTTTGAGAATTTTTTTAATCAGCTGCTCCCCGGTGGGGTCACATATCATTGCAAATGTGTACGCATGCTCGTTCTAAATTTCGAGGAAAAGGGTTATTTTCCCCACCCTGTTCGCGAACATTCGGTGTCCGCGAAATTCAGAAATAGGGGGGTTTTCAGAGGACACTGTCCTCGAAATGAAAAAGTAGGGTATATTGCAACAACCTACCAACATTTTTGAGCCGTGAGTTTTTATGTTTTCCCCATTTTTTCCCCCGATTGGTAGGGAACTAGCCACCCGAGATTGGGAGATATTTGAGATTTAGTCTCTACGGGCAGAGAGTATTAACTGCGGAGAGTGCTCAGTCGCTAAAATCCGCAATGAAAAACACTGTAGTAACCAGCCAAAGATTCGTCTTTTGCGTGTGAACCTAGGTAAATTCATACATTGTACAAACTTGACTCTGGTGTAGTGTGCTGAAATATGCTGTAATGGTGTAAATAAAGTGCAGGTACATGACATAATACTACAACTTTAATTATCTTTCCATGCATGTTCAATTTTGTTGTGAGGGAGTGATTTTACAATCAAATATAAGTATGGGACAGATTATAAGTTTAAAATTGTCCCTGGACAAATGTCCTTGTTTTGCACAAATAGGGTATGTTTTTAAAAATGTCCTGGAATTGGTAAAAAAAGGGGTATTTTATAAAGTGAAATTGTCCTTGTTTTTCCGCAAAATAGGGGGTAAATTTTCAAAACTTGTCCTTGAAAGCGCGCGAAATAGGGGTCTTTTTGAATTCTCAGTAGAAGCACGTGTTATGCCTTTGTATACAGGGTGATGCCACCGGGAGCTGCTGACAAAGTTAGCCAATGCCTTTAAGTAATAAATAGATATCCATCCTTTTACAGGGGGCAGATCGGGGCATTAATCCTATGATGGAATACTACAGAGAAGGTCTTGTATGATTTTTTTTTTCTTGCTCTTTTTGACAAATTGAGTGCGTCCAAATGTTTTGGTTTGCAGAGAAATGTATAAATACAATGTACATGTAGAGCGTATAAATGTAGCCATCGCTGACAACTCATGAGCCTATTGCAGCCAGACATTGTGCAAAAGTAGAACTACATGTATGCCCCTCCACTTCATCTGTGGGTAAAGTACAGTTGGGGAATACCGTGCGCATTATTTTCAACCATGCCCCTCCTAACATGCAATACTTTTATACTGGCTTCCATTATTGTTTGGTAGATACCATGCATTATTTTGCAATAATGACAAATTCATGCTACGTTTACATGAATCTGTGAGAATTAATTCTCTCAACCGCATTAACCTGAACTTGAATACCCCTTTAAACTCACCTCTTTGGCTTAAAAACAACAAGCTGTCCTCCCTCCAGCATCAGTCTGGCCTTGAGTTGTGTTCCTTTGAAGCCCACATCAGCCTTGGTGATGGTGGCGTGGGCCATCGCATACAGTATTGACCCCAGCTCTCTGGCTGATGGTGGGGTAATCTGACTCGATGTCACCCAGCTCTCCGCTTTACTCCACAGCTCAAAATAGTCATGCCGCCTCTTTGGTTTGAACCTCGGCAGGAGGTCGAGTTCCAGAGGATGGGTCTCATTCTGAGGCCTCTCATTGCTTTGCCCATTCTGAGGGTTGCCCCGGATGTTTTCAATTTCGAGACCCTGCGGGACAGCTCTCTCCTCCACTACTGGTTCACTTTCCTCTGCGTTCCTGATGCCCACCATGTCGACCTCCTTCTCATTGGAAGCTTTCCTTGGTCGTCGATTTGCCTCAGTATCAACGACCTTGCCAACCTCTCCATGCCCCTTGCTGTCACCTGGGCCAGACTGGTAGTGTTCCCTTCTCATGCCATTCTTTCTGTTGCTGGTATTTGACGGTGCTGGCAAGATTATGATAACCGTCAACCACATGCCCACAGTGAGTGCAGATACTACAAGCACCCATTTCAGTTTTAACCTCATATTTCATTTAGGGAGAACCTGTGTATGTTCATGTCTCAACTCAGCATCTACTTGATTTCCATCATGATAATCTCCCTCCTACATAGATCACAGCAATGGGAATATAAAAGAAATACAAACATTAATAACAGATCACAGGTACATGTATGAGATAAATTACTGGTTATCTGAACAAATAATAGTCTTCACGCAATTCTTTAAAAATTCATTTCATTTATCCATTTATTTATGTTTCAGGCAAAAGATAAAACATACAAACAGATGAAGGAAACAAAAAGGAAATGCACAATGGTCCACCAGCTTGACATGCACAAGTTCTTCATCCTAAGTTAGCATATCCAAAACTGGACTTTGCTGACCACGAAAGTGAATGTACATGTACTTAGACCAAGTCACTGAAAGCTTTGGTCTCTGCATAACGGGGGTTGTTATGCCGGGACGTCTGGCTCTTCTCCACTGACCGCCTCTATTAAGAGAATGAAGTCTGACGTAAGGCTTGCTGTAACGTGTTTGGCTGTTTATAACGTTGTTTATACGTATGACATCAACCTGGAAGTGGCATTGATTTGAACATGAGTACAGAAACTACAGCCGGGTTTGAGACAATTTTCCTGTGATCAGCCCAAATTAAGCCCCTTCATATTTCTGAACGATAATTATTACTGATTTATACTATTAGATGCCTGAAATTTCATTTGTCCAATTGTTGGCTAAATAGACCTACATGTAAATACCCCCATAACAAAAATCCCAGTTTGCAGGGGGGGGGGGGGGGGTTATCCCCCTCACACTGCGCGATACATACATATATGCTTCCATCTGTGCAGTGAAGGATGGTAAATGTCAGTTTTATCAATAAATTCCCCATACCTGATGGATTTAACTGCTATTGTTAGATCAGGGCCCCATTTCATAAAAAGTTGTTACAATAGCAACTCTTGCTAGAATGGCAACTTTCATTATAAAAGCCAATCAGGAAGCAGAATTCTCACTGTTGCCATGGTACATGTAGTTACCATTCCAGGAGGAGTTGCTATCATAGCAACTTTTTATGAAACAGGGTCCAGATCCACACAGGGGAACACTGGTATGGTGAGCTGTGCAAATTTATGTGAAATGCTGCCCTCTAAAGTTGAATATAGAAATCACTGAAACAATCAACAAATTCTTGGAAAATATTTGCTTTTTACACCTGTTAGGAACTAAGGGTGATAAAATATATTATTTCCGGCAAACCGGAAGAATAGGGGATTGGAACACGCGCACATATTCATTTGTGTGCAAGCTAATGTAGCCCAGTGGCAGCGGCGAAGGGGAGGATCTGCACAATTTTCAGCGATGAAACATTTGTGAGTTTGAGAACATTTCTGGCCAAAATCAAAACAATTTTCAACACATAACCAAAAATCTGAAAGCCGAGAGGACAATGTAATATACATGTATTAGAACATAATTACCTGATTAAAACATATTTTAAAGTCATTTTGAACTTGATTATGGACTTGTCACATACCATGACTCTCGGCTGTCTCTGCCAATCTCCGCACTGTAGCTAGAGATATGAATGGCATGCGCGCGCGTTATGGTCCCCTATTCTCCGGGTATGCCATTTCCATTCCATTCCTCCAATTGGGTCTAACTATTAGGCCTAGACCTAAATTATCTTGATCAAGTGAATTTTAACAAATATTTTTTCTGATAACTGCTCTGTCCAAGCATGCCAAGAAAGTGGACAGAGAGCACTACTTTCCTATTGTCAGCAATTTCCACTGTATAAGTGCAAGGTTATCTGATAATAACCTGGCATGCAACTGTAACTGTTAAGTGGATCAGATCTAATGTTAACGTTAGACTCTAACAACAACGTAACGACGTTAACTTTCATTCAATTTTCAAATTTCATCTTTCAATTTTCAAAAAGGGTGTTGACAAATTCCACAAGCATGGCAATGCAAATTACCGCTGAATTCAGGGGAATTCAACGTTACTTGATGCCTGATTTTGAAAATTTATCGGCAAACGTGACGGCTAGGTTGTGGAATGTGGCGCTCGGACACATAAAACTCCCATATTACTCTACATAACCAGACACTACCATTCCTCTGTCGGGCAAGCTCCCCGTCGGCAAAACACACCACACTGCAAATCTCCGTGCAATGACGTTACTGAGGATAATTATTAAGTTTGATGCAGTCACACATGTCTTAGATTAGAATACATCTTGATGCGTACCTTCACTGTAGCAGAATAACAAAAACATTCAGTTATTTAGTTTTAAATTACATGTCAAGTTCATCTAAAGTTGTTTTTACTCACATTTTTGTTCTGGCTTTCACTGAGGGCGAGCCGCACATTGCACAGCGTAACGTTAGCCACGTAGACCTTATAACTATTTCATTTACGTACGTATCGTATTCCACTGCAGTGTGTGAACGAACCGAGTCCACGTGTACCGCTTTGTCCGCTCGGACAAATTAATTTTGGCCTGTAAGCAAAATGTGTCCTATACCCGGGGGATATCTCATTGAGGCCTGTACATCATCCGCGTAAACGAAAACGTGGAAAAGGGGTTCTTTTTCAGCACCAGGCGGGGATCCCATTAAGGGTATCAAAAACAGGAAAAATCTGGAAAAGGGGTATAAATTCAGAGGAATGATGATGCAATCCTTCAATAAATTCTGTACTAAGGGTAAAAACATCGGGGAAGAAGGACACGACTCCTATTTTAATTCACGTTCCTGGGGTGTCACAAAAAAGGGGGAGGGTAGTTTATTCAGCTGGGTGGAGAACCCTCATCCCGTTAAGGGTATCGAAAATCAGAGGTATGCATATGATGCAATCTTTGGATAAAATCCCTGATAAGGGTATAAAAATTGAAGATGTTAGACATTTTTTTCCTGTTTAGAGTATTAAAATCACTGCTACCTTACTCCCCGTTTAGGGGTGCTTTTCAGAAAGTGATTTACGCGGATGATGTATGTCTCAATGAGATAGGCCTATATCCCCCGGGGTCCTATAGCCATGCTACATCATTTCGTGCAAGGGCATACACGTCCATGACATTTGAATATAACAGGACTAAAAACGAAAAACATCCACTGAATACGATGGGGAGCGTTTCATGAAGAGTTTTGTTGGTGGAAATCACTGACAAATGTTATAAGCTACTGAAAATCCTCGCATCTGATTGGCTGAAAGCAAATTAGTCAGTGAAAATCACCGACAAAACTCTTAATTTGGCCGGTTGAATATAATAATTGCACAGGCGGACGATGTCCCACAACATCTCACACATTTTCAGTGCCTGTTTTGTCATCCATCTTCTCTTCACTTATTGCTCTTTCATTACTAGTGTCAGTTTTGTTTAATCTATTGCCTCACTCTAATCCCCGCGCATAATTCTGATGAAAACTGCAGCTTAAAAAATAAAGGAATCGGTCGCTTAATTTGTAAACAAAATAAGACGCCATCGTATTTTCAGCTTCATACACCGCATTACCGTATGTTCAGCGTTTCAAGAGGGAACGAATACCGCCCGTACCATTCGGCGGACTTTTCAACTTGAAAGTGTGGTATCTTAATTGATCATCATCTATCCTGTATATAATACAAACAAAAGATTTTAGTTATCAGAATCGGTTCCACTTCCCTTTCAGAATGGCGTTAAATATACGGTCATGTTTAAACACACTAAACTCTTATAATTCGAGAAATAATGCATTGCCAGAGGCGTCGATCCTGGGGGGGGGGGGGGGGGGCAGGGGGGCAGTTGCCCCCCCCCCCCAAGAAAATTTCGGGGGGCAAAGATATCATTTTGCCCCCCCCCCCCAATAATTTCCCAACAAAAAAAAAAAGAAAAAAGGAAAAAGAAAAAAGAAAGAGAAAAGAAAGGAAAAGGAAGAAAGGAAGTGAAATGAAAGCGTAAAACAAGAAAAAAGAAAGAAAATGGGAAATTGGGAAGCGCTCGCTCGCATTTAAGTATCTTAACCAATGCCGATGATAATTACTATTCTTATGAAAGGAAATCGGTTTGCATCTTGTGTTTCTATCTAATGTTATACTATTCTTCTACTCATATAGGAAGTACTATAACCAAACAAGATATTACTCCTAGAAATCGAGCGGCCAGTTGACCTAAAAATTAGATAAGCTTTCAGGAGACAACGGCCTGGATAAAAAAGAAAAAAAAAAACGCCAAACAAAAACATATTTTTAGTTAACTCGCTCGCTACTCTCGCTGGTAAAAACTAGATACAAGATGATTTCGGGCAGCAAGTAGTTTATTATAGCAGCGAGATTCCAAAATATCATTATATTTGGGCAGCAAGGTTGTTGACAAAGATTTTAGGACGAATCCATATAATTTTGCCGGGATCGGTCGTTGACTTTGCTCGCTATGGTAGAAACAGAATGGATTCGGACTGCACGCGAGGTAGCTAAAATAGTGTCATATTCGGCACACAGGTGATCGGATGTATTATTTAGATATCATACAGGCATGACAGGTTTATAGTGTATTCTGATGATAATGATGATAATAATATTCCGTTCTTGTATAGCGCATATCACATTTTTATCACATTATTATGATAACGAAATAACAGTTCTATCATATGGAAAAGGGTATATTTTTCCTTGCTCGCTGCGCTCGCTCGTTTCATATTAATGGTTTTGAAAAGCAAACGAATTCGGTGAGATGAGATCGAATAGATAATGTACATGTTTCATTGGCTCACAGCGTAATTTGCCGAAGGGTTTACTACATCTACCATGCTAAACAGTGTGTGCTTCCTCGCTCGCTTCGCTCGCTCGTAATATTAAAAAACAGAGTGGTTTGGGGGCAGCAACAATGAACCAACGATGTGACAAAGTCGAGTTCATATTTGGCAGCGAGGTAACTATATAATATATATTAGGTATCATTTATGCCTATATGATAACTAAACCATTCTCTCATAACAAGAAATTTGTTATTTTTTGCTCGCTCGCTTCGCTCGCTCGCAAAATTGAAAAGGAAAAGCAGGATGGTTCACATAGCCAATTTCCCCAATTTGAAAATGCTTCACGTTGATATAGGCCTATATATATATATATATATATATATATATATATATATATATATATATGTGTGTGTGTGTATATATTTATGTATGTATGTATATATGTGAGGGTGTGTGTGGGTTCAAATAGTAGCCGTGGGTTCATTTCCGCTTGGTCGTCTTGCCCCCCCCCCCCCAATCCGAAAAGTGGATCGACGCCTCTGTGCATTGCAATTATATTCATTCGTTATGGGACGTCGTCTGCTTGGTAAAACATCACTATTTTTCTGGCGCATCGCTCGCCAATATATCCGAGATTCCAGGAGGTGGATTTGCTTGTATCATTTTTTTTTTAATTACCCGATAGGTAGTTGACATAAAACGCAGTCGACGTAAAACCGACTTACGTACAGTCGATGATTGCTCTCTGTTAGCTTCCAAGTTATAATGATATACATTGATTATATTGCTTCATTTGTGATTTTCTTTGAAATGGCAATTTAAATTTAGATTAGTCGGTCTAGAATATCTACTATTTTCTTTTTTCTTAATTCTTTGGTTTCCTCATTAGGCCTTAATATAGTAGCTTTATCCGACACTTTTGTGATATAAATCCTGAAAGGCAAGATGCCATTCTTTATTTCCAGAGGATAAGAAAGAAAGAGGGAAAATCCATGAAAAAAAAATTAGAACTAACATCGCAAGGTGTGATACATTACAGCTTTCCTAAAAGCTTAATCATAATGGCAAAACTTGAAAATATTTTTGTCAACTTATATGCAGTGGGCGATCATTTTAAAGATTATGTTACAATTAAGCAAAAGAGATATTTGCATGAGTATGCTGCATGCATGCTTTTTTGACAGAAAGAGTATAATCGAACAAAAGTGTAAGGACTAAAGTACTGCGACTAACTTTCTTTTTTAACTTGCTAAGTCTGGGAGTCCAGACATTCATTAATCATAGTGTATTCTGGCCTTCGCTTTTTCAACAGTATACACTCATAGAAAAAATGGTGCTAATTAAAATATTTTCTTGTCCCACATTTGGAACCTTTAAAAGTTCGTCAAAGAACCACTGATAGCCTATAAAAGTTCTCTAAAATCCATATAGTCATATCTTTATTTCCACATACTACTACTACTAATGCTACTACTACTACTACTACTACTACTACTACTACTACTACTACTACTACTAATAATAATAATAATAATAATAATAATGATAATAATGATAATAAATAATTTAATCTTAATAATCATTTTATAAAATATTATTTCAAACATGCAGCATCCATGTAATTTTATGTAACCGTTTCTTATATCCGCTGAAAAAAATAACATCTTTATAATTCATTAAAACTCGATCGTTAAACACTTTCAGGAAATCATGAAAACGTGTATCATTCTTGATTTTTTATTTTAAAAACACGATCGAGAATTTTAAGAAATCAACCGAGGGGCGATTTCAATACATTATTGTCTCGTCTACAGATGAAATCAAGTTTGGATAATTGTGATATCGTATAAAGCTGTTGAAATTCAGTTGCCTCGTTTTTAAATGTATGAGCTCGAACAGTGAAATGTCTTTCAGGATATTTTATGCTCAAACAAACAAACCCATTGCTAACAAGCTAATTTTCAAAACGCCCCTTACCTTTTCCATAGTGCTGTTCTTGTTCTACAGCGAAGAAAATTAATGTACATCTTGCAGTCTCGATAGTCTTTGGAATATTATGGCTTTTATTTATTTCATGTCATTTTATTTTATCTTGTTTTAATTGTTTCATTATATTCATTCATTCATTTATTTATTGCGTTCTATAAGTTGTGAAAAAAAAGGCAGTGAGTTCACAAACAGGGGACAGGCGGCGGTTTTCAGCCGTCTCTGCTGAGATCCATGCAGCATTCAATGAGTTCCTTCAGGTACCCATTTAACTCCTGGGTGGAGAGTTGCAAATGTAGATCATTCACTTGCCCAAAGACATTCATGGCATGCCAGGGTTCGAACCAACAATTTTCCCGTCTGCTCTCCAGTGAACTACGACACCTCTCAGTGTGTCCACTTTGTTTTGAGATCACTGTTCCACCCAATGAGCCATCACGCTTTCTCAAATGAGAAGAAAAGAATAAGGAGAAAAATAAGAAAAAAAATAATGAAAAAGGAATGATGGAATAATGAAGAAAAAAGAAATAAAGCAAATGAGAAGAATGAGAACAAATGAATGAGAAAAAGAATGAGAAAGAGAGCAAGAAAAAGAATGTGGGGGGGGGAGAAAAAAAGAGTGAGAAAATGAATGATGAGAAAAAGACTAAGTAAAATGAATTAGAAGAGGAATGTGAAAGAGAATGAAAAGAAAATAAAACAGAGAATGAAGAAAAGAATGACAAAAAAAAAAGAATGAGAAGCGAAATGAGAAAAAAGAATGAGAGAGAGTGAGAAAAAGTGAAAATTTGACTGAGAAAACAAAATTAATGAATGAAAAAAATGAGGAAAAAGAGTCAGAAAATCAATGACAAAGAGGATAAAGAGGATGAGAAAGAAAATAAGAAAGGGAGTGAGAAGAGAATGAGGAAAAGAAAGAGAAAACAAAAAAAAAGAAAAAGAAAAACTGAATGAGGAAAAAATGACAAAGAGAATGAGAAAAAGGATCACTAAAGAGTGTGAAATAAAGAATGAGGAAACCTAGTGAGAAAAAAATGAAGAAAAAAAGAGTGAGAAAAGGATTTAAGAAAAAAATGAGAAAAAGTATAAAGAAAAAGTGTAAAAAAAGGAAAGAGAAAGAGAAGGAAGGTGAGAATGAGAAAGAAAATGTAAAAGAGCGTGAAAAGAGGAGACGAAAAAGAATGAGAAAAAGAACGAAAAACTACATAATGTAATTTTACTGTTACTCGGAGAGTCTCTTTAGGTGGATTTTCTTTTGGATTTATGAATAATTGCCAAGAATCAAGAAGGCCCCTTTTGCTGTATGTCCTGTCAATTTGCCAAACATTCGATTTTACTTTTTACACTTCTACCAAAACTCAGAGATCTCTTTAAAGATGGATTTTCTTTCAGATTTATAAACGATAAATCCCAAGAATAAAAAAAGATCCCTTTTGATGTATATCCTGTCAATATCCGGAGCATTTGCCTTCAGTGGCACATAAGCCAAAATGATGAGGGGGGGGGGGAGGCTGTGCTATCAAAAAAAAAATGATAATGGGAGGGTCAAGCTGCTGACAAGCAAAATAAAAGGTCCTCAAAGGAAATGAAGAATAACAGAATTAAAAAGGGGGTCCGATCGCATAGATAGTTGAGAAAATTCGATGCAATGGCAAAATGAAGAGATACAAACAATAACTGGGGAAAAAAACATTGGTCGTGGATTTCTTGGGGTGGGGGAGCACCCCACTTTTAGCAGATCAACACACAGACCTATAGACAACTGCTGGAGGTGCATTTAGTGTAGTTTTCCTGGCAGTCTATTCACGTGTATAATAGCAACCACCGTACCTTAGGCAATAATTCGGGGAGGGGGGGGGGGCACCAGTGACGACCGTAAAGTGTAACCTGGGCCCTGTTTCGTAAAAAAGTTGTATGATAGGAATTCCTGCTGGAATGGTAACTACCATGGTAAAAGTGAGAATTCTGCTTCCTGATTGGCTATTATAATGAAAGTTGCCATTCCAGCAACAGTTGCTATTATAACAACTTTTTATGAAATGGGGCCCTGGTCTTGAAGTGTAACTCGGTGCCTAGGTGTCTGAAAATTTGTCTGCACGCACGCACACCATACAGTTTTCTGTGGACACTGTGTTGGCGCATATGGCCCCATTACATAGAGTTCGGGGTATGTGGTAAGCACACTGCAGGCGCGGATCCAGGGGGCGAGCGGGCCCTACAACTTTTTAGCGGGAAAAATCGCATATGATATACCCTTTCTTTTCTTTTTTTCTTAATTCCTCTTTTTTTTCTTTCCCTTTCTCTCTTTTCCCTTCCCTTCCCTTCCTTCTCTCTCTTTTAAGTTTTTTTTTAGGGGGGAGGGAGACGGGAGATCAACACGATTTCCAACACGATTTCCAGAATACCGGCCCAACTGGAGGCAAGGCCCTTCCAGGCCCCCCCCCCCCCCGATTTCCTTCTTTTCCCCCTTTTCTTTTCCCTCGCCTTCCTTTCCCTTTTTCTCCTCTTCCCCTTTCCCTTCTTTTCCTTCTCTCTCTCTCTTTTTTTTGGAGGGGGGGGGGGGGTGGCAGGGCCTGCTCGGCCCCCTGGATCCGTACCAGTCCTGCAGTGTGCTTACCACATATCCCCGAACTCTATGTAAAGGGGCAATATGCGCCAACACAGTGCACACAGAAAACTGTATGGTGTGCTGCTATGTGTGCGCGGACAAATTTTCAGACATCTAGGCACCGATCTACACTTCAAGGCCGGATGACACTTTAAGGTCGTCACACACGTTCCCCTATCGAATGATATAATTAGGGAGCTTTAGATACGTGACGAAGCTCAGACGACGCGGAATCTTGCCAAAAATGTTGTTGTGTGCATGCGCGAGACAGCTCTTTTCCAATCCATCCTGCGTCGTCTGTTTTACACGACGGATCTGGGGCCAGTTTACCGTCCTCCCCGATACACGACGCGAGACCCTTTTTTATGACGTAACAATGGTTCATATTTGAGCGCGCGCGTCACATCTCCTCTCACTCAGTCGTCCTCCCCAAATCTAAAGCCTCTTTGAAACGCGACGCGAGGAAAGAGGAGAACGTAAGTCGACTCAGCAAGATTCCGCGTCGTCTGAGCTGTGTCGCGTATCTAAAACTCCCCTAGCGAGCTTTAGATTGGCGACGCGAGTCCTGTGACGCGGAATCTTCCTGGGTTGACTAAAGCCCAGCGCACACCTTACGATCCGACTGGCTCACGACTGGTCCACGACTGAGTGAGAGGAGGTGAGTCGTGGGGCAGTCGTAAGCCTCGACACCGCACACCTTGCGATTCCAGACCCATCCGACTACTCTGACGTCATAACAATACTGCTGTCTGATTGGCTGGAAGATGGATTGAGCCTGCGATCTCTCGCGATCCAGTCGTGAAGATTCGACATGTCAAATCCTTCCGACTGCCCTTCCGACTGGCCTCTGACTGGTCTATGACTCACGACTGACCAGAGCTGTGACGTCACATCTCCTCTCACTCAGTCGCGGACCAGTCGTGAGCCAGTCGAATCGTAAGGTGTGCGCTTGGCTTTACGTTCTCCTCTCTCCTCGCGTCGTATTGCAAAAGTGGCTTTAGATTTCGGGAAGACGCAGTTTATCAGACAAACGCGCGCGGTTGATCCTTTGATGCGTCATGGAAAAAAAAAAGTCAAATAGGTTTCGCGTCGCGAAATTGGAGAGGACGGTAAACTGACCCCAGAACCGTCGTGAAAAATTGGAGGATGGACTGGAAACAGCTGTCTCGCGCATGCGCATAACAACATTTTTGCCAAGATTCCGCGTCACAGGACTCGCGTCGCCAATCTAAAGCTCCTTAAATAGGAGAGTGAACACACGCAAAAAAAAAAGAAAAAAAAAAAAGAAAAAAAAAGGGGAATGACAGTCTCTAAGACAATGTTAACTCTAGATATCGACTCCTTCCGACCATTTCCTAGCTCCCTCTTATTCATCCTTTTTTTTTTCCGTCATCTCTGTAAGCTATATTTATGCCCCCTCCCAACGCAGTGCCTCCTCCATTACTTGATTCTATTTATACAACTATTTTTGCGGCGTATGTCATTATTATTATCATTATTATTATTATTATTATTATTATTATTATTATTATTATCATTATTATCATTATTATTATTATTAATATCATTACTATTATTATAATTATATGGTTTGGCTTCACCTGTGCCTGGGAGGCGAAAAGCGAATTGAATCACTGCAACCCTCGGGTCCCTCCTCCCGATATCACTGATTGGGGGTGTGCAGGTGGACCACGTACACCGGGGTTTCCCCCTACTCTTTTCAGTAGTGCAGTGGGATCTTTAGCGTGCAAAGGTGGTTACTCTCCTTTATATGGGACCTCCATTTAACGTCCTATCCGAGGGACGGAGAGTTTTCCACTGTCGCATAGCCTGCGCCTATGAAACAGGGGAGAGGCTCCATAACACACAACTAAGGCTACAGTCATCCGCCTGGGTTGGACTTGAACCCACGGTCTTTGGTTCGACAGGCAGACGCTTTACCAACTGAGCCAGCTCGCTCCCTTTGATAGTAATTGCATAGTAAGAACTGGTAACGGAGATAACCTCAACAGTTACCATGGTTTAATGGTTACAACTTGACTCAAAAGTGTTTTCTCTCTTTGATTGAGCGTAGCGAGGCGGAAAAGCAAAGCGCATTTCATTTTTTAAAATATAATTTTCATGATTCGTCATGATTAAAGCGCTTTCGCGTTGTTGTCATGGTTTCAGGCGTCATGGTTTCAGGCGAAAGTTACTACCAAACGCATCTCGTAAGATATCCATCGTCCCGCCCACACTACACTTATGAAACTACAAAGCTTAGCATACAGACAACAATATCTGCTGTGTAATTGTCGAGCAACTCTGCTGACTTTCTTAAATCAATAATATTCATGAGTTATCACTATACCAAAGCAAGGGATGGTTAGCCACTATATAGCTAAAGTTTGGGGGGATAGGAAACTTCACTTTGCGAAAGGGCGCCAGAGAAGAAGGAGTTCTTACACCGTTGTAGTGTCTTCACTCGAATTAAATTACGGACCAACAACCATAAATGGATGCAGGACAATGAAGATGAAGCTTCACTTGAGTTTCTTGATCGCAATACCTCCAGTTCTTCTATGTCTAGGTAAGATGCTGCTCTGCTCCTACCCACAACTTCAATTGCCTTTCAGCATGACAAATAAGCTTACACCCGGTGTCCCAGGAAAAGAGGAACGGCTGATATTCAGTACTTTACCTACAAGAAGTATGTAATTTTTCTACCTCATTTATGCCATCGGGTAAAGCACCCTCTACCGAAGAGAATGATACCAAGATCATTGAATGTGGTGAAGTAATTTTGATTCTATGATCGTTTCTTAAAATACAGTCATTTTCCCATTTTTGGCGACCGATGAGAGTCGGGATGGCCTTTCATAAAACGATGTTTGAGGGAAGCCCATTGAAGCATGTCAATTACAAAACTTGCCATATGAAAATCCATTCCAGACACAATTCTGCTGTCATCTGTCACCAGAAACATGCGAAATTTGAAAATGTCTGTATTTTGAGAAACGGGCATAGAATCAAAATTAATTCACCTAATTCAACGATCTTGGTGTCATTCTCTTTGTTAGACAATGCTTTACTCACTGATTTTTTTTTTTTTTTTTTTTTTTTATTTATCAATCGTCTACTTTTTGGAGGCGAAGAACTGAAAAATCTGCCGTTCTGCTTTTTTCGGGTATGGCGTTAACAAACCATTCGGTTTTGTTCATTTTTAAAGTGAGCCCAATTACATTTATTCAAAATCTACGTATGTTTTTTGTATGATTGTCAGTTTTTTCCCTGTAAATGATAATTGGGGTGGGCTGGTCATGGGGGGGGGGGGGTGGTTGAAGAGTTTTCCACGTAGGAGCGGTCGGTATTTTCATTTTAAAAACGACAGGTCTTTGATTTTTTTTTTTTTTTTAAGGACGGGGGTGGGTGGGTTGTCAACAACACAATTAGGGGCCGGTAGAGAAATATGCCAGTCCAAAACAATTATGAAAATAAATGAGAATTTCAACAGAAAAAAAAAGTAAAAGAAATGACATGAGAAAAAGATTGCCTGGCGCTCCACTGTTATCACCCCGGGTTTAGCAAGGCAGCCATTAAGGCGCTCAAGCATTTCAAGGAAATGGGTTGAGAGTGGCAATTGCAGATTAATGTCTTGCGAAAAAGACATTGGTGCCGCGGCTGGACTCGAACCGCTAACCTTGTAATCTACAGTCCGAAGAGGCATCCATTAGACCACGAAACCTCTAGTGAATAGATAAAAGCCTCCTTAACCTGCAGCATAATGAGGGGAAATAATTTCCTTGCGCCGGGCCTGTGCACAAACCAGGGGATGTTTATTGATTGAAACCGCACTTAAGTATGGCAGGCTGTTAATGCCACTGGTTGCTCTTAATATTCCTACAAATATACACTCTCAAAACAAATTAGTCAAAATGAATTTATTGTGGGTCAGCTGGGTCCAGCTAATTATCTAGTCATAAAAGTTACTATATTCTAGTCAGAAATGACTGAATTCTAGTCAAAATACGACTAGCCACAAAATGACTGAAATATAGTTTTTCAAAAATGACTAGTATTTCAGTTGCACCCAGCTGACCCTTTCATCTAGTCATTTTTAAGTGATTTGTTTTAAGAGTGTATTCTAGCATTAATCTCCCAAGGGAAATGCAAACCGTGGTTGAAAATGAACAGAATTTTCATTTTCTCTGTTCAAGCAAGCAAAAAAAAAAACAAAACAAAAAAAAAAAACCAAACAACAATGAAAATTTGCAATCACAATCAGTATCCAATCCTTTGAAAGAGTGATTGTGAGAGCAACTAGTGGCATCAACTGCCTACCATAATTAATTGTGATTTCAGTCAATCTTGGTCTTTGTGAAACACCCCCAGGACCTTCCATCCACTATACATGTATACAAAAAAAAAAAAAAAAAAAAAATCACATCAATATCATATTTTTATTCTCCTTTTGTGTAATCGATTTCTATTATTTCTGAATGTATGGTTTGTATATCAGTGTATACGGATTGATTTGTGGAATATAGATGAATATTTCAGAAGTATTTGAATGCATATAAACTTTTTTCTTTGCAAATCTTGTATTATCAATCCGACAGACAGTAGAAATGTGTTAAGTTAATCAATCAGCGCATGAAACGTCTAATCTTTGACTTAACCTAAGGATTTTCTTCCTAATAATTTTGTTTCTTTGATAATCCTCTTTATCCCCCAAGGGGTTTACATGGATTTATGACTTCATGAGAAGAGTATTAAGACATGTAAGATGTAGAATTTAAGCTTGTTCTTCTCGCCTTGATTTTTTTTTTTAATTCAAACAATGTTATGCGCTTTGGAAAAACTGACTTAGTTTGAATTAAAATTGTTTCATGTATAAATGATTGAAAATTCAATCTCATTCCTATATTTTTTACAAAATGAAATGCATATATTGAAAGACTTATGGTAAGCTTCTTAATATCCAATGCATCGTACATTTCATTCAGTTTGTTATAGCAGCTACGCTATATATCATTTAATTACAATCAGCGAGTTGGCTCAGTAGGTAAAGCGTCTGACTGTCGAACCACAGATCGTGGGTCCGAGTCCAACCTAGGCGGATGACTGTAGCCTACGTTGTGTGTTATCGTGCCCCTCCCCTGTTTCATAGACGCAGGCTATGCTACAGTGGAAAACACTCCGTCCCTCGGATAGGACGTTAAATGGAGGTCCCGTATAAAGGAGAGTAACCACCTTTGCACGTTAGAGATCCCACTGCACTGTTCGTATAGGAGTAGGGGGAAACCCCGGTGTATGTGGCTCACCTGCACACCCCAATAAGTGATATCGGGAGGAGAGGCCTGAGGGTTACAGTGATTCAATTCGCCTCACAGGTGACGCCAAACCAAATAATAATAATAATTATTATTATTATTATTTTCGGGAAAATTGGTTTGTTCATAAGTCCTTAAATAGGCACTTTCGGTTCTTGATTAAAGACAACAAAACATAATTCTCGTCAAGGAGTTATTGTACTAAAGCTGCCATATGTCTGCATCTTACATCACCACAAGCTTTTCAGTGGTTTGTACAAATGATTTGATCCTTAGGCGTAAATCCGTTTTGAGGATCGAGTTGGGGGAAGATCGAAATCTTTCGCTGAAATTTCTTGCGCTAACTCATACTAGATAAACTCGGAATTATCGGAACCTTCTTATCATATGTCTGATTTTTAATAGCATTTCAAATTAAATTTTACTACTATAACCGTCGTCTATGATAGATTTATTTTTAAAAAATGTAAACTGAATGACTAAAATATTATTTCTTCTTTGAAAATGGGGTTATTTTGAACATGCCACCCCCTTCTAAAAATGTTCTCGGAATATATACCTCACCCCCTGTGATTTATGCCAATGATTTCATCTATACCTAATTTAAAATTTAAAAATGACAAGGATTACTTCACTTGCATGTGAAAGGGCAAAAAGAAATTCGTCAAGAAGCTTCCATGCAAGCAACCTCTATATAAGAAATGAGCCAAACTACTTTGAATCAATCCGGTGTACCGAATGAGATGTGCTTCCGGATGAGATGACACCAGCAGATGTATTTCAATAGAATGACAAGAAATATGATTGTGCGCTCCCCATCACGCAGTCAGAAACTCCCGTTTATGAAGTGGGCTTATTATTATTAAAAGGGAAGTGTTAATTTAAAAATAGCTCACTTGCTACGCTCACTCCCCAACATGGAATAAGCCGCTCATTTAATTGAGAAGGGGTGGTGTCACCGGATGAGATTTCTTGTCATTTTGTATTGTAGAAAAAAAAAATGTCAGTATCGTCTCATCCGTATGGACATCTCATTCGGTGACATCGGCCCCAATCACCATTTTTTATTGTTTTGCTCCAGGAAGAAGCATTATTCTGGATACGATAAGAGCTATTAATACTGATTTCAGTGCATTACAGAGTGTCTGACTTGTCATGTGCGTTTATGTATAATATTTTCATACAGAAATTATACGTCTTATTCAGGTACATCTTCAATTTTTTTTTTTTACATTAACTTCAATTTCTTTTTTTTTTTTAAAGAAATCATGCCTGTGCGGAGGTTTGATGGAATTGGGAGGGTATAATTCCAAATGATAAAAAGATTATGGAAATCCTACTTCATGTGACAAGATCGAATATTGTCTGAAACTTTTTTTTTCCAGATGTAATTTGGATCTAAAATCTATAAAAGGGGAGGAGAGGGGCACATTTTTTTTCGTTGGCTTATTAATGTCAAAGCTAAAATTAAAAGGGCAAGTTCTTTTATATAATAATGCATTTAAATTAGATGAATTAGAGGGTGAGTAAATGTAGAGAAATTATAAAATGTTTATCGATTTATATTCATAGGTGAGACCAACTGGAAAAACGTGATTTACATGATAATTACAACATTGTCAACAGTCTTGTCTTGTCATGAATACTTGCGATAATGGAACACATGCACGTACAACCAAAAACGTAACACGCTTCCAAGAAAACACGTCTATAGTTCAAGATATGAATTCCAGTTTTTGCTAAGGATTTCGCATTTACGAAGTAATATCTTAAGATTACTATCAATTTCTTCAGTTCTGTTTGAAGGGAACAGACGGAATATTTGCCGTTACAGATTCCAATTACTCGAAAGGTGTAAGCCAGAATGGCAAACTTAGTATAACAACAAATATATCTAAGAAATTTGTCAAATTCCTCCTATACATCAAGGAAATATATCTTAATTCCCGAGTGCCCGTGAGATCAGATTACCTGCTTACATTTACATCAATGATTCGTTGTTTTTTGTTTGTTGGTTGGTTAGTTTGTTTGTTTTTTGCGGGGTTGTTACGGCCAATGTGCTGACTTGCTAAAGGTCGTTTACGTTTTGTACGAGGAAGGAATGCTGAAAATATGTGTGTGCATGTGTGTGCATGTGTGTTGGAGAAGGAATGATATGCGTGTGGGAGAGGGAATTGCTCCTCCCCATCTTCTCGACCGCTTTACGCTCATATTTTAGGATATATATCCCCCAAATAAATATGTATTGCATGTTTCATACATTATATGAAACATACACGCACATTATATAAACATATATATATATATGTGTATATATATATATATATATATATATATATATATATCATTTTGACTGAAGAAAGAGGCGGCGGGGCGTTGCGAGTATGTTCACTCTGCCTTTATTATGCCGAGCTTTCGACCCTATGACAGGTCTTCCTCAGGGCTTGAGATACAAAAAAAAAAAAAATAACCAATTGCAAACATGCAACAATTACACAGCCTTTTTAAGTATCAGTTGAATTAAAATCAAAGTGTTAAATCGGAGTAAAGAAACGAACGGAAAGTGTAAATCATATATCTCAAGCCCTGAGGAAGACCTGTCACAGGGTCGAAAGCTCGGCATAATAAAGGCAGAGTGAACATACTCGCAACGTCCCGCCGCCTCTTTCTTCAGTCACAGTCATAATTTTCATACGATGCTGCACCCATCACGTACGTGGCCGAAGCACTTTTCACATTATATATATATATATATATATATATATATATATATATATATATATATATATATATATATTAATGTGAGGATAAGATAGTCGAGACACGGACGTTGCTGTACTTCAAAACTTTAATCAACAAGCTTTCGGCCTAACCGGCCTTCTTCAGGTTTCTGAAGGTACAAACATAATAATTATATGTCATGTTACACATGTGTGAGCTTGTCGTAGGCAATTGCAAAACACACATGTTACAACAGTGCAATGATATAGCCATGAATATGTATGTGATATACATGTATATACATGTATATCACATACATATTCATGGCTACGGTTATTACCGATAACTTAATAAAATAATGAACAAATGTATAAGTTATGTGTAAAATAATAATGCTTACCGAAAGTAGAGTATATGTGTGCTATCTGATGGGTGTGTATAAAAATGTGCGATCAAGTGTGAATGAGTTACTGACCTTTGACATTGTCTAAGGGGAAACTGGGAAGGCCGGTGAGTGAGGGAAAGAGAAAGGAAGAGAGAATGGAAGAGAGAGAGAGAGAGAGAGAGGGGGGGGGGATGGGAGGTCGAGAGCAGTGATCCATTCCAGAGAAGCTCAGTGGTTCACATCCAGCATGCATATTGTAAAACTGTTCCGCTCGAGTGTCAAATCACATGATTTTGTTAAATAATAAGTTATCATTATAGCAAGCAGATACAAAATAACATTTAGTAATTGGAATTAAAGTCGCGTAAACCAATAACATATAAACAAATTCCATATCTCAAGTGAGAATTAAATATTATTCATACATATATTGATAAAGAGCTGACATGTACATATACATATACATATATATATATATATTGAAAGAAATGAAAATGGGAAAATTATACTTGCATACCTCCCAAAATGTTCCCTAGAGCTGTCATCCGCGGCTTTTCAATGTTCGTTAACTCATCTGCATCAAAACAAAGAATCAAAAAGATCAAAAGGGTTGGAAATCTGTCTGTCGGTCAATTGGATGCAGTTACGCCTAACTGATGGCCCGCCTCTGTGGTCTAGTGGGTAAGGCATTGGCGTTCTAAGCCAGTGACCCAGGTTCGATTCCCGGCGGAGGCGTTTTTTCGACCCTTGATTCAAAATGATTTACATAAAGTATATAACTATACACACACACACACACACCCACACACACACACACACACACACACACATTTTTAACCTTCATACCTTAAATTTGTCAAGTGCACGATTTCACGTTCCAGGAGCACCACAGAGACAGGCATCAACATGTGAATGCGAGATCACCGAGGACTATATGACAACCATCGTCTCGCCAGAATTTCCCGACCATTATCCTCCAGAGACTTGGAGAGAATGGAGCTTCGAAATTCCTCCTGGTATGATGGTAGGTGGATATTTCATGATGTCAACTACTATACGCCTTCCGGGTCTCTTCTACTATACTCAGCCTACCCCAGCATTTTTTACCTCTTATTTAACATCGGATGGGACTGATCCGTATGTAACAATTCCCATGAGTTCAGAGTAAACTCTCTCATTTAATGAATGGCTTTTAACAAAGTTAACAAATTGAATGACTTGCAAAATATATAAATAAATAAATGAATAAATAAACAAATGATGCATTGATCACCATAATTAACCAGCATTTAATCAACTTTGAATTCAGAAATCGCTGTTATTTTTTTTTTATTTTTTTATTTTTTTTTTTTTGGGGGGGGTTGTTAATCGAATAAAAATGTCATACCAGTTACGACAATGAACCACAATTATGGAATTATTTAAAATCTGTATTTAATCCATAAAGGGTTGCATTAAAGTCAACATACTGCAGATTGAACGCTTTTGGGACCCACTCATCCTGACACACAGCCACGAGACTGCACACGGCACAAACATTACAACTTTCCGATTGGTTAGCGGTAATGTAACGTCATTTCTTCTCCGGGAGGGTGTGGTCACACTCCAGTTCTGCAGTGATGGATTCCTCCTACACAACGGTTTTGCTTTTGAAGTCGGGACACTTCTTAAAAATGGTAATTTCATTCATGAAAAAAAAAATGTCATATTACAAAATCAAATTTCGTATTTTTAGAAGTATTGAACATTATAGTCTTTTTCTTTTTGTCTTTAAAAAGCTCCAGCAAATATGATAATTTCAACGTAAATAGTAAAAAACAAAAACAGAAACAAAGGATAGAAAGAAGTGACGCATTTTTCATGTGGAGTCTCATCCTTAAGAAAATATCACATAAAAAGGAATTTTCGGGTTTTTTTCATAGAGATAAAAACAGTATTTTATATAAATATGAAAAGATATAAATATGGAAGCTAAAATCGATTTCGAACTGGTCACGAAAGAAAAAAAAAATCGATTATTTACTTGCTTCAGTGTCAGATATGATATGAACACAGCTCAGCTTTCAAGGATTACATGATTGATATTTTTCATTCCCATTCAGGAATGGATAACGGAAATTACTCATGCAGACAATCGTCCTTCAACAAGCGTCTCGACTTCATGTGCAGCTCAGGGTTGCAGTTCATTGACGCGGTCGCTCGATGCGACCTGGTTGTCGACTGCCATGACTTCTCAGACGAAATCGGATGTCAGACACAAGGTGTGTTCTAAATCCCTGTACGAGGGAATAAACATTTCCGTCCTATAAAATTGTAGTGTTTACAATCATAGATTAGTCAAAACTTCTATTTTGAAAAAAAAAAAATGGAACTAGAGAGATTTTGAGACGAATCGAATTGCACTATGTGGATGATCCGATGTAACTGTATTTCTTGATTTAAATCACCACCAAAATGATTATCATTCCCTATTATAGACACACGTTGCCCTTACCAATGCCACGATTCCGATGTCTGCCTTCTCAATGAGTTCCGTTGCGATGGATGGTATGACTGCCCTCTATGGGACGACGAAGACAACTGCGGTAAGTCATGCTCCCTTCTTAACTCAATATGTCTGCATCGGTGAACCACATTTTCCATTTAAGAAAAATCAACATGTACTTTCACCTCAAGAACGTCTGTGAAAGCTGAATATGTCATACTTTATCAGTGGTTACTTATACGTATTAAATCATGTCTTATTTATTGTAATTCCTAATTTTCCAACATACTTTTATGATTTTATCAAATTCTAACCAATTACGATGATCATGACCTATTGTCATCTATAGAAATTCACTGGAATGATGGATTTCCCCGACTAAGGGGGGAAGAACTGTCTCAATGCTAGGAAACCGGCGCATTATACATATAGTTTGGCTGGATTTACCCCACTGCGCTGGTTTAAAAAGATGAGCTCAGTATAGTATTCGTGGCATTGTAAGTTTCTCACAATATTTTTCAGTGATAGGTCTATATTCAGTCCTACAGTCCTACTAATTATGATATTATGATTATTAAGAAACCGTGAAGTGTCCGGATGGATATAGATGTGGTGAGGCCCCCTTCAACGACAAGAGTCAACCAACTCATTACTGCGGAGATGAGCACTGGCAGCCATTTTGGGTTAACGCTACAAACGCCTGGCGGAAAGACTACAATGACAGGACTGCAAAGAAGACTGTGATACTGTAAGCCTAAACCATTACTCCCTTTTTGTAATGACTGCCTCTTATTTCTCACGATCTTTATTACTTTTCTGTGATAATCTAGAGTCTTTGCTGTAACACTATTTAGAAAGCATTTAAATTGGCATTAATCACAATCTTTATGACTTACCAAAACATCACTATTTAGTCTGAAAATAATTCATCTGTTCAGATTGCAGTATTTAAAGCATAATCATGCACATTTTGAACAAGTAGTCTATGCTAAATGATCAACACATCATTCTGTCTTGCTCTCTACTCTTGACTCCATTCTGACCTCTCCTCCACATATTAAAGACATTGGTTAACATTGTTATGATCTTTCTAAAAAAATCTTGTTTTGTTACTTGAAATGGGATAAACATGAGGGTTATAGTGTAAAAATACCAGTATGAAAGTTTCAAAGAATGATATCCACAGGAAGTATTTTTAAATATAAAAAATGTGAACCAATGTTTGAAAAATATACGATGGTCGGTTGCACAGAATAGACATAAGGAGTGCGCATGCGCGTATGACTGACCTTACCGTAATGTGTGTATTGGCGTATCACGCGGCGGGAGGCACATAACGGCATTTTCAAATTCAAGCAAAGTGGTCTTCTCAGTGATTGGCTCGTGAGACGAAGGATAATAAAATCGCCGTTTGCGTCTAACTTACACTTTTTCATTCTAAATTATGGTTTGTTTCAGGGTTTTCAGAGTACAAATACAAGTACTCATACACATGTTTCATCTTAGTTTGAGAATTTTTTAAATCAGCTACTCACAAAGTTAGCCAATGTCTTTAAATTCCCTATATAGGCCCTCAGTTTTACAAAAAAGGTTTTACAAAACTACCTAATCATTGCTGACGAAACTTTGTCAGTCAATAATCCAAGTGTGTTTCATTTAAATAAGAGAACTTATCATTAACAATAATGGGAATTTTTGTGCAGTGCTTATGTCAGGCACATTTGTTATTCCCAGCTTTAGCGCAGCTGCCATTACGCCGCTCAAGCTTTTTAGGGAATTTCTTCCTACTGGGTACCCATTTACTACACCTGGGTGGAGAGTGGCAAACGTAGACAATGTCTTGCAACAAGACCTGAGTGCTGAGGCGGGACTCGAACCGCTAGCCATGTGATCCACAGTCTGCTGACGTGACCACGAGACAACGACACCTCTATACGATGATTACCTTCCGGAAAACTACTTCCCACGATATTTACCGTCGGAATAATTGCGTTTATGTTTTTAACTATATACCGAGTTGATTTTAAACTACATGTATGTTCCCTATATTATGTTTTTATGACAGCTATTTGGAGGGCATTCCACAGGTGCTGGAGGCGGGATTGTTTCATGGGTTGCATAATTTGAACCATTTGTAAGTAAACTCTAAATAGTTATACTGTCAGAATCTATCGGGGAAGGGGGGGGGGGGATGGAGAAGAGAGAAGGGGCGCCAGGGGAAAAGTCCTTTAAACATGTTTAAAATTACGACTAAAAATGCCTCTATATTTATTTTCAATCATACAGTAAATCTTCTAAAGTGCTCTGGAATGCGAACATGTATATAGTTACAATATGCTTTCTTTTGAATGAAAATATTCTTTAGTGTGATGACGAGGAATATAGTTGTTGATATCTGTTAACCCTATAGGTTAGGTTGATGTTCGGTTAATGTTCGGTTCACTGCTGGTTGACTGGACGCGAATTTTTTTTTCCTACGACATTTTCGCTCCTTGCGCGTGCGCACATGATCATTTTCCGAGAGCTCATAAATATTCACAATGTACGTCCTGAGAGCCATTAATCAACGCATTCGCACGTATGGTCATTCTCCGCGACTTCATAAATCAGGATCGCGCGTTGGCGCGGGTTTAGTGCACAAATTAAATGATGTGTTGGAAGACACCGTAATCAATGTATAGCTTAAGTAATGTAGGAAATGTTTTTATGAACAATACTGGAGTTTGTGTAAATCAAGCCCTTTTTGAATGATCAGCTCGAGTTAACAGGCTGAATGGTGACATGCAGTGCATTTAGGCCTACTTGCACAATGAATAAGGGTGTGTTTGTTGAAGTAATAATGGACTAGGAACTAGGAAACCATCCATAAACTGATACAATGACTGAGTTGTTGGTTGTTGTAGATAGTTGGCTTTTTACCATTTATAGTTCCTTTCAGAAAGGTGTATTAATTAGGACCTATACCAGTGTATAAAGATCAATAAGAGGTGTATACAGCCCCCCTCAAAATTCCCCGTTAGAATTTCACCACTGTTTCTCTTGAATAATAATAAATCTCATTCTTTTTCAGGAACCTCGCTTCGTGCAGCCTAACCTACTTGCCACCAGGTGTATTTGACGGCATACGTCGGCTTTACGTGCTGTAGGTGTTCTTTATGCTAGGTTCCCACTGTCGTACGACTTGTCACGAACGCCACGATTGGCCATTCGTAGTTGATCGTGGAACTTTCACGTTTGGGCAACGTTACCCTTTCCCTTCTTCCTCCAGTACCCTTGGCATGCTTGGGTGGCATTTCTCAAAGGTTCCAAATCATTACAGATCATTCACGGGAGATTGTGCGATCCCATTAGAGCTTAATGCGTTAGACTTTTCCAAGGATGATTCCGATAACCACGATTTCAAAGTACGATTAGATGCTATCTGTCGCACTTTGATACGATCTGATGCGATGATCACGTGCGACATTTAATCGTATTGATTTCTACGATCAACACGATTGCCACTTTTGACCTCAAAATCTGATGAGATCTGATATGATCACCACGATTACTCCATGATTAAGACCGCTATTTCAATCGTGGCGCGAATCGTGATAGTGGGAACATAGCATTAGAGTTTATCAGATTAAGTGATTCCCACTGACCAACTTTTTAACCAACGTTGGGCCCTACGCTGTCTATTAAACTTTTGGGCATTTATTGCCCAGCTGTTAGAATTTACCCAACTAACTGTCGGGTAATAACTTGTCATTTGGCAAATTCTGTTGCCCTCATTTTCGAAATTTAGAAATATAACGATTATTTTGTCACACCTGTTTAACCATAAACCTATCCTATCCTCCCCTATCCTATTCTAACACCCTACCCTGCCATAGCCTATATGTTATCCTATCCTGTCCTCTCCAATTGATACACTAGCTCTTATATACCCAGTATAATCTTATATACACAGTATAATGTGCTTTGTGACAGTTAGTAAATCAAGCCCACCCTGAACCATACGCTAATGAAAAATCATGGATAATCATTTTTATTTTGCCAATTTTGTGGAAAAAATTAGCCAACTTGTAGATACTTTCATGGAATTAACCAACTGTAAGAATGAATTTTGCCCAACATCCTTGTGACCAGGAGTGTTGGTAGGAATATGACCAACAGTTGAGAGAAATGTGTTACCCAAACTAAGTGTTCTTCTCCAATTATTGTCTTATATCAGTTTAATTTCCTTTTCTCATCAGTATCTTATCCAACAATAAACTGACTGTTCTGGAGAAAGGAGTATTTAAACACCTGTATTACTTACGAATAATGTGAGTATAGGAAAGTGAAATTCCCATTTTTTTTTTGTTGTTTGTTTGTTTATTTGTTTGTTTGTTTGGTTTTTTTTTTAAAGGCTCGTAAAGACAGAGTAAGTTAAACTTCAAATGCCATAGTACACTGCCTCAAGGAGCCCCAAATGTCAATTTTATGCTGTACAAGCAACTGCAAATTTGTTGCAATATGAATTAATGTAATACATGTTGGAATGGGATAAAAGGGGAATTAGTTACATTATATCGCTTCTATTCCTCGATGCGCATATTTTTGATATTCTTTAAGACTATAATTTTGATCAAGAATACGTTATGAATCTTAGAAAATTGGAAATACCTATAGGAATATTTTTCTTTTTCTTTTTGGAAGTCGTATTTGACATCTTTGTGATTTGTTTCAGATCTTTGGAAGTAAACCAGGTGACACGTTTCGAACAAGGATGCTTTAAAGATCTCCACAGTCTATTTAACATGTAGGTAATGGGAATTCACCTAATTGTATCAATTAATAAATATCATAATGTAAAATGAAATAGAAGATATTTTTCTCCCACAAACTGTAGCATCCTCTCCTTATTGGAAATGCCGAAATCACCTAATCCTGTTAATAGAGGTTTATTTCAAGAACTCTTCTAATTGAGGTTACTGAACTATTTGTCCTCGCATAATTTTCAGATCACTAAACGCTATATCATTATATAATCTGGTTAACTCATTTGACATCATTTTTTATTTTGAAATATTGATAACCCTTTCCTATTTTGGCCTCCGTTGGAAATGTTTGATTTTCACGCCTCTTATCATTAGCGTAGAAAATGTTTGCAATTGAGGATCCACAAACCACATTCTACCATCCCTGCTTTTTATTGGATCCCTCCATTTCCATGTTTCCATACGTTTTCTCGAATAATAAACCATACTCTTTATCATTGTTATACTGTAAATTGTTGCATATTCATGTATATCCGTTGTTGTATAATTCAGTTTTGCATCATACACACTAAGAATAAAAGGTTCAATTTTGCACCCTTCAAATGCAACACTGGGAGCTCCTTTATGGGTACAACTTTGCACCCAAAGAAGCATTATGCACCATTAAGGGTGCAGTTAGCTACATTTTGCACACTTAAGGGTGCAGAGTTGTACCCTTTAGCATGTCTGGGAAGGTGCGAATTTGCCATTACGAGAATATCTCGTTTAAAATATACCCCACCACTCTTTTGAATGCAATTTTTTTTTGCACCCTTAAGGGTGCAGACGGGCATTTCCGGGTGCAAACAAGTACAAAAGGGTGCATCTTTGCACCTTTCTCGTGTAAGATGCAAGATTTCACCCCCTAAAGGTGCTGCCATTGTTGCATTCAGGGTGTAAAACTGACTCTTTCATTCTAAGCGTGTTTATTGTACAATGATCTATATGTTTGGTTTCTTTTCAAAATTATGAATCGTTTTTTTTCCTTTTTTTTATGAAATGGAAATAGATTGAACTGAAACTTAATTGAATTAAAATTGTAAAGAATTCAGATCCGTCGATATGCGACCTAGCTAATCCCTTTCATATAAATTACTCTTATAATGATTTGTCCTTTTGAAAGTGACTTGGAGAACAATACGATAACGGAGTTTCGGCCTGGAACCTTTGAAGACCTAGGAAGTTCTTTCCAAAGAATGTAAGATGACGTTGGTTCTTATGTAATATTATGGTACACCCATTTTACACGGAACAATTTATCAGATTTTGTTGTTGTGGGGGTGGTTAAATGGTTGGTTATTTTACCTCACTGCTAACAAAACATGTGTATGCTTGTTAGTAAGCAACGAGGGAACCGACGGCTTTAAGTCCTCTCCGAGGAACTTTGCAATGAGGATTGATACCTCACCAAAGTGCATCAACGCATCCACTTCATTTCGAACCCGGGTACCACTGCTCTACCACTGAGCCACAGCGCCTCCTCAAATGTATGGGAGATCAATCCTTATTTTTGTCTGAAGTTCAGTCCTTTAAATGACTCATTGATGTGTGATTTATTGTGACAAAGTATACTTTAGGAATGATTTGTAATAGAAAATTCCACATTCTTTTGCTCCTATTTATCTCACGTCATTTTACTAATTTGAGACATTTCCGTTATTTGAAAATTGGCAGATTTTGCTTAATGAAATACGTCTTAAAAATGTTTTGAAGTCTAATGGCGTTCTTAAATGAAATTGATAAATTTTACAGTATGAGTTATAACAAATGATAACAACATTCTTCCTTGTTCAGCGCACATTATCTCACGCTATCTCTCTCTCTCTCTCCCTTCCTCTTTCGAAGCGTCTTAAAGGAGAACTTCTTAACATCAATTAACTCTTCTCTGTTCTATGGAATCGAAGAACACTTGCTTAGGGCGTAAGTTTCAACTAATTCTAGCTGTGCATGTTAAAATATATGTAAATTAATTTCTCTATCTCCTTTTAGTCACTTCTCTGTTTCCATATTTCTATACCTTCACTAAGAAGAAGAAAGTTTCGATTTTTGTTGTTCTTCCTGTATTTTTATTCGTAAGAATTTGACGTGAAACTTAACTGTTATGCTAAGGGAACAGTATTCAGTTATCGAAATAAAATTCTGTATAGTATAGTTACAAGGATTGATATTAAACGAATTGTTCCTAAATTAAAGGATATCACTGAAATGACTCGTACATAAATGAATACTATTGCCGTGATGACCAATTAATTTCAGTGCCATGAGGCGATATCTAACATGCGATCTTTTTTTTCTTTTCAATCCTTCCCAGAAATCTTCGTCATAATCTCATAAAATACATTGCGCCTGGAACATTTGGAAATCTCTCCAAACTGAACGACTTGTAAGTTATTAACATAATATAGGCCTATATTCGATATAAAAAGAAAGAGAATACAGTATTTTATAAATATCTACTGAATGACCACAACTGCACTAGACCTAAGTACCTACCTGAATTATCGGCCCTAAATCCCTCCTAATTTTGATTTTCTACTTCGTCGAACCTTACATTTTTAATTTGAATGCAATCATTAACGAATTTGAATGACTGTAAGACTGAAATGTTCTGAACGGACGAATCTGAACAACCACTGACGAATACCATTGTTATTATGATCGCTGAAAATGTTGCTTTTTAATGGCCAAGACGAATTTTAATTGTGATTTTCAACGCGATCGCATTTCGGACGGAATTTATTTCTCAAAACGCTTAATTGATTGGAGTTTGAAATTGACCGGGAAATACTATATTATTATTATTATTATTATTATTAACAATCACCTTTATATTTTTCGTCGTGCAGAGTCCTGACTTCCTTGAGCCCGAAATCGATTCCCCTTTATCCTAACATCTTTGAAGGTCTTGACAGCTTAAATGCTGTGTGAGTAAAGCTTTCCATTAGCCTTTTCCTTCTGAATGTTGTCTCTTTGTTGATACTTCTATTTTCCTATCCACCATAGGGAGTTTGAGGCCTTGTGTGTGTGTGTGTGTGTGTGTGTGTGTGTGTGTGTTTTGCCGTTGCGGTATTGTTTTGCTATAATGATATATGATTCTAGTGACGGCAAAGTTTGAAAGCTATATGTACTTTTCCTGCCTAGTACCCGTTACCATGGTTACTGTCGTTTGCTTACCAGGATTTGCGCCCTCTTCCATCATGTCCATGTATCCTTTCTACATGTATATGCAACTGTGTAGAAATTGTATCATTTGAAATGGTTTTTACATTGTTACCTAATCGATTGAAAAAAAAAACAACTAAATGCTTCCATAGTTTATTTGCATTTGATGTTGAAATTGAATTTGAAACCCCAGAATATTCAATTATAGATAGTAGCCTACTAAAGAATATAGGTGTTCACGTGCCTCAAGCCTTGAATTGCAGATTAAGTATAAGTATGAAAACAGGAAAATTAAAATCAAGTTCTTTTCAGTATAGTTGTCCGACGATGGGTAGCGCTAAAGTGATCATGACCATAAAACATTGAATTTTCGCTGTTCGACCATTACATCAAAGATCACTGCGCCGAAGATGAAGTTCACTTTGTGTTTTTATGTTTAAAATATTTTGTATTACACCATTCTTGTCAGGTATGTCTACGATCCACGCTTTTGCTGTCTTACGCCAGAGAGAGTCAACTGTGTGGTGGAGCGTCCTCCGCATCCTCTCTTCACCTGCCGTAAGACTTTCCTCCAAAACACTACTATCAAGGTCTTCATGTGGATTCTAGGGATAAGCGCTTTACTAGGAAATAGTTTGGTCTTGGTCTTGAGGTTGAAGAGCACTCCTGTGACAAGGGTCGCCAAGGTCCAGGCTATGATCATCACCAACTTGGCCGTGTCGGACCTCTTAATGGGTGTATACATGGTTCTTCTAGCCGTGATGGATATCTACATCGGAGAGTCTTACTTCTGGGAGGGTCGTGCTGAAGAGTGGAGGTCAAGCACCACTTGTCAGATCGCAGGGTATATATCAGTTCTCAGCAGTGAGACCTCGGTGTTCCTCTTAACCCTCATCAGTGTGGACCGCTTTATCTGTGTAGTTTTCCCGTTTAGCAACGCGCGTTTGTCCGTTGTGTCTACCCGCGTTGCAATTGCGGTGATCTGGATTGTGTCAACACTTCTTAGCCTAGGGGGCGTTCTGCTGAATAACCTAAACCCAGACGCCTATGGTCTTAGTGATGTATGCGTTGGTCTCCCATTCATCCGGAAGTCTGCGGATCTTCAAACAACGTTTGATTCCCGCACCTCGAGTCAGTATGGTGTATCATATGTCACCACGATCGCTGGGTCAACCGTATCAACCTGGCAGTACTCTATCGCCCTGTTTCTTGGCATCAATCTTGTCAGTTTTATCGCCATCTTTCTATGTTACCTCGCTATTTTCATCAAGGTCCGTTTCGCTCATGCTAAAGCAGGTCGCAGCAACCAATCGGCCAACGAGATCAAGATGGCCCTCAAGATGCTCCTGATTGTCGGTACCGATTTCTGCTGCTGGATGCCAATCGTCATCCTCGGTATCCTAGTCCAGACCATCGGGGTTGAAGTGACACCGGACATCTACGCTTGGTTGGTGGTCTTCGTTCTACCCATTAATTCATCCCTCAATCCGTATCTTTACACCATAATTAATACCGGTTCCAAATAACTCGCATCTCTCATCCTCGGCCCCCATAAATTGTTTTAGAGAATAGGCCTAATTAGTACCCTCACACATACCCACTTAATATTATGTGCTCACTCATGATAGTATGTGATTTTTTTCATGCTTTTTTTTTTTCTAAAGAAGGGGGATATCATCGCCCTGATATGGCAAAGCATGGACCAAGAAAATAACAATTTCCTCGAACTTCAATTTTTTTCGATGAATATCCGTTTTATTATCAATCATTCTCTCTCCCCCTTTTTTTTTTTTTGGGGGGGGGGGATCTATATTGACTGAAAATGGTCGTTTCATCCGGAAAGAGCACCCGTAGCAGAAAGGCAATGATCCGGGTTGGAGAGGTAAGAAGTTGACTGTTTAATGGAGATTATTCCATTTTCTCCCCGCCTCTTTCAACGCCCATGCATCTTTACTACTCAACACTAGCTTGGACCAGAAACACGTCAATCCTAAAATAGCCTCAACCTGTACCCAAGTTTTTCATGTGGGTTTACTTTTATCACATGAATGGCTTATTTGAAAGACAAGTCAGCTAGAGCTCTGAGAGACACAATCTGAAACGATCACTAATGAAGTCCGAAATATGCATGTACAGAATAGACAAAATTACTTTATAATGCACAGCTGAAACGAGAAAGGCCGCTATTGGTTGAGCTTTTCGGCAACTTTGAATCATGTGACCACCACCATGCATAAAAATCATGTGAAATGATTCCATGCCATAAGTGGAGGAAGAGATTTGATCACGCACTCTATTCTTCAGGTGATAGGGTGCACATTTTGCTGTGTAACTTGAGGTGTATGTATGTCCATGCTACATCGCTTAAACAATTCAGTATGGATAATGCCGAAATTTGAAAGAACTAGAAGTGTGCCCAATTCATCCGTTGTACAGTTCATTCATTTATTTATTGAATACACTAACAGCTAAGCTGGTTTTCATAGTGGCCCACTAACAACAGTAGAAGTCGTTCTACGGCAGTTCATCTATGCGGTGAGGATATGTTCATCTAGTCGACGTTTAAGATGGAAATGTACTTGAATTACACATTATATGGAAGTGATAGTTAATGGCAAAGCGACGTTTTCAACACAAATGGAAGTAGTAGTTCATGGGAAAATGACTATTATGACCGTTCTTCTTTGCAACAGACCATAAACATGATAAATGCATTAAGACTTGTACTGGTGATCATAGCATCAATTGGTACCGTTTTTACCATCACCACGTTACTCACAATCATCTGTAATCATCGACTTTGAAAGAAACGCTTCATTTTCCCGTTCAGCATTGTCCTCGCTGATTGCGTTCTGGACATTATCACCCTACTTTCTTATCTAATGCCGCCCAACATGCTGAAATTGAAGGTAGGCCTATGTCAAATGCAGCTGTCATTATGTTATATTATGTTTATCTTATACCCCCGAAATATCGATGGAATACGATAAAAACGCAGGAGCACGGTATGACGAAGGAATTGTGATACCAGAAAGGAACATTCTAAGAAAGGTTTAAAACCCATAATTAAAACTATTAACGCTTGCATGCAGAGCCGTAGCTAGCGGGGGTGTGGGGGGTTGTGACATCCCCCCCCCCCCCCCCACTGCTCAGGATATCGTCGGTAAATCTGTGCTACCGTCGGGAAAAATGAAAAAGGGGGAGAGAAAAAAATGAGAAGGGGAAAGGAAAAGAAAGAAAAAATGAGAAGAAAAAGAGAAAAGGAAAAGGGAAAAAGAAAAGAAAAGAGGAGGAAGAAAAAGAAAAAGAAAAGAGAAAAAGAGAAGGGAAAAGGAAAAGAGGAAAAAGGGAAGAAAATGGATAAGAAAAACGAGAGAGAAAGAGAGGTTCCGAGGTTGTGCTTGCGCGGGTACGGTGCAGACGTTGAGTCGGGGGAATGATGGACCATGTCGGGTCAGGAAAGGCTGTCCCGGCTGTATTTCGTCGGGTATTCTTGCTTGATCCTGCATCATCCTTGGCAAGTTTTGATATTACGCAATAGGCGCGCTCTCTGTATACCGATGATAGTGTACCGTGAGGACTGAAAACCGCCTCCTGTCCCCTGTTTGTTCAATCATACCATCATGCACGCTTTCCTATTAGTCTGGATCAACCATAATCCCCTGCCCATTATTTTCATTACAAGGTCAAAAAATTTCAAAATAAGATGAATGTTACGAAAATCATGAAAACGATAGATTGCTCATGACATGCTCGCTTATTTCCCATAAGGTTACACTCTTAGAAAAAAAGGTGCTAATTAGAACCTTTTCTTGTCCCACATTTGGAACCTTTAGAAGTTCTTCAAAGAACTATTAATAGCCTCTCTAAAATCCATATAGTCATATCTTTATTTCCACATAACAATACTACTAGTGCTGATACTACTATTACTACTACACTACTACTACTTATAATAGCAGTATATATATTATAGTTGCAGGTTCAGTCACACAGCGAGGACTCCGCCAGATGAAGGATGCGTTGCGCATTAGAGACAAGATGAGAAGGGAAATGACAATAGGAAAATGACAAGATAAGACAAGATAAGATAAGCTAAGACAAGACAAGACGAAAGAAGGACAAGACAAGAAAAGACAAGACAAACAGACAGAAAAAAATGAAGGAAAAAAAAGGAGAAAATAGCAAGAAAATAGAAAGAAATTAAGAAGAAAATAAGAAGAACAAGAAACAGGAGATGGGGGTGGGCTGCCACTGACCAACATGATATAACATGACCGACAACCAGAAAAAAAAATAGAGAGGTAGGAAGTTCGTAAGTACAGGATGGTCCGATGACCTTAATTGGACGTAAACATCATTGAAATATCAGTTACATTGCTAACTGTTGTAAGAATGAAGCTTGAAACTTGAAACTTGAAACTTGATTTACGCCAGTGGTATAATTATAGAATGGAAATGATTTCATGTATAGGCCTACCACGGCAAGCAAGGTGACCGAATATGTGATTTAGATATCTAATACTGGCCAAAGTGTATTTCTACGAAATAACATGAAAAAGGTGTATATTTTTCCTCGCTCGCTGCGCTCGCGCGTATAATATTCAAATACGAGATCGAGCAAGCGAGGTGACCAGATATATAATTTTGATACCTTTCGGCCCATCATGTATTTGGATGAAGAATAATCACCTCAACCATGAAAAGGAGTATATATATTTTTCCTCGCTCGCTTCGCTCGCTCGTATCATATTTAGAGACAGGATGGTTTTAAAAGCGAATGAATTCAACAAGCGAGGGGACAAAATAATCTAGATATCTAATAGGCCCATCGCATATTTTTATGAAGAATTATCACTTTTACCCTGATAAAGAGTATATTTATTTTTCCTCGGTTGCAAGCGAGGTGACCGAATAGGCTATTATTTAGATATCTTATGGTTCAAAATGTATTTTGATGACAAAATACAGTCAGCCCGCAAGTCCGTATGCCAATGAGCAAATACGTCAGATTTATCCAAGTCGTCTCGTGAATAGCATGACAAAGGGTGTATATTTTTTTCTCGCTCGCTGCGCTCGCTCGTTTAATATTTAGACACAGAATGTTAGGGGAAAGCGAATGAATTCTGGCGAAGTGACCAAATTTATGATTTAAATGTAGGCCCACCTCGTATTTTGATGAAGAATCATCACTTCTAAAATAAAAAGAAGCATCATTTCCTTGATCGCCTTGCCCGTTCATATAAAAAAAAATCACCAAATCTGGTTGAAATTGAATGAAAATATGTAGGAGAGACGAAGGAAAATGTGATAGAGGCACACAATTGAAAGTGCCCCATGGGTTTAGACGGTTTAAGTAATAGATGTTGGTCGTCGGTAATCGGTGACAATGTTTGTAGGTAATCAGTGGCCTTTACACCCCCCCCCCCCCCCCCCCCCACTGAAAGGTCTAGCTACGCCTCTGCTTGCATGTGGATAAAAACAGATTCTGATTGTGGGCTGTGTCTATCTTCCTGAAGTCTATATAGTAGACCCCATATGCTTTGTAACATCATCAAAACCGAATGATTGAAGTCTTATAAAGTCTGCAATGGCGACAACTAGTTGTTTGAGATAATTATCCACTGCAGTGTCCTCGTTCCTATGTATTGGCGTGGGAATGAAAAGTTATTGATTACGCTGTTTTTATTGCAAGTTGTGTTATTTTTAAATGGTTTGTAAATCTGACCGATTTAAATGAAACGCCTACTCTTCTATTTACAGTTGCGTTTGTTCGGATGGTCACTTGTCATTTACCTGCCTGTCACCGCCTGTGAAATGGTATCAGCCATCAGTGTCTTGCTTGTAGCTGCCGAGCAACTTATCGTCTTCAAGCTTGATCCCTTTGGTGTCCGGAACATCCTCACCAAGACCCGTCAAATCATCATTTGCGTCTTAACCTGGGTGATCATGATCATGATCAATATGACAACGTATATAATTGAATTCGATATCATCGCATACGCCATATGCCTTCTTCTTCTTCAGTGTTTTCGAATTCTTACCTGCATCACCTACATATTGGTGTGCAGAACCATTGCCAAAGCACCCCTTCATGGCAACATTCAGCTAGGATAACGACGCAAAAAAAAAAAAAAAAATCAAAACTAGTGCTGCAGACAAACGCACTCGTTGTAGGAACAAATTTAGTTCTCTTTACGTTTCCAAAGATTGGATATTTTGTTAATCTATTTCATCCGCCCGTTTATGACTGGAAGAGGTTATATAATTATGCTAACTGCTTTGCAAATCTCGATTAACGTAAACACGATTGCGAATGCTCTCATATACTGGTGGCGTATGAGAGAGTTTCGTGCCATCTTCTCGATCTTCAAGAACGTTAGTCAGGTTAGAAACATATATTATATATTTGTTCTTTTATATATCTGTTCTATGATGCGTAATATAAGCTGTTAGGCAAAATAAATTTCGCTCTTCTATTGCTGAAGTTCCGTCGTCTTATGTTCTTATAAATTTGTTATAAAAAGTGGAACAAATACCGAATTTCCTTCCTGGAATCTATATCCAGGCAGTGTGCAAAGTACCTTCTGTATTATAATTCTTGTGCGTGAATTTCGCTCGTGTTTTGCAAAGAGTCTTTTTTTCGATTGGCCGTGGAAGATTTTCTGAACAAACCAAGGCATAATGCTCAGAATAAAGATTTTTCCGATATCCATCACTTGTTTTGAAAGTATCAGACAGATATCATCGAAGAGAAATGGATGTCATCTCGTGGGTTGGGGGGGGGGGGGTAAAATATATTGCGGAACACTTGCGCGCCCAGAAAAACACGTCAAAAGGAAGGCGCTTTGCGCGGTTAGCTTGCGGTGTCATTACAGGTTTTAAAAAATAATGACAAAAAAGGGGGAAATGGTATGTTATCTTGAGTTTGTTAACACGCATTTAGGCTATTCTTTTCCCCATCCTTATAGTCTGGACTTTGTGCAGCCTCGATTCGCACGATTCTCTTCTGAAAATGAAAAAAAAAGGAGGTTAATTCATTAAAGGCTTGGTCACAATAAAGCGGAAAACTCCCGCGGTAAACTACCCCCGCGGATTTCGTCTACCAATGGGAGCCAAGAAAAAAAAAAGAAAAAAAAAAACCCGCTGAGGCAAGGGGCATCTTTTTCTGCCTCTTGGCGGCAAAAGTGTGAACCATCAAATTCTGTTAAGTTAGGATGAAATATTACGGCATGATTTTGTCTCCGTAACTTTTGGCAAAACTCTCTTTTATTTGAGTGTTGACGCGTTAGTGCGCATAAGTGACGCAGTTTAGCGCGCCATATACGAACACCCCCCCCCCCCCCCCCCCCACTGAAAGGTCTAGCTACGCCTCTGCTTGCATGTGGATAAAAACAGATTCTGATTGTGGGCTGTGTCTATCTTCCTGAAGTCTATATAGTAGACCCCATATGCTTTGTAACATCATCAAAACCGAATGATTGAAGTCTTATAAAGTCTGCAATGGCGACAACTAGTTGTTTGAGATAATTATCCACTGCAGTGTCCTCGTTCCTATGTATTGGCGTGGGAATGAAAAGTTATTGATTACGCTGTTTTTATTGCAAGTTGTGTTATTTTTAAATGGTTTGTAAATCTGACCGATTTAAATGAAACGCCTACTCTTCTATTTACAGTTGCGTTTGTTCGGATGGTCACTTGTCATTTACCTGCCTGTCACCGCCTGTGAAATGGTATCAGCCATCAGTGTCTTGCTTGTAGCTGCCGAGCAACTTATCGTCTTCAAGCTTGATCCCTTTGGTGTCCGGAACATCCTCACCAAGACCCGTCAAATCATCATTTGCGTCTTAACCTGGGTGATCATGATCATGATCAATATGACAACGTATATAATTGAATTCGATATCATCGCATACGCCATATGCCTTCTTCTTCTTCAGTGTTTTCAAATTCTTACCTGCATCACCTACATATTGGTGTGCAGAACCATTGCCAAAGCACCCCTTCATGGCAACATTCAGCTAGGATAACGACGCAAAAAAAAAAAAAAAAAAAAATCAAAACTAGTGCTGCAGACAAACGCACTCGTTGTAGGAACAAATTTAGTTCTCTTTACGTTTCCAAAGATTGGATATTTTGTTAATCTATTTCATCCGCCCGTTTATGACTGGAAGAGGTTATATAATTATGCTAACTGCTTTGCAAATCTCGATTAACGTAAACACGATTGCGAATGCTCTCATATACTGGTGGCGTATGAGAGAGTTTCGTGCCATCTTCTCGATCTTCAAGAACGTTAGTCAGGTTAGAAACATATATTATATATTTGTTCTTTTATATATCTGTTCTATGATGCGTAATATAAGCTGTTAGGCAAAATAAATTTCGCTCTTCTTATTGCTGAAGTTCCGTCGTCTTATGTTCTTATAAATTTGTTATAAAAAGTGGAACAAATACCGAATTTCCTTCCTGGAATCTATATCCAGGCAGTGTGCAAAGTACCTTCTGTATTATAATTCTTCTGCGTGAATTTCGCTCGTGTTTTGCAAAGAGTCTTTTTTTCGATTGGCCGTGGAAGATTTTCTGAACAAACCAAGGCATAATGCTCAGAATAAAGATTTTTCCGATATCCATCACTTGTTTTGAAAGTATCAGACAGATATCATCGAAGAGAAATGGATGTCATCTCGTGGGTTGGGGGGGGGGGGTAAAATATATTGCGGAACACTTGCGCGCCCAGAAAAACACGTCAAAAGGAAGGCGCTTTGCGCGGTTAGCTTGCGGTGTCATTACAGGTTTTAAAAAATAATGACAAAAAAGGGGGAAATGGTATGTTATCTTGAGTTTGTTAACACGCATTTAGGCTATTCTTTTCCCCATCCTTATAGTCTGGACTTTGTGCAGCCTCGATTCGCACGATTCTCTTCTGAAAATGAAAAAAAAAGGAGGTTAATTCATTAAAGGCTTGGTCACAATAAAGCGGAAAACTCCCGCGGTAAACTACCCCCGCGGATTTCGTCTACCAATGGGAGCCAAGAAAAAAAAAAGAAAAAAAAAAAAAAAAACCCGCTGAGGCAAGGGGCATCTTTTTCTGCCTCTTGGCGGCAAAAGTGTGAACCATCAAATTCTGTTAAGTTAGGATGAAATATTACGGCATGATTTTGTCTCCGTAACTTTTGGCAAAACTCTCTTTTATTTGAGTGTTGACGCGTTAGTGCGCATAAGTGACGCAGTTTTAGCGCGCCATATACGAACACCCCCCCTTCCCCCCCCCCCCCCCACACACACACACAAACCACCTCTGGGTTTGCCGCAGGGTTTTCCTCTGAATATCTGAATGAGGATGTAAATTTTATAAGAAAACAAAAAATTGAAAAGGGTGTGATTTTAATCAATGGGGAAAATCGTTAAGGGTGGTTTAGAAAAACCGTAGTCACGCGAGTATACAAGAATTATACTGACTGCCTCATCCCCATATCACACTAATATAAATCCAGAATTAATTATTTCAAAGGTGATTTCAATCCATGAAGACTCTAAACTGGACATTTTAAATGGAAAGTTTTCAGAGCGTAGTTCTGAGAATACTGCAGGTATTCCTCTTAAGATTAATTATGAAAGAATTCTTGGTGGGTTTTGAACAGTTTGCCCTGTTCATCCTCAGGACATTTCACGAAATCGTCTTAATTACAAGTTTGCTAAAATACCAATGAAACGCGTCTTAATGCATGCTACTTCATACTTTTACATACATATATGAAAATTGAATGTTGACTGTTTGTATTCATACATTTACATAACAGTGATATGAATGCTGAAAAGGGTATTGGCTGTGTATGTATTCTACTTCATATGCATGTATTTATATATATGGAAATTGAATATCGACTGTTTACATGGTTTATATTCCATATCACATATTTACATAATTTATGAATGCTGGAAAGGGATATTAACTGTTTATGCATTCCACTACATATATTTACATATATATTGACAGATTGTATTCCATATTACACATTTACTGAAAAGGGATATGGACTGCTTATGCATGCTACTTCATACGTATAATTGACTGTGTATGTATTCTGCTTTACATATTTATACATATGGAGACTGAATATTGACTGTTTGTATCCCATATTTTTTTCCATATATTTCTAAATATGGAAACTGAATATTGACTGTTTACATAGTCTATATTCTATATCACATTTTTACGGAATACTGAAAAGGGATATCGTCTGTTTATGCATTCCATTTCATATATTTACATATACAGAAACTGAATATTGAGTATTTGTCTTCCATATCACACATCTACTGAAAAAGGAACATGGACTGCTTATGTATGCTACTTCATACTTTTACATGCATACATGGAAATTGAATGTTGACTGTTTGGATTCCATATCATATATTTACATAGTGTTATGAATGCTGAAAAGGGGTACTGGCGGTGTATATATTCTACTTCATATATTTATACATATGGAAATTACATGGTTTATATTCCATATCACATATTTACATAACTTATGAATGCTGGAAAGGGATATTGACTGTTTATGCATTCCACTACATATATTTACATATATATTGACAGATTGTATTCCATATTACACATTTACTGAAAAGGGATATGGACTGCTTATGCATGCTACTTCATTCTTTTACATACATACATGGAAAATGAATGTTGACTGTTTGTATTTATAAATTTACATAACAGTGATATGAATGCTAAAAAAGGGTATTGGCTGTGTATGTATTCTACACCATATGTATATATATATGGATATTGAATATTTATTTTTTACATGGTTTATATTCCATATCACTTATTTACATAATTAGGAATACTCAAAAGGGATATTGAAGTGTTTATGCATTCCACTACATATATTCACATCATGGAAACTGAATATTATTTGTATTCCATATCACACATCTGCTGAAAAGGGATATGGACTGCTTATGTATGCTACATGCACTTCATACTTTTACAGCCATATATGGAAATTGAATGTTTTGTATTCCATACCATATATTTACATAACATTATGAATGCTTGAAAGGGATATTGACTGTGTATGTATTTTACTTCATATATTTACATAAAAATAAACTGAATATTGACTGTTTACATGGTCTATATTCAATATCACATATTTACATGATTATGAATGCTGAAAAAGGATATTGACTGTTTATGCATTCCGCAACATATTATGTTTACATATATGGAAACTGAATATTCGACAGTTTGTATTCCATACTACACATTTACTGAAAAGGGATATGGACTGCTTATGTATGCTACATGCACTTCATACTTTTACATCCATATATGGAAATTGAATGTTTTGTATTCCATACCATATATTTACATAACATTAAGAATGCTTGAAAAGGATATTGACTTTGTATGTATTTTATTTCATATATTTACATAACATTAAGAATGCTTGAAAAGGATATTGACTATGTATGTATTTTATTTCATATATTTACATAAACATAAACTGAATATTGACTGTTTACATGGTTTATATTCAATATCACATATTTACATGATTGTGAATACTGAAAAAGGATATTGACTGTTTATGCATTCCGCAACATATGTTTACATATATGGAAACTGAATATTCGACAGTTTGTATTCCATATTACATATTTACTGAAAAGGGATATGGACTGCTTATGTATGCTACTTCATACTGTGACATACATATATGGCAATTGAAGTTGACTGTTTGTATGCATACATTTACATAACAGTGGTATGAATGCTGAAAAGGGGTACTGGCTATGTATGTATTCTACACCATATATTTCTATGTGGAAATGAATATTGACTGTTTACATGGTTTACATTCCATATCACATATTAACATGATAATAATGAATACTGAAAAGGGATATTGAACTGTTTATGCGTTCCATTTCATATTTATTTACATTATAGAAACTGAATATTGAGTGTTTGTACTCCATATCACACATCTACTGAAAAGGGATATGGACTGCTTATGTATGCTGCTTCATACTTTTATTTACATATATGGAAATTGAATGTTGACCATTTGTATTCCATATCTCATCCGAATACTGTAAAACGGTCAATCTCCATTTTTTAGATTATAAAAAGTTGATCTCCTCTATCAAGAACTCAGCAGCATGTACACACATGTATCATTTTTATAGAAGAGCATTTACTAAACTGAATTCTGACTTCTTATTCCACTGTGTATGATATTACAGTTAAGCAGCCATGTTCACTTTTTTTTTCTTCCCCCCCCCCCCCTCCCTTTTTCTGATACTGGTAAAATTTCCCTCAACTGATCATGTATAACTTCAATCCTATTTTCTTCTCTTTTTTTTTCAACCATAGGGTTATAGGCTACCTTAACAAATACGTTTCATGATGATCATGTATTCAAACTCTTGTTTGCTTGTTATAGCTATCCAATTCTTACATCTATTTTCTTGATAATCTCTTTATCTCTTCTTTTTCCCTTTCATAATATGCTCGAAAGGTCGTGCACTAAATTCCATCTTTAAGTATAAAGTAGTTATGATGTACATACATGAATTTCACTCTTTTTTTTTTTTCCTTCTTCTCCTAAAATCTCGTATAGGAATATACAGCCATTCCCCTTTTATTTTATTTCTAAGTTGATAATGGTTGGGCTCCGCTCTGTTAAACTCGTCCTTTGTGGGTCATGACGGGTGTTATCCATTTACAGATAACTCCGTATATTGCTTTTTATACTCGCACATGCACCTGCACGCAACTGCACAAGCACCTATGCATGTTTTCTTATCTATATTTCCCTTTCTGGGGTTTTAATAATTTATCATGGCGATGAATAACAATCCTTTTATTTTTGACAACGCTATAAAAGAATATCCTTTTGAGAGCAAATATTATGCTCCTACTGAATTCAGTGATACATTTCAAGATGATATACAAGATGTTAAATTGTTGCATATCAATGCTAGCAGCTTAAACAGGAATTTTGATGATCTTCAAAATCTTCTCAATTCATTAAAACATTTTAGATTCACTGCAATTGGAATAAGTGAAACTTGGTTACACCAATCTTCCCCACCACTGTTTAATTTACTATAATTTGGTCAGAGCTGATCGTGTAGGTAAGAGAGGCGGTGGCGTCGCATTTTATGTAGCTAATCATTTAAATTTCAAAATTCGAAATGATATTAAATTTGATCAAACAGAAGTTCTCTTTATTGAATTGACAATCTTCAAAGCAAAAACTTAATTTTAGGTGTAATATATAGAGCTCTTGATACTCACTTTGATCTATTTTATGATAATTTCGAGGAATGCATTAGCAAATTAGCAGACGAAAATAAGCAGATATATTTTCTCGGTGATTTTAATTTTAACTTTCTTCATTGCATCACAACAATCTCTCTAATAGGTTTCTCCAACTGATGAATTCGTATGGATTATATTCTTTCATTAACAGTCCAACTAGAATTAACATAAACTACCTCAACCTTAATTGATAACATATTTTCTAATATACCCGACAAAAAGATAACTGGAGGATTGCTGTATTCCAAAGTATCTGACCTCTTACCTATATTTACTGTATGTGGAAAATCATTGACTCGTTTTAAACCACCACAACATAATGTATCGGAAAGAAACCCCTCGTAATATTGAAATGTTAAAACAAGATTTATTATTCTAAGAATGGAATGATATCCTGAATACAAATGATGTGAATACTGCGTATGCAAATTTTAATTCAAAGCTACAATTTTATTACAATAAAAACATTCCACTTGTAAGAAATAAACGTACACGTAATACATCTATAAACCCATGGGTAACGAAAGGTATACTTAAATCTATAAAAACAAAAAACCGACTTTATAAACAATATTTGAGGAACCCCACGGATACAAGTCTACTTGTTTACAAAACGTATCGTAACAAATTAACAAGTTTAATTCATTTTTCTCGCAAGTTACACTTCTCAAACAAATTACAAAAGGTAAAATCCAACTCAGGAGCCACATGGATAGTTATATAAGAAATTATGGGAACAAAAAATGAGACTATACCTAAAGATAACCTTACTTTCAATGGTAACAAAATCACAGATTCTAGCGACTATGCTGATTGCTTTAATTCTTTCTTTACTAATATTGGTCCTCAACTTGCCACCCAAATTACTACTCCAAATAATGCTCATTTTACTGAATTCTTTTCAGAACCGATTCAAGACTCTTTATTTTTAAAGCCGACAAACCCGAATGATATCATTAATATTGCTAAATCCTTAAATTCTTCGAAATCCAAAGGTCATGATAAAATCAGTACTTCACTTTTAAAGGAAATAATCCATTTCATTGCTGATCCACTAACACACATATTTAACCAGTCTTTACAATCTGGTATTTTTCCAGACTTGTTAAAAGTAGCCAATGTAACCCCAATTTTCAAAAATGATGACCAACATGAAACCACTAATTACCGTCCCATTTCCATTCTCCCTAGTATATCAAAAATATTAGAAAAAATTAATTTTTATAATAGTTTACATAATTTTCTGAACTTCCATAAAATACTAAATCCAAATCAGTATGGTTTTAGAAAAAATCATTCCACGGATCTAGCTCTGGTCCAGATATATGATAAAATTACAGAAGCCATGGCCAAAAAAGAACACATTATTGGTATTTTTGGACCTTAGTAAAGCGTTCGACACTCTTAATCATGATATATTGTTTTCCAAATTGTATTCCAGTGGTGTTCGGGACTCAGCGCTCTTATGGTTTAGAAGTTATTTAAGCAACCGAAAACAGTATGTTACTTTCAATGGTATTAATTCACGGTCTCTTCTAATCAAATGTGGTGTCCCCCAGGGATCTATCCTGGGTCCACTTCTATCTTTATTATACGTCAATGATATAATCAATACATCATCATTGTTATCTTTTGTCCTATTTGCAGATGACACTAACATATTTTATTCTCATAAGAGCCTTAAGTCTCTAGAAAATATCTTGAATGCCGAATTAATAAAAGTCTCGAAATGGTTTAAATGCAATAAACTTTCTTTCAATATTCAGAAAACCCATTTTGTACATTTCAAGCACAATATCCATGTGAATAATAATCCAATTAATATTAATATTAACATTGACAGCAATACTATTGAAGAAAAGAAGAGCTCGAAATTCCTGGGTGTCATTATTGATGAGAATTTAACTGGGAATGATCACATAAATCATGTTACACTATGTATTTCTCGAGGCGTGGGAATTATTCATAAGTTAAAGCTTATGTTACGAGTAACTCTGTTTTTACTATACAATACACTAATACTTCCTTACATAACATATTGTAATATTGTTTGGGCCAACTGTGGAATTACCAAACTCAACCCTATTCTCACCTTACAAAAGCGGGCTCTTCGTATCTGTACAGGATCGTCTTATTTTTCTCATTCTGATCCACTACTAGGCCCTGACCTATGGAATAATTTACCCGCAACTATAAAAATGTGTTCCTCACTTTATTCCTTTAAAGCCACTATGAAGCGCAACCTAATATCATTATATTCAAATCCGCCACATTGACTTTACTTGTACTTATTTTTATATTATTTATCTATTTTACTTTAAATGAATTTTGACCCCTCCTATAATGCACTTGCACTGCACTTGCACTTGCACTGCACCCTCATGACCTCTTGTTAAAAATGTGTAAGTTTTACATGTCGCTTTTTTACCTTGAGGCCGTCGTCAACCTCAAACAGGTCGCTCATGACGACGGTCTCCTGCGTTCTGAAATTCAGTTAAATAATATTTTTCATATACTTTTTTATATTCAGAAAGAGATTGTAAATGATTCGTATGTCTAAAATGTATGCGTATAAAATCTATGTTATAATTGATTATGTTGTATTGTGTTGAACATGTTGAACGCAGAAATAAATTTCAAACAAACAAACAATTTGGATACCCACGTTTCAACTGGATGTCGACAAACTTGCACTTCTGACGAAGTCATGAAACACGTTTACAAAATAAAGTTTGGCCTAACATTTCACTTGTTTGTCGTCATATTTCGAATATGAGGGTATTTGAAGAGTAGTCCTTTTCACTGGACATTTCTACTGACCAGTGGCGTAGACAGGTTCTCACACCTGGGGGGGGGGGATGATTTGCCGTTCACGAGAATTCGAGGATAATTTCGTATACAGATATACACACACACACCCGCACCCCCCCCCACAACTCACACCCATACGCACACACACACACACACGCACACATACACACCCACACCCGAATGCACAGACATAAACAGACAGGGTGGCGGAGCGTCTTTCAAAGTGGGGGGGGCACTAGCGAAAAGGGGCACTTTGGGGGGAAAAGGGGGGCCCTTACAAAAGCTGAACACGAGAAGGAAAATATACCCTTACATTCTATTTAATACACTTTTAAAGTGCATACTTTTATAAGTCATGATAATAACTACTTTGCACTATTATTGTATACTGCTCTGTCTTACTCAATTGTGAGCGAGCGAAGCGAGCGAGCAAAAAATGCTAGGTATTTTTGCCGAAGGGCATTGTATTTGCAGTATATTTCGAGTGGCATATAATGATAAAGGCTCCCGGAAATTCATTTTATTCGTGTTCCATTACCATTGTAAATTTCTTCCATTTATTCTGTATATAGTTTTCCTTACAGTGACCAAGCTATAATGTTTAAATGCATTAGTGAGGTCTCATATCAGAGAAAATTATTCAAATTGAATGGGGTTTTGAGCACAATACCATCAGGAACTTAGGAGAACGTATAATACTTTATGGTTACAACACACTTGACCTGCCTTGAGTGTGATATCATAAGTACGAGCGAGCGTAGCGAGCGAGCTTTAGAAAGAAAAAGTAGAAAAATACCCCCCAATAAAGGGGCACCATTCCTTCTAATTACACTAGCGAGAAGCACTTGCCCGAATGGAAAAGGGACACTATCAGAAAACAAAAATGGCGCTAAGTGCCCTTATCTTACATGAACAGATGCAGAAATTGGACATACTAGAAAGGGAAATGGGCACTTATCAGAAGTTAAATGAGGGCAGGTATCAGATTTCAAATGGGGCACTCATCAGGGGTGAAAAGGGGCAATCTGCAGAAGAGAAATTGCACTTTGAAAAACGAAAAGAGGTAGTCAAAGGGGATAATAATCACATTAATTTTAAAAGGGACATTCATTTGAAGTGTAAGAGGCGCTCTTCTCAGAAGGGAACAGAGCGCTATTAAAAGGGAAAGGCACAAAAGAGCGCATTTCTATAGATTTTAAGAAGGGTAACATTACTTATCTGAAACGAAAAGGGGCACTTATTAGAAAGCGAAAGGGCATTTGATCAACAAAGAAAATGGGCCCTTCTAAGATAAAAGAAGGGCACTGAACAGGTTTGAAAGGCAGCATTTTTATTGGGTAAAAAGGGGCACTTTTTGGATGCTTCGAATAGTGGGGGGGGGGGGGACACTGAGCACCCCCTGGGAGCGCCGCCCCTGTAAATTGAAGATCTACGCACCGTGACAAACGTATATAGAATATGGACTGTCACACACATTATTGCAATATAAATGACTACATAAATCAGAATAATGATCGATATAGTTATGATAGCAATCGCCATTTCAGTCACATTAACGATGATGATGATGATGATAACTATTATTGTTATCATAATTATGATAATCAATAATAATAATAATAATAATAATAATAATAATAATAATAATAATAATAATAATAATAATAATAATAATATTATTATTATTATTATTATGTTTATGTTTATTCTTGTTGTTGTTGTTATAATGATATTGTAAGAAAACATCCTTCCCTAAAACCTGGGGGGGGGGATGATTGTACATGTCATCCCCCCCCCCCCACCTTGTGAGGTGGGGGGGATGCATACCCCTCATCCCCCCCCCCCCCCCGCTGTCTACGCCCCTGCTACTGACACAATAAGAACGAGGAAGCTCAGAATAAGAACGAAGAAGCTCACAATTCAAAAACAGATATATCCATTTTTGTCAAATTGAGATACTTGCAATTAAAGAGCAAGAAAAAGAAAATAATTAAGAAAATATTTGCTACTTCATTTAAGGATCATATGACTTGGGGAAGTTTGATCTGATTTTGCCTACTTTTTTGGCTTAGAGGGCATGGAATCTTTTCTTAAAGGGCCACCACAAATCACTTTGGCCTCAGATAAACCGAGTGTCATTCTAAATCTTTTGCAAAAACAATGCTTTCAAAAATGTACACATGATGTAGGCATATAACTTGCATTAGCCGTTTTGCTTACTAAATGAAAAATAATAGTTTTTTATGGAAAGCTTTTATGACGTGTGATAAACTTTAGTCGCTAGAACAAATGCAAGTGCTCGGCTGATCCGGTAATCTAGTCACATCTGACTAGATTGTTTCTAGAGTGTAATACTAATAATAACTTGTCACGAAGCCGCAGGTGGGGCCCAGGGGCCCGCCTTAGGGCCCCTGATGGGGGTCCAGAGGCAAAGCCCAGGGGGGGGGGGGGGTTCAGGGAGTGGAGCCCTCGGAAGCTCCAGGGTTTTGGTACTTTAGAGAGTCAAAATACGTCGCTTATGACATGTTTGAGCACATTATTTCAAAATTCAGCTCATTAAGTATGAATTATTCTCAACATTCAATTTATTTCCATCTTTCTCCATTTTGAATCTTTCTTTCTCAAATTACTGAGTCCCCACAAAGTATCTCGATCCAGCTAGCGCTAGCGGGGATTTTGGCATGCTCGCGAGGCTTAAATGCTCCCACAATATAACAAATCAAGCTACCTTAAACATGTTAGATTTTCCTCTGTTATGATATTTCAATACTGTTATCCAAAAATATTATGAAATGTTCACTGATTCATTAACATTCACCATGTTCACTATTCATGTTGTCTTATATAGGTTCACGTTACTGTCTGTTGCCACTCTCGATTTACAGCGAATATTAACACCCTAAAATTAGATATGGACCTTATATATACACCATAAAACAAATCATTGATCTTTGGCCTTGACAGAGTTTCCCGACCAATCACCATGATTTACCTCAACTTTTAATAAACGGTCTTCAGGAAATTAATGCACGAAGGAACATAATTTTGGATATATAGTCTTAGTTTCTCTTCAAAACGTTCCTTTTGACTCACATAGAATGAGGTTACTTGATTCACAAGACTTATTTTTTTGTCAAGTCATGATAGTTAAAAACGCTTTTAGGTGACTGAAATAAAATGGCCTGCTTGTTAGGGGAGGCTTAAAATGTAAACTTTAAATCCTCACAGGTTGTATGATCAGTCCGTAGTAATGAGATTTTAAAATACATACAAGTAAATCTTAACTTGAGTGACATACAAAGTTCAAGACATAATCATGTTATATATTGTATATTTGCTAGGCTATTCTCAGCAAATCTTGAGATTGTGAGCAGCATACACGCAATTGTTCTCACAATGCCAAATTGGATACCCGCTTTTTCCAATCATCTATTAGTAAATGTAAACAGTTTTGGAGTTAAGTACCAAAATTTCTATAGTTGAATTACCAGTAAAATCAATATTTGCATGCTTAAACAATTAAAATTTCGCTCATTCCCTTTCCTCTTCCTTTTCTCATCATTTCCATTCTTTCCTCCCTTTCATTTTTTGTCAAATACTCCACCGCCAGATCGTTTCCAGGACTGGTCGTTTCCTTATTGTCATGATTGTTTCCTTCTTTCCTTCATTCCACTTGATGCTTTCCATCCTTTCCATCACTTTTTTCTTGTTTCCCTAGATCTCTTATTCATTTTCCTGTTGTTGTTTTTTTTTTTGCTTCTTTCTGGATCTTTATTCATTTTTGCCTCCTTTCTTTCCCGTTTGTTGCCTAGATTCATTCCCCTTTTCTCATTTCTTTTGTTTCCCTTTTCTTTCTTCTTTTCCCTTCTCTCTTTTCTTTCCCTCACTCTTCTTCTTTCTCCCTTATTTTCTTCTTTCTTTCCCTTCCTTTCATTTTTTTCCCGGTGGTTTGGTGGATTTTCCCACTGAAATCCTTCAGGGGGGCATTCTGCCCCCTGCCCCCCGGCTATTACGCCACTGTTTTCCAAATAAATAAAATAAAATCGGAGGTTTCTCTTCGTCTCTAAATTATAAAAAAGAAACCAGGCAAATTTTAACTTAAACTTAACACGACATATTGTATTTTTTTTTAAATCTTGTTTCCCTTTTTTATTAAATAATATGAAATGAATGTGATTACAATTGCACAGCATATGACACAATTTTCAACTTTTTTGCAATACATTTTCATTGACATAGTTACAAGCTTCATAACAATATGGATGCCAACAAACTTAATGAAACCATTTTCCCTTTACAGCAGAGCACAGTAGCATGCTGGGTTTCGATCAGCTCTCAGGGCTGCTCGGATGTTAGAACACAAACAAGCACTGTCCACAGCATAACCCTGCAGCCAGCAAGCGCCCCCAAAGATAGCAATTGATGGCGTTGAAAGCTCGGCTTCAATAGTATGGTATTGGCTACATCTTAATAGTCTCGGATTTTATTTATATCATGGGAGTACCACGGCCTCGTCATGTTCAGTAGTTGTAGTCCACTTCTTAGGATTAAATGTAGTCGATATAAACATGTATATTCATCTCTTCTTTTCGTGTAGAGAGTAGAAGTGTTACTAATCTTATGGATATTCAATTCAATATGTAATCTGATAAGTTTTGGCGTGCATGCGAGATGTGAGGCTCGGACGCAAGAATAAAGATAAAGAAGAATACGAAACACTGGGGAAGTATCCATGTTAATAAAAAGAGAGGACAGATAGAAGCAATCTTTAAAAGTTCCATCAAAATCGGTTACGAAATGAGAAAGTTATGAAAGTTTGAAAAGTCTAAATTTACTTTTCAAGGCGATCCCCAAAATGGCAATATTGCTTCAAAATGACAGGTTTAGAAGAACAACTCTCCATATGTTTTTAGTACACAGAATTTCATATTTTCCCCATTATCTCTAAAGAAGCTGCTTGTCTCTTGGCGAACTCAACATAATGTGTTGTTTCAAATATATTTTCCTCTATATCTTGAGCAAAGAAGGAGACAAGCTGCACCTTGGGCATGTTGAGAGATAATGGGGAAAATTGGAGTACAAAACATATGAAGAGTTGTCCTTCTGTACCAGCCATTTTGAATCAACATTAGCAATTTAAGGATCACTATAGAAAGTAGATTGAGACTTTTCAAATGTTCATAATTTTCTCACATCGTAACCGATTTTGATGGAACTTTTTTAAAATTGCCTCTCCTTATCTCTTTTCGTTAAGATTGATTTTTTCCCCAGGGTTTCATTCTCCTTTAAAAAACAAAAATTCATGGTAATTTTCTAGGGATTTGTGAGTATTTTTTTTTCAAATATTCAAGTTGTGTTTTTATCTTAATCTTAGTGTGAGGCCTGCAGTGTGTGTCATGATGTGTGGGTGTGCGAGTGTGGAGGTTTATGGTGCCAAACGTTTCAGAAACTTTTTTGTATATGCCTCTTTTGCATGTTTTATCAGATCAATTAGAACACAAGATCAATTAGAACACAATATGAACAGATAATTTAACAAATCGAAACAAAAATTACAATATTTACAAGTATGTTTCATAAAACTTAACAATCAATCAAGTACAACATCACCTATCAAGATGGGTGAAAGTACATTACACAAAATTGCACAATGCTGTATCTACAATAAACCTGATAAAAGAAGTCGACGGGATATTTTGATGTAGAAAGATGTGTTAGACAAGGGTATCCCCTCTTTCCATAGTTGTTTATCTTATGTATGGGGATACTAGCACACAATATACGATACAAATAGGGAGATTTAGAGCCTGATCGGTTTGTCATGGACAGACATTTGACAATTTTTTAAAGTTTGAAGGCCTGTGAAAATATGGAATAGGATCTGTTTAGCTTTTTTATGTTTTACTGTGAAGGGCATCACTGGAAGCGTTGATATTCAAAAAAAAAAAAAAAAAAAAAAGTGGTTGCCCTGGTTTTGCCCAGGGATATGTTTTGGAAAGGAGGAAGTAAAGCAAGTCATATATGCGGATGATAATGACCCTTTTTGTTGAAGATGAAGACTCCACTGCCAACAAAAGTAATGAAGCTTTTAGAGGTTTTTTTTTTTTTTTTTTTTGAGTGGTTTAGGTCAAACAGTTAACTTGAGGTCATCAATGGCTATTTGGTAACCCAGAGGTATCGCTTTCATTATTTTGAGTACATTGGTGTATAGTGATTTTGCAGCAATAGATTACGACTTATACTGTATTTGCTCGTAAAATTGATTAAGTTCCCTTGTCAACTAAAAGTCTGCCGACTTGAGGTGGCCAGACCTCCAGTCGACTTTCATGTGGATATTTCCGTTGCTGCACATAATTATGTATGTAGGTATAAGCTAAAGTCGCGGGTTCATATGGATAATATCTTTGTTTCACCTCGGGAATTATTTGGAACCCATATTAATGATAGTATAAAGATATGGGTTGAGGGACGAATTAATGGGCAGAACGAAGACCACCAACCAAGCGTAGATGTCCGGTGTCACTTCAACCCCGACGGTCTGGACTAGGATACCGAGGATGACGATGGGCATCCAGCAGCAGAAGTCGGTACCGACGATCAGGAGCATCTTGAGGGCCATCTTGATCTCGTTGGCCGATTGGTTGCTGCGACCTGCTTCGGCACGAACGAAACGGACTTTGATGAAAATAGCGAGGTAACATAGAAGGATGGCGATGAAACTGACGAGATTAATGCCAAGGAACAGGGCGATAGAGTACTGCCAGGTTGATACGGTCGACCCAGCGATCGTGTTGTAGACTGTTACACCGTATTGGCCAGCGGTACGAGAGTCAGATAATGTTTGCAGATCCGTAGACTTTCGGATGAACGGGAGACCAACGCATACATCACTTAGACCATAGGCATCTGGGTTGAGGTTATTCAGCAGAACTCCTCCTAGGCTAAGGAGTGCTGACACTATCCAGATCACCGCAATTGCAACGCGGGTGGACACGATGCCAAAACGCTTCTTGCTGAATGGGAATAGGATACAGATGAAACGGTCAGCGCTAATGAGAGTCAACAGGAATACAGAGGTCTCACTGCTTAGGACAGAGATAAACCCTGCGAGCTGACAAGTGGTGCTTGACCTCCACTCTTCAGCACGACCCTCCCAGAAGTAAGACTCCCCGATGTAGATATCCATCACGGCTAGAAGAACCATGTACACGCCCATTAAAAGGTCTGACACGGCCAAGTTGGTGATGATCATAGCCTGGACCCTGCCAACAGAAGTCGTAGGGGTGCTCCTCAACCTCAGTGCCAAAACAAAGCTGTTCCCGAGTAAAGCGCTTACTCCTAAGATCCAGATAAAAACCTTGATGGTAGTGTTTTGAAGAAAAGTCTTGCGGCAGGTAAACAGAGGATGAGGAGGACGCTGTGTGACGCAGTCCACCCGATCTGGGAGAACACAACAGAAACGTGGATCGTTGACATACCTGATTGGAATAGATTTTGAAAAATAAGAGGTAAAAGTATATACACATTGTTAACTCTGCGATTTTAGAGATGATGGCATTTTAGCCCTGCCAGTCGTCGAATAATAAACAACACACACAAATAAACGAAGATATATATACAGTGTACTTTGTCATAACGTCTTGCATGAGTACTTCTTTTCTCCCTTTCCCCCTCTCCTACCTCTGCTGCGCAGTTTGCTTTTCTCGTTTTTATCATGAGATAATTTATTGTCTCCTTATCTTCACCCATGCTTCTTCACACCAGAGCACCTTCCATGTTGATTCTCGTGAGTCGGTCACGTGTTATGTACAGGAGTGTGAATGGGCGTTGGTGGGTGTGTTTGCTGTGAACTGTATTTGCGTGGTGCGAGGGGTTGAGGGTGTGGGTGTGTGCGTGTGTGCGTGTAGTTTCGGGGGGGGGGTGATCGTTGTATGGTGTGTGGGGTCTCGACTGGAGAGTGCTCTGGTGTGGAGACGCCTGGGTGGGGCGGGGCTAACCTGAAAGGATTGCACTCTCCTATATCTCTCCTTCTGTTTCTTTAGCTTCTCTCTTTTCTCTTCTCTCTAATCCTTTCTCTTCTTCATATTCTCGTGCAATACATATTTTAAATTGTGATTATCTTCAAATGTATCTTGTGTATGTCAATCTATGTTATTTTATATTTTAATACAATTATTTATATTATGTGTATTCATTCAAATGTCCGAAGACGAATTTTATGTATTTTTACATGACAATAAATTATCTTGAATCTTGAATCTTGAATCTTGAAGACTGATACCGTCACTTAACGTCACATGCTGGATTCAAATCGATATTTGACAGAACTGAAATTTTTGCACTTTTTCATTGATGATTTGCGTTCATTTTACCATGTGTTATTTCATGAAATTTTAGACATGTCATGTACCTTCTAGAGGTCACCAACAAGCAGAAATTTAACACCAAATTAAATATCGATGAGCAAGATCATAGCCCTAAACGTTCTGCTCATTCACGTAATTTGCTCATCTCTTGTCCTAACTGAAGGATATCACATAGAAATCTTTATCAAAATAAAATCAGACGAACTCGCCAAGAAGACTTGTGATAGTTAACCAAAGTAAAAAGGAATTCTAGTCCAATGGCATAAAATAGCTATTCCTTTCTTCGAAAGGGTCATTTAGAAAGTTCAAGCTATTTTTAGTTTACATTTGGGTATCTTTACGTTTCAACTTAACAACAACGAATTATCCCAGGTACTTTGTCCTCTCTTTAGAAAAAAAAAATCAACTGCACAATAATTATTCCACTCGTCAAGCCTTTGATTATCATCTCCCCCAAATAAGGACACGTTTTGCCTATAATACAATTGTCTATTCTGGTTCCAGATCTATACTGGAACTCCCTAAATCGCGAAATAAGAAGATCTGTTAGTGTGTTTGTATTTAAAAGGAAATTAAAGCTTTTTCTCTTGAGAGCATACTGCACTCAGTAGTAATCTGCCATTAGCCACAGTTCTTTCATAATGCATTTGTTTATCTTTTGATAACGCGGCTCTCATGCGCACGTGTACATTTGTGTAATATTCTATTGATCCAATGTTCATGATGTTTGCTACGGCGTTCAAGTTCCATACAATTCTATTACAGCTGCAGATCCCTCACAAAAAAAAACAACTTTCTTTCCCTTTTGTTTTTGTTTTTGTTTTTGTTTTGTTTTGTTTTTGTCTTGTTTAGTATCCGTTTATCTCCGTTCTTGTTTCAATTTTGGTTTTGTCTTGTACCATTCTCTACTCTCTCAATTCTCTATTGTCTATTGTCTATTGTCTATTCTCTACTCTCTTTTTTTCTCTCTCTACCCTCTCTCTCTACCCTCTTTATACTCTCCCTCACTCTCCTGTTCTTTCATCCTATTTTTTTTCATCCTTTTTCATCTTTTTTCATCTTTTCTTAATTATTAATTGGGGCCTAACCACAACAAGCCTTGCTTCACTTCTGGCCCCTCCGCAATATGAATGCAATGATATCGAATTACTAAGATGATTTCTCGTACATCCTATAATTGTAGTATAGGATTTCCCGGCCAAACTCGCAAGTTTGCGATTCAAATTCATTTTCTTTGCATTCCAATTCGCCCAACCTGGTTTTGCCATGTAAATTATCATTCAATTCTCCTGTTTTATTATTTGATTTAACATTTTAGTCGAAAGATATACATGTATCATTCAATTTAAAAACTGCTTAACTGGCATCCAAATTCACCGTCACCTGCCGAGGCGTCAATTCCAGCATTCAAATTAACACTGAGCATTCATATTCGAAATATGTTCATTCAAGTTAAAAGAAAGTAATGCATCACACGTGTTCTAGTTTGTTTGTTAGTTTTGTTTGTTTGTTTGTTAGTCATTTGAATATTTGACATTCACAATCAAAAAAATAATGCGAATATAAAATACATGCCTTGTCAGTATGGTCTATGCTGCTATTTCTTTTAATGGCATACTTATGGTTACGTATTTTCAGGACAGTACATTTGGGGCGCAGTCGGAAATTCAGTAGAGAGGGGCGAAAACCAGGGCTAGGCGCTGGCGCTTTATGGACACATATATTACCTGGGACAAGGGGGAAGGGAGCTCTAATCGCCCCTCTGACTACAAGCTAAATAAGGAATTATGCTCACAAATTTGGACACGAGTCCCCGCACCAATCACAATTACATGTACATTATCCTTCTATGTTTTCAAGAACTTTTCCTTTGTTACGAGGAAACACGAGACAAATGATTTTAAAATTGACAAACCTCTTGAAACCATCAATAGATGAAGTTTTTCTTTTGTTTATTAACAATTAAATCTTAAAGGAGAGTGCAACCCAGGCATCAGTGTGCTCTTAGTGAATGAAGATGACCAAGAAGAATCAACAGTGAAAGTTTGAGCAAAATCAGAAAGTCTGTTCAAAAGTTATGAATTTTGAAAGTTTCAGTAAATCCATATTACAGAGATCCTTGAGTTGGCAACTTTGCCAGCATCTGTGATGTCATCGTGGACAACTCTCCATTCATTTTGTGCATAAATCTTCCAAAAAATTGATTTTTATGCAATTTCAAGTCAGGAATCAACATAATTCTTCCCAAAATGCTTGCAGAATTGATGTAGCCATGTCATACTCAAAAAATAAATCAAACAAATTTTTGTTTTTCTTGAAAATGAAGAAAATGTGAAATTCTGTGTACAAAATGAATGGAGAGTTGTCCACGATGACATCACAGATGCTGGTGGAGTTGCCAACTCAAGGATCCCCATATTAAGGATTTATTTAAACTTTCAAAGTTCATAACTCTTGAACAGATTGTCCAATTTTGCTCAAACTTTCACTGTTTACTCTACTTGTTCTTCTTCATTCACTGGAAGCACACTGATGTCTGGGTTGCTTTCTCCTTTAAGGCGCTTTTGATTCACGTATGAGGAGACTTTGTGGCGCCATTTTTGTCTTCACATATGAACGCACTTACGCTAATGAACGCACATTAACGCGTCAACTCTCAAATAAGAGAGCATTTTGTCAAAACTTGCGCAAACAATCTCATGGCAACAATTTTTGCGCTAACTTTTTAGGAATTTGATTGGTGCGCATTTTTTTGGAGCCAGGCAGCAAACAAAAGTGTGTCCTGCCTCGGCGACATTTTTTGCCCTATACCCCATAGACCTGTACACAAAAAATGTGTGCACACATTGTGGCGCCACAAAGTCGCCTCATAATGTGAAAGCGCCTTTAATGTCCATGGTTTGAAATGAAAAAGAACAGGACATTAATGACCCGAATACGAATCTCATGAATCATTAGTATGGAAAATACGTAAATTGATGACATAACTCACATTCTGATTGTTAGGTGAATAAAAAAAAATCTATATTTGTCATACAATACAAAAGAAAAACACAAACATGAAAGAAAAATTGAGTGAGAGATAGAAATGTGTAAACAATCATTTTATATCAAGCCTCGAATTTAACTGTTCAAAGTGCTAAATTGAATGCTAAAAACGAATTAGAATACTGAAATACAATGTCGCGAGGTCATCAATTCGTGTTGCGCTAAACTGAAAGTCAAGATAGTGAAAGAAGCAGCTTTTTCATTTATTTGAATGAGAAATATGTAAATTCGAAAAAGAATTTTAGAGATTTGAAAACTAATAATACGGATTTGAACCCGAGATACACCTGACAGCAGTAAAATCGTCGAATTTGAATGTAAAATAAATGAATTCGAATGGCTAATGTGCGAATTTGGCCGGGAAATCCTGTATTATTACAGATTTGGTTGTAACTGATTTATATTGTTTCTTGATAATACATATTTTGTAGGCTATATCGATTTATATTGATTCGATGGAAAATAATTTGAAATTGATATTGAAATATAGTGCATAAAATCAAAGCAGTACTATACTGCATGGTTTTAATAGGTTAATATTTGTTTCTATTTTGTGCTTATTCATCCGTGAATCAATGCATATTACTAGTAAAAGTTGAAAATACCTTTCAGGAATATGAATTCCATCTCCAAATATAATTTACCATGAGAAAGATGTCAATGCTCAATGCTCAATCATCCGTGAAATTTTGCCCAAAGTCATGTGGTGTGTTAGCAAGCACATAAAATTTATGTTGCAATTGAAATTCAGTGGGTGTTCATTTGGTTTCAAATGGTTTTTCGTCTTGGGACTGAAGCGTGATAAAACAATTTTCCCTGAATTTAGCATGAAAGATAGCTGAGAAGTATAGCTGATGTCGATATATTCAGATTTCCTCAATGCTTCCTACTTCAGACATAACAGGAATTTGTTTTAGGGGTACTTATTTTTTGTTTTGTGTTTATGACGGACCGAGTGAACATTGCTACAATGATGAATACGGAAATCGTTACTCACAAGGCATTCAGGCTGTCCAGACCTTCAAAGATGTCGGGATAAATGGGAATTGACTTCGGGCTCAAGGAATTAATGACTCTGTAGGATAAAATATCATAGACAGGAAGAGTGAAGTTCAAAGGATAAAATCAAGATGGTGCTGAACTACCAATGTCTTATGTTGTATGCACTTCTTCAGTCCAAAAGCATACGAGTTTGCAAAAATTATGCTTGAGCAATGAGCTAAAAGTCTAAGCTTAATCACAAACCATAGTTATACTACACGTGGGGGGGGGGGCAGTCAGTATAATTCCGGTACACATGCGTGACCAGGGGTTTTCAAAAAAACACTCTAAACGAGTTCTATCCAAGAGTGAAAATTACCCCCTTATCGAGTTTTTTCGAGCCTCTTTTTGGGAAATTCACCCCCTAAACAAGTTTAACCTGCCCGAACATACCCTAAAGAAATACGAGCCTACACAAAGTCCAGACTATAAGGATGGGGAAAAGGAAAGCCTAAACGCGTGTTTAAAAAAATATAAAGAATGCCCTTTTTCCTGGTTTGGGGCCTTTGGTACCATAAACTGGTAAACGCGTCAGGCTCGAGACGCTCCTTCACCGGCAAAAACTACCCTTTTCAGACGTTTTTCTGGGCGCGTATACAGGAATACACGAGACTGCCCCCCCCCCCCCCTCGACTATACATTTCCGAATCAGAAAAAAAAACCTTTAACATACACTCTAAGAAAAAAAAGGTTCAATTTTGCACCCTAAACGGAGCACTAGCAGCACTTTTTTGTGTGCAATCTTGCACCCTACATGAAAAAGGTGCAAAGATGCATCCTTTTGTACTTGTTTGCAACCGGGAGATTTTTGCATTCAAAAGGGTGCAAATTTGCACCTTCCCTAAAGGGTACATCTCTGCACCCTCAAGGGGGCAAAATGTAACTCACTGCACCCTTAAAGGTGCAAAATACTTCTTATTGTTCAAAGTTTTACCCGTAAAGGAGCTCCCAGTGTTACTTTGAGGGGTGCAAAATTGAACCCTTTTTTCTTAGTGTGTATCAATTAAACCTAAGCAATCTATAAAATGTAGTTACCAGTTATCGGTTATCATGGTTATACTGCTATTAACTAAGGACCTTATGAAACACAACTCTACACAGCAAACACCAGTGAAAATTCGAGAACTTACAAGTCATTCAGTTTGGATAGATTTCTAAATGTCCCAGGCGCAATGTATTCTATAAGATTATGACCAACATTTCTGTAAAAAGAATGAAAAATAGCATTCAAGTATCCACTGCTGCTGGCATTATGAATTACATGCAATCAGTAAAATTGCATACAATAACAATAAATGAATCATCACGATGATATCACCCTTAAGATAACCCAGTGGTATTTACTTTCGAAATTTAACTCAAAGGCAATTCCATAACCCTCTGTCTTATCCATAGAAATCATGTTCAGGGCCCCGTTGCATAAAAGTTGCCATTGGTGGTAACTTCCAAGGAAACCTTGAATTTCAAGTGATGGGCTATTGAGCATTGTTACCATGGTAGTTACCACTGATGGCAGAGTTACCATTAATGGTAATTTTTTGCAACGGGGACCGGATTACGCAATCCGTCATAATAGTTCGCACATTTTAAAAGGTGATGATCAGGGCTAATCGGAAATTGTCACAAGTTGATTTTCTGCCCATCTGCCATTCCCCCCCCCCCCCCAAATTTGGCATACATGTATATATATATATATCTTTCAGTCACATTTCATAATTTTACTATACATTTCTGTTCTTTTCACACGAAATAAGAGTGGAAAATAAGAAAAATTGGTGCGGATTTGAGGAGTACAAGCTGATTTATTTAGGAAAAAAAACCCACTCTAAACAAATGTACGCACAGGTACCATGAGCAAATGTTCTTTGATTCCAGAGTTAATTGATGTTAACTCTTAGTCCTTTAGCATGTTGAAGACGCTTCGAGAGGTATAGATAGAATAGGAGAGACAGACAGAGACAGACACGGAAGGGAGAGACAAACAGACAGACAGACAGACAGAGGAGAGATGGAGAGAGGGGAGAGAGGGAGAGAGAGAGAGAGCGAGCGAGCGAGAGAGGAGATAGTGAGATAAGTTAACATGGATAACGAGCAGTGGTTTATACTCACGCCCTGAGCAAATGGTCTTCGATTCCATAGAACAGTGTAGAGTTAATTGATGTTATCTCGTTTTCCTTCAAGACGCTTTAGGAGGTAGTTTGGAAAAATGAGAGAGAGAGAAAGGGGGGAGGTAGAGAAAGAGAAACGGGAAATATTAATGTAATTTTGCTCCAAGGTAAGATACTTAAAGAGAGAGAGAGAGAAAGAGTTAGGAAAAACGGGCAGAGCGAGAAAGAATTTTTAAAAGGACTGTGCATTTATCATGTTTATTTGTCACTTATTGATTAAAATTCAGCAGCTTGCGATTTACAAAGAAATATTTTTCTCAAGACGCAGAGACCAAAAATGTGTTATTTCTCGGATGAAACCTTTCGAAGAAGTAAAAACGGTCTAACATAATCAAATATTTTAGAAAGAACATTATGCTCTTCTTACACTCTTTGAAAGGAAACACCTAGATCCTTAAACGTCCCAGGTCTAAACTCCTTTATTGTATTGTTCGCCAAGTCACTGTGCAAGGAAAAGAGATAGTTGTATGTTATTTCGGGCCTAACTGTGGTGACATCATGAGACATGCTCCGGCTACACCTGAGGGTGTTTTATAAAGCTGTTCGTATATAGTTACGAATGACTTTATGAACGATATATGGCAAGCCAAATGGGATTCTCAATCATTAGAAATCGCATCACTTACAGGTGAAGTATGTAGACGTAGATTAACATTTTTATTGTTTTCAAACATTTTTATTTCGATATATATCTTTTGCCACAATTTAATGCAGATTGTGGGAAATGCAGTAAGACTTTGTTAAAACGTCAGGATAAACGGTGGGCATTCCATTTTGGCACTTCATATTCAAGTCGTTCGTAAAGTCATGCTTAACTTTACGAACAGTTTTATGAAACACCCCCAGATATTTAACTTTGACGCTGAGCCAATCATATCAAACACCATACCAAAACACTAACCCTAACCATGCTAACCCTAATCCTAACCTAAAATATCTTAATGCAACCCTAGTCTATGACCCAGTTAAGCCATAGCAGTAAGCCCAGGAGCCGGAGCATATGCCCAGTCAACCTAACTGTATACTTTTAAATCGCTGCACAATCGGTCGGGCTCTGTTTTGATATGTGGAAAATGAAACGTTACAGTAAGTCACACCTGACAGATTAGCGCCTCTTACCGATTGTATCGTTTTGGTGAATTTATTTTCCAGGACAGTTCTAACCCATTAAATCTGAAAGCCAATCAATGTTGCTCCTTCGATCAAAGAAGAGATCACGTGGGCAGTGTCCATCGTGTTTTTTTTGTTTTTATATTTCCAATATTACGAGCTCTACAAATGAAAGTAGTATGATTATTTTCAAATATTCTATTTATTATGGTTAACAAAGAAATAAAGTTTAAAAACTGGGCACCAACACGTTTAAGAGACTGTGTAAATCTTCAAAACATCCTTCTTCGAAAGTCGTCACCCGGTTGAATTCTAAAAATCTGAAACAAAGCAGAAAATTGCAATCATTTTTTATATACGCCCACCTTCTGATACTTAGAAATTGGAAACAAAAGAGAAAGTAGATGGAAAAATTATGATTGATGACTTTTGACATGGCTATTGCCAAGTTTCTAAGTTCACTGGTAAAGAGCAAGACTTTAAATGAATCGAAGAGATGATGATGGTGATGATGGTGGTGATGATGAAGATGATGTTGACTCTCATGATTATAATCGTAATGATAATGATGATGATGACAATGAGAATGACTGTCATGGTGATAATGATAATAATAATGATAATGACGACGATGATGATGACTATTGAAGATGATGTCAATGATGATGGTGATGAGGAGAGGACGAGGACGAGGTCGAGGAGGAGGATTGTAGTCATACTGATAATGGCGGCAACTACTCACATTAAATAGCTGCTGTATTCCTACTTTAAAACATAAAATGACAACAGGACAATCTAAATTTTGTCGATCAGTCACATAAATCACATAAATTATGGTGAATTTGTCATTATTCAGTGCTTATATTGGTCATCTGTACAATTAATGTCAAGCAATAGTCTTAGAATCTGAATATCAAATTATACATTTTCTTAAATATGAAAACTGATTTGATGGAAATTATGGCCCAGTATTAGAATTTAACTCACAATACTCGTAGATGGTGCAGTTTTCGAAGCATGCCCTTCCCTAGTAAGGTCAGATTATTGTCGGTGAGGATACTGAAAAGGAAATTCAAATAAAAACAGAAAGATCGTATTATTACGCCCACAGTGCGGAAAAGATCAGCGCATTTCAAAGATATATTTTACCTCGAAAGGAATCATGATATTGAATTATATTGTGAAATGCATCGTGTCATATTAAGCCGAATTGTAATAGCCAGCATGGAATAGCCAAGAAAAAATATAAATGTATGTGATGCTTGTCTTGAAAAATCAGCATAAAATAGGGATTGTCAAGAGAATTCGACTTCTTTACGCCCCCTCCTATGCCCATAACTATCATGACTATAACTGTTGCCATTTCACTCCAATATTTACCAACCAATAAAAATGTAGCCCTATACGTACAGTATATAAAGGCGAGTTAAACCGTCAAAGACTCCCGTTGGTAGGTATGACAGGCCACATGAGGCGAGATTCCTGAAAAGGAATTAATTGAAATAAAGCAGGGTGTTTTTTTTTTTGTTGTTGTTAAAGGAAACCTAACTTTGAATAAAACTTTTAATGGATTTTACATTTACCGGTAATGAATTTTTATAGTCTTTCTTTGCTTTTGGATGCTATGTGATCTTGGCATGCTTCTGATTTGCACTGTTTTGTTTTGTTTTGGTTTTTTTTTTGATAGGCAAACTTTAAAATTCAGCCTGGACGTCTTCTTGCAAATTTATCTGATCTGAAAAAGCTTTCCAGAGCAGAAATCCCTGAGCATGCATAGGTAGATTTTAACACAAATTTGAAGAAAATAAATCATCAGAAAACTGGATCACTCTGACCGTTTGACAAAAGGTTTCCCGTTCACATGAGTATTACGTTTTGCAAGAAAGTGAGCCAACTGGGATTCTGCATATGATTCTGAAAAAAATGACAGTGGTCAGTGATGAGTTAGCTTGGCAACATAAACAGTTACCATTAGAAAGCATGTGAATTACTCTATCCTGTTATATCAAATTTAATTCCGGTTAATACATAATCCATTTACACGAATTTTTCAAAGCTAAGTTTCCTCTTTTTTTTTTAAAAAAAGTGTTGATCATGCGTGACAATAAATAGCGTAGCTAAGGGTCAGTCAACCCCCCCCCCCAAAAAAAGTGGATAAAATAAATATAAGAAGGGGGAAAGGGGAAGGCAGCGTAAAAAGAATATCATAAAACCCCCTTCCATATCCCCCCTCATTCATTTGCCTTGTTCTCTCCATTTCATCCTCAAGTAAGACCCTACCCCATTTTTTTTCAGTGCCCAATCAGTCATTGGTTTGACTCTTGCTACGCCTCTGTTAGGGAAGACACCATAATGGTAGTGTAATTGATTACGGTTAGTAGAAAATTTATTCAATTTGCAGTTTTGTTTATACAAGGTAGCACCGTCAGTGCAAATCTGCTTTATATATTTTTTGGATTCGTTCCCACTTTTGTTTGTTTGTTTGTTTGTTGTTTTTTCTTCCATATCCTGAAAAACAAAACAGGATTAAAAAGAAGATACCAAATAGCTTTGACTTTTAGTGCAGTTCGAGTAATTTAAGTACTTATGGCTTGTATTAAAGGTAGGAGATCCCATTTGCAGCTCTAAAATATTAAGATGTGTGAATATGTGTTCAGTTATAAGAGAATGATTATTAAAAACTTCTGTGAAAGAAAAATGGAGTGTACATGGCTAATTAACTGAATAATTAACATTTTTGAAAACTCTGTACTTATTTCGGACCGAAAATGTTAGCGGATTTTTTTTTCGAGATAGCGCACAACGAAAGGATTCACGTTACATACAGTACAGCACTGCTATGCGGTACGTGTGGTGGCCGCGAGCTGCGCGCGGCTGAGCTAGCAAGCTAGCTGGCTTCGCTTCTGCCGCTGAGCTGATCCGACTTGCTTATTCAAGGATGGTAGTCACATTTTCATTTTTTTTTATGACCGTAAGATTAAATAAACAGTACCAGAAGGGCATATCCTAAACTCCTGCCAAGTTGTATGGATTTTCGAAGATTTTGCAAGAGGGATCTCCTACCTTTAAAACCCTAATCTAATCAATGATATTTCCATTTCATTTCGGTTTATTGATTAAAAAAAGACCTTGTAAGACAGACCAAGGAATTAAACATACAAAGTTTACAAATAAGATTACATAAATGAGTACATCAAGAAAAAAATTGAATAAGAAATGAACACAAATGGTTCAAGATATTGCACTTCAAATTTAAATTTAAAATGTTATGTTATGCATCAAAATAATGTAGTGAATATCAAACCAAGATGATATGAAATTAAACAGTATAACGTGTTCTAGGCTGCTTCAGTAAAAACCACCTGTTTATAAAGATCACTAATTCGTTCCTAGTTAGCACTCTCTATCTCCTTCGGGTGCTTCATAAAGCTGTTCGTAAAGTTACGCATGACTTCACGAATCTACAGCTGCATATTGCACCTTTAGCTAATGCGACTTAAAATGAGTGAGAATCCCATTTGGCTTGCCATATGCAAGCCATTCGTAAAGTGATTCGTAACTTTAGAACACGGAGCTTTATAAAACACCCCTCACGTTTCATTATATTTCATCTGCTTGTAGTGACTTACAAATGATTTAGATTGTGGAGTCCATAGAACAATCCGGTCTCCAGTGGCTGCGGCATACCTTCCAAATTTCTGCCATAAAGGGAATAGATTTATAATGTTACAGTTGTTACGATTTTGATGGAGATGATTATCAATATCACACTTATTATTATTATCAGCATAAGTAATATCTTGTTATTGTTGTTGTTGTTGTTGTTACCATGATTATTTAGTGCTCATCTAGCAATCTCTTTTTAAACGCTGTCCTCCTTTCATGACGTGCCAAAGACAGTGCATGACGCTTTCCTAATGTCAGGTTATGACGCCCTATGTGAGCCGGGAATAAAGCAGTTATTATGAAATGAAATTGCGCAGCAAGGATGAAAAAAGATAGTGTTTTGGATTGTCTAATGTGGAAACATCCCGATGTTACGGTCTGGGTTGGTAGGCAAACTACGATTAAAACAACAAAAACTTCAACAGTAATCCCGATGCACGCAGAGCGTACATATTGACTGCGTTATTACCTGCGCTAATACAATAATGATAATATGAAATATGAAATACTAGTAATAAGAATTAGCATAGCGCTAAAACATACAATTACAATAAAGTACGAGGCCTACGACTGGAGATAGCCAATACGAGAGTAATAGCTATGTTTGCATTTCATGCTAGGAGTCCACTGGGCCGGCGCCAGTTCGCGCCAGTTCGCGCCAATGCAATTTGCTGTGGCGCCTAGTGTCGCCAATAAGGTGCCTAGTGGCGTGCAGTGGCTCAAACTGCCTCCCAACTGGCTCGTGGTGGCTCGTAACGGCACCAAATTTGAATTTGGCGGCAAGGAAATTTCAAAATGTTTAAAATTTTCGTCGCGCCACTTGCATCGAGCAATCAGCGCGAAGTGTCCACCAAGTGGCACCAAATGGCGCAAACAATCCGCCTATTGGAATCCACTGGAATGTAATGGCGCACGCCATGTGACACCTAGTTTATTCCACTTGGCGACACACAACATGCCGAGCGGACATTAATTCGGCGCCACAGCGAGCCACTACGCGCCAATCACATAGTCTTTGGCGCGAACTGGCGCGAACTGGCGCCGGCCCAGTGGACTCCTAGCATCACATTTTGCAGATACTCTCAGATCTTGACACAGTCCTTGGTCTCCTCGGCCGGGCTCACACGTGGTGTTATATTTTGCTGACACTAGGCGCTTTCACACCTACCCGATCAGGAAAATACCAGGTATTTTCAGATCGGGTATTTCTACCCCGATCAGAAAATACCAGGTATTTTGCCAGTGTGAAACCAAATTACGCGTAATATCCCCGAAAGAAAATACCCGTAAACTAGTAGGTACTTTCTCAAAATTACGAGTACTTTCTCCAAGGTCGCGGGGATTTTTGTAATGTGAAAGCAAATTACGAGAACTTATTCCATCAAGCACTAACGTTAGCACACGAACCGTGTACTGTACTGTACTGTACTGTGTGTACGTATTGGACGTCGTTATCGTTTGTGTACCCGCACATTCTGGATTTGAGATTTGTATTGTCTATTTCTAGCTACGTCGCTGTTTTAGTAAAGTTTTGTTCCCCTTTTCTTGTTTTTTTATTTATGATTTATTCTGATATATCGATACAGTATGTCATCCTCTGATCATCGCTGATAGCGATGTGGAGGGGGGAGGAGGTGTACACGGCAGTGTCCTCCTCCAGCCAAAGAAATAGGACTAGCTACGATATGCTTGCTGCAAGACTTGCCAGCCTCTGGTTAGAGGATACCTCTCGAAATAAAAAATAAACCGAAAGTTCTGAAGAGAGATTATCAGACTGCAAATGTACATCAATATGTAGAGACGTATCGATGATTGCATCGAGCTAACTAGCTAGCGCTATCATAGCAAGAGCTGAGCTAGCTGAGCGAATTTAAGCGCGAGCCTCGTCTCCAAAATAAATAGTTCTGCGCATGCTCGTAACTTCGAGAACTTACCCCGAAGAGGTCTGGCTTCGGGTAGGTGTGAAAGCACGGAACAATTATCGGGTATTTCGGGGCCTTAACAAGTTCTCGTAATTTACGGGTATTTTTCCTGATCGGGTAGGTGTGAAAGCGTAGAAAGTGTCAGCGACTTGTGTTCATCATGAAAAGGTGATACCGTTAATAGACCTGTTTACTAATTTTATGCATAGGCCTACTTCTTGAACAAAAGTTTCCCTTGACAACTAAGAAGCTTGACAGAGGCTTGCCCAACATAGCAACTACTTATGCATGCAAAATCGATTCCATCTATTCAGATGCCATTATGCATAACAGGTGAACTGAATAGTTGGTAACCAAGGGTTCTGGAGATAAAATTGCATGAATTTGAATACATTAGTAAACAGGTCAACTTCAAAATGACCCGTGCAAACAAAAGGCCAGTTTCAAATGAAAATGGGTTTATTGCCTTCACAGGCTCGGTTAATACCAGTAATAACGCCTCGTGTCAGCTGGCCCGTCATGTCATATGCCAACAGACATTACTGCGCGGTCCTGGACCAAAAAGTATGCATGTCTACTGCATTCGTATCGATTGATAATCATTAAGCAGCCACTTACAGTATCACAGCCTTCTTTGCAGTCCTGTCATTGTAGGCCTTCTGCCAGACGTTTGAAGCGTTCACCATGAATGGTGTCCACTTTTCGTCCAAACAGAAAGTCGGCGGTGGGTTCTTTCCAAGGTAGGGGGCGTGGCCGCACGAATAACCATCTGGGCATTTCGCACGTTCTTAAAGGTAGGTAGAATTTGAAAACGACAATATCGAATCAAAACAAAACAAAACAATTATCTGATAACATGTATACATCTTTCAGTCAGGATGGGGCATTTCTGGACATCAGAAATCAGCACTGCATTAATCAGTGGTAATGATCTGAACAGTATTTTTTCGAAAGCTTTTCACTGATGCATATAGGGTATTTTCAACCAAAGATAGGGCTTTACCCGTTCATCTTCTCAATCGAAATAAAGATTTAAGCTGTAAGTCATTTGCTCTTGCAGTAAACCCTCATCGTAATTACTTGCTAAAGCAATATCCTTCATCACTTTTTCCGAAAGAGAGATTTTTAAAAATCAATAATAAGACAATATGAAGTGAATCAAACAAAGATTGGTACATTCTAACTATTTCATCAATAATACGTATTCAGCACGGACTAACAAAAATGGCATAGCAATGTTATAACTAGGTTATTTATCAACGCGGACGTTTCGAGCCGAATTTTAAAAAAGGGCTGGGGATGTGACTTACCGCAGTTATTTTCATCATCCCGGAGAGGGCAGTCGTACCATCCATCGCACCGGAACTCGTCGCGAAGACAAATATCGGAACTGCGGCATCGGTAGGGGCAGTGCATGTCTGTAAATAGAGATGAATGATGGGGAGTAGGAAGTTGTAAGGAACGACTGGAAAGACAGAAGAGGACTAGAGAGAACGAACTCAAAGGTGAAAGGGGAAGGGGCGAAACGCGTCCGAATCGTCAGATTGTACCATTGGCTGAGAGAGAGAGAGAGAGAGCCCAAATTTAGCGTATCAAAATACATTTTCTCAATTTTCGCTCTTTACAGGATGAAACTAGACGGAGCTCACGGATAGTTGGGGAGGGAGGAGGGGGTGCGCTCAGTTAGATTTCAGTGGGGGAAGTAGATTGCCGGAAAAAATGCTATTGCCCCAGTTGCTTTAGGATTGAAAAAAAATCAAATGGGAATTTAGATTTCATCGAGAAGCAATTTTTTCTATTTATTTATTTATTTATTTTTTTTTTTTGGGGGGGGGGGGGAGGGCATTGCAGATTATTCTGGATGGGGAGGGAAAAATGTCAAATCAAAATACCCCTCCCCCTTAACGACCCCAAGGAACATACCTCGCGTTTGACATCCGATTTCGTCTGAGAAGTCATGGCAGTCGACAACCAGGTCGCATCGAGCGATTGCCTTAATGAACTGCAATCCTGAGCTGCACATGAAGTCGAGGCGGTTGTCGAAAGAGCATTGGCTGCATGAGCCATTTGTGTAATCTGTTCCTTTGTGAGAAAATAATGTGTGTATATATATATATATATATATAGAGAGAGAGAGAGAGAGAGAGACAGTAATAACTTCAAAAAGAGTCGAAGTTACGCCATGTGTAAATCCAACATTAGCTTTTATTGTTCAGAATTTTCGGCCCGCCTCGGGCCTTCCTCAGTGTATACAGTTTAAAAGCTAAAAGCTAAAAGCTAAAAAAAAATAAAAGCTAATGTTGGATTTACACATGGCGTACCTTCGACTCTTTTTGAAGTTATTACTGTCTACATTATTAATCATCCAACACGTGGGTATTATTCTCTCTCTCTCTCTCTCTCTCTCTCTATATATATATATATATATAAAGTTTGCAGTTTTTAAACTATGATGAATTCGATCTAGTTGAACGGCTTTCTATTTTTTCGGGGGGGGGGGGGGGTTCAGTTTTCGCACTGATTTTCGAGAGCAGTTTTTATCGTGTTAATATTACTCTTACTGTGGGCCGTGCAAATCCCCCCCCCCCCGCATCTGATAAACTGGGGTCGAGGGGGATGAATATGGACACAACACCTTGGCTTGTCAGCCAGGATCGAACCCAGGGCCTTAAACTGTAGAATACTCAAGAGCTTTAAACCAATATTACTTCTGTGTTTTCGACAACTTCTTGATTTCTTTTTTCCAGATAACGTTTCGGATGAAAAAAAAAATTACCATTTTCACGGAGAGTCCCGACTTCAAAAGCGAAACCGTTGTGAAGGAGGAATTTATCGCTACAGAACTCGAGTGTGACCATGCCCTCCGGGAGAAGAAATGACGTCACATTACCGCTAGCCAATCGGAAAATTGTGATATTGGTGCCGTGTGCAGTCTCGTGGCTGTGTGTCAAGGTGAGTGGATCCCAAAAGCGTTCGATCAGAAGTATGTTGACCTTTATGTGACCCTATGCAAAATAGCAGGAAATTTTCTCTTATTGCAGTAAGAAATGTTCACATTTTGTTTAAATGACGAAATAATTTTTTGATAAATAGGAAAGAATAATGGAGTATACATTATAATGACAAAGGTGAACACCCAAAAGCTCGGCTTCTTTGGTGGACGTTGAAAAGAAATTAAAGAGAAAACGTGTTTCTATTAGGGCACTTTTTTATTGTCACAAAAATAAAATTAGAATAGGAATGAGAAATGAGGTTAAATAAGGTTGAATTGAGTAAATGATTTGAAATTCTTTTTTAATACTGCTATGACGAAAATGAAAAAAAAAGAAGATATTATACAGGACATGTCGCGATTAAAAGATAATCAAATGGTGCTTCAAAAAAACTAGAATTAAAGAAACTTACAGAAAAAATGAAAATGCATATTGTGAACTTACCGTCGTACCTGGAGGAATTTCGAAGCTCCATTCCCGCCGAACCTCCGGAGGATAATAATCCGGAAAGTCTGGAGAGACGAGACTCGTCAAATAGTCCTCACAAGGCAATGCGTGGTTGTGGAGAGCCCCTGTAACGAGAGACCAGTGGGTGTTTCATAAAGCTGTTCGTAAAGTTACCCATGACTTTACGCACGACTTGAATATGAAGTGCCTCGTGGGATGCCCAATTTTTTTCCTGACGTTTTAACAAAGTGTGACTGCATTTCCAATGATCTCAATTAAATTGTGGCAAAAATATGATTCCCAATGAAAATATTTGTTAACAGTAGTAATGTTAATCGACATTATGCATATTTCACCATAGCTGATGCGATTTTCAATGATGAGAGTCACATTTGGCTTGCCATATTCATGTTCGTAATGTCATTTGTAACTTATGAAACACAACCATGTCAGATAAAAGATAATGAGTATATAGTAAGAGGCAAAAGTCAGTGAGGTTCGTGAAGTATTGTGAGTTTTTCTAATAATGGCGCATGACTGGCCGATTGGCTTTTCAAGTGTCCCCTTGTCGGTGCCAGGTTAAAATGTCAGAGGTAAAAATGTCAGAGGTAGGCCTAAAGATGTCAGAGGTAAAAATGTCAGAGGTAGGCCTAAAGATGTCAGAGGTAAAAATGTCAGAGGTATGTCAGATTTAAAAAATATTAGTAAAATATAAGTAAACATGTCACAGATACGGATAGTGAATTACAGAAATGAAGGGGAACGCGAAATATCTGCCTATATACTTCAACCGTTCATAGTAGACAAGGTTTCTCATAATTTTTATGTAGAAAAAACTAACTACATCTATGAAAGAGGGAGGGAAGCGGGCAAGGAAAATTATTTTTTAACCTTTTGGTTTAACAGGTAGGCCTGTATTGCTGCACTGGAAAAGGATTCACTTGTTATAATGCGAAATTTTATTACACGTGCTTTTCATTTTTTTTCCATTATGGGAAAGCTGTGCCGGGGTTAAAGGGGGTACCCAATGCTGTAACAATGTTAGTTCATTTAAAAGAGCGTGATTTTATTAGCAGAAAATCATCTGCCTAAAGTTTTTTTTAAAAAGTCGTGTTGCCAAGGAAACCCACAAATGTGGTAAGATTTCAGGATATTTTTGACCCCTCAGCTGTGACCCAGTTTCAACTGGGTACCCACTTTGACGTCAAAATGACGTCAAAGTGGGTACCTTGTCGCGCACTTCTAGCAAAATGCGCGCAAGGTATAATACATATTGTACAGTCTAGCGCGCAGCACAACTGCGATGCACGAAGCTGGGTACCCACTTTGACGTCATACCTCATACTCAATTTCTTTGGTCAGCTCGACTTTTTTATGAGAAAATTATTCTAAATGCATTGATTTCGATTAAAAATAACATATTTTAAATGTTATTCTTCTTATAATTCTATTCTCGATCATATATCAATTTTTCGTTTACCATTGTGTAATCACTTTAATCTTTGTGTAGGCTAAATCAAATTATAAGGGGAATTAATTGAAAAGGATGTACAGGAGAAAGATAAAAATATAGATTTATTTTATCACAACTTTCAGACATGTAACAGTACATTAAAATTGTATGTGGATGAACATTGTAAAATCGATGGTGGGAAAAACTTTGGCTTGTAACATAAGTAGCTGACCACATACATTCCACACAAGTGCGCGATTTCAATGTCCAGGGGGAGGTTGTCCAGATACGGATCCAATGACACGAATGGAGCTATAGTATAGCCATCCACTGCAGTGATATGTAAACAAAATCATATCTTTATTATCTGTATTATGACTATTATCATTATAATTATTGTTCTTGTTATAATTATTATTATCATCGTCATTATTTTGATTATTATTAGTAGTAGTATCATCATCATAATCATTATCATTATTATTGTTGTTATTATCACCAACATTATTATCTATTTGTTGTTGTAATGATGATGATGTTTTTTAAATCAATTATTATGATAATTATCATTGTTTTTTATCTTTTATTATTGTTATTGGTATCATAATTAATCATTACCATTATCGTCATCATTATTATAGAAAATGTCCTCAGAGTTATCATTGATATTTTCCTTTCCCAAATCCTAGATCCCATGGCTTATATACTCATATTCAAAGCCACTCAGAACTTCGTTCAAAATTTCTTACGCAAACAATAAATATTTATCATCATGCCGGAACTGGTCCCCGTTTCATAAAACTTGTTACCAATCATGCCTATAGCAAGTTGAAATAACTGTTATAAGCCACTGAAATCCTTCCATCTGATTGGCTGAGAGCAAATTTGCCATAGAAATGTGGCAGTTGTTACTGATAACAAGTTTTAGGAAACGGAGCCCCGGAGGAAAATCCCACAACCATCATCAATTTAAGGCCTGCATGATTGTGATAAGATTGATGCATTTTAAAGCCTACAAAAAGTATTTATTTGAAAGTGTGGTATAAGTTTCATACTGTTTTTTCTTGGCTTCATCAAAACACCACATTTGCGTTTTAAAAACAGCATGCTAATTATTTATCGATTTTCCTCCCACGACTGTAAAGGTAAACTTTTGCTAAGTTTTGGTAGCATTATCATATAAATGAAATTTGTCTTAGATATCAAATAATGATGATGATAACCTTGTCGGGGAAAAAACTTAGAAGATCTGGTTTGATCGATGATACCAGTTATATGATGCTGAATCATTTTTTTTTTAAATTTTATTTTAATATTTATAACTTGGCAGTCTGTTAATGTTCCTTAGCAGTGATGCCCTCTTTTGCTGATTATGGGATCGTGGTGGCAAATGAAAGCTTAAAGGGAGAGGCCAAGTCCTGTGATTTAATACTCAATGAAAAAAAAAAAAGATCGAATACGACAGATCAATTGCGAAATGAATTCATTTTATTACTTTAGTTTCGATGAATAGCAAATCTTTATTTCATAGATTCAGGAGAAATATCACATTTCAAATGGAGAAGCGAGGCTTTTACTGCAAGGCTTAAAGGTTTGTTTATCTCAGTTATGAAGGGGGACACCTACCCTCGGCGGCACATGGGGGCACAAAAAAGCAAAACAAAAGAAACGAGAATAAAGTGAGAAAAAGTATGATCCTAAACGATTTAAATGAACCCCTTCATCTGAAAGGTAAGGTGCATTAGAAGTTACGATTTTATGGTTTAAAATGCTGTTTCTTTGTAAAGCCCCGTCTCTTTGCTCACTCGCAATTTGCTGCTTCAGGATCTCGATATCTTTCGTCCAATTATGATTATGGCTTATAAAGCATTATTTTCAGGCCCGAACTTATAGAAAATCCAACAACCTTCATCAAATCAAGGCCTTCATGACTAAGATGAGATCGATGCGTTTTAAAGCCTACAAAACGTATTCATTTTGATAAGGTGATTTCATACTCCTTTTCTTTAGCCTCATTAATGCATCAACATATTTCTCTTTGAACTAAGCACGGTAATTATTCATCGATTTTTCTCACACGTTAGGTAAATAGTCATCATAAATGTTTTCAGCTTCTTTTTTCATAAAGATATTTATATCATTGCCTTTGGTAAGGCATCAATCTTCATCACCAGGTCCTTCGGAGAGGACTTAAAGCCGTCGGTCCTCTGGATGCATACTTACAAGCATGCATGCTTTCTTAGCGGTCAGGTAGAACAAACCAATAAGCAGTTATCACATAAATGAGGTTTTTTCCTCTAATACTTTCCGTTACTCTGTGACATGCTTTTGATATCATTACCATATAAATCAGTGTCGACTTAGACAGATATCAATAAACTCGTCAACAACAACAACAAATCTTAGGAAGCTCCAGTTTGATCGATGATACCGCTCATACAAAGCTATATCACCTTTTTAAAACTTGCTCTTAAATCTTTATTATTCGGCAGCCCATTAAGATTCCTGGTTTGATCGATGATACCACTCATAATTATGATGCTACATCCTTTTTTTTTAAATTTCATTTTAGTCTTCATTATTCGGCAGCCTTTTATTATACCTTTGCAGTGATGCCCCTTTCCCCGACAAGTTAATGAACTGGGGGGCGTTTCATGAAACAATTAGTCGGTGGTTTTCACCGACTAATTGCTTTCAGCCAATCAGATGCGAGTATTTTCAGTAGCTTATAACATTTGTCGGTGATTTTCACCGACAAAACTCTTCATGAAACGCTCCCCTGATCGGGAAAAAACTTAGAAGATCTGGTTTGATTGATGATACAATTCGAATGAAGCTTCATCACCCTTTTAAAAAATTTCATTTCAATTTTTATTACTTGGCAACCTGTTAATGTTTCTTTGCATGCAGTGATGCCCTGTTTTTTGTTTTGTTTTAAAACTCTGAAAATATTTCATGCTTGAATGAGCAAATGTAAGTTTTGTGAAAGGGTGCAAAATTCAGACTTCAGAATTGGTATTTTTCTGGTTGGTATCTGCGAAGTTGAGAGTGGATGCATAGTGGCTCAGTGACAATCTCATTACCCCGTTGTACAGATCAAACTGAATAACCACACTCTAACTCGAGAAGAATCTACTTTTCTTGGTGTTATTATAGATCGTAAATTACCATGGAAATAGAATGGCTAAAACATTGGTGTTATTTACTGCTTAGGTATGTTTTTACTCCGACAGGTACTACGTACACTATACCGTTCCTTCATTCTCCCGTACATATTTTACTGTAATAGTATGAGTAAATACATATCGAATTAGCTTCACGTCTAAACTCATAATTACTTTCTCAGTTCTGCGATCTTTTCCACCGTGTCTCAGGGCCCCGTTTCATAAAACTTGTTATCAGTAACAATTGCCACATTTATATTCAAATTTTCTCTCAGCCAATCACATTCCAATGATTTCAGTAGCTTGTAACAGTTATTGCAACTTGTTATTGATAACAATTTTTATGAAACACAACATAAATTTCATTCGTTACCAAACATACCAAAATGAGTTGTGCGCCAAATTTTATGCTTGAGTGAGCAGGAGGTGAAAATGGCAAAAACTGCAGTTTTGCCATCTTTTGCGCGGTGAATTTGATCTACTGCGGAGGAATTCAAGTTTTGGAAGGGTGTTTGCATTTTTTGCAATTGATACCTATTAATTCACGGTTGAATGAACACATTAAAAAGAAAATATCACCATGTCGAAATTATCAAATAATTATTGCCCTATTATTGTGCACTAAAAATTCCTACTGATAACATTTTTAGCATGTTTACATGACCGGTGTTCATGTATCAGTGATCTCATGGCATTTTATTAAAAGTTCACGCTTCAATGAGCACGTGGGGCTGGAACAGCTCTTCTTTCACCTATCGACCAAAATTCAATTGCTTAATGTGGGTAACCATGATGAGTCTTCGTGGGAAGTTCGTTTGATTTGATTCTCATCGAAATCCTGACCTCTTACGCTTCAGTGAGCAAATGAGACGAGAAAATTATGCAAATGAGGAGAAAGTTTAGCGCTTTGTTCCTGCTCTGTGCCGCATTGGATAGTTAATTTGGCGTAAGATCCTGTTAGTTAGTGACCTCAGCTAGATATGTGCCAAATTTCATGAAAAAAAAAATCACAGTAGCTTGAACAATAATCCAGGCCAGATTTCATTTTTTCCCTCCCCAATGACACTATGTACACTTAGGGAGCATAGTTTTAACAAAAGTGAAAATTGACCTATTTTCATTGATGATTATTGTTTATTCTAATGGAAGTTATTTCATGAAAATTAGCACATATCTTCAGGAGCTCATTAACTAACCGGATCTTGCACCAAATTAAGTATCCGACGCGGCACGGAGCAGGGACAAGGCCCTAAACTTTTTGCTCATTTACATAATTTTCTTGACTGTCTCTTTTGCTCACTGAAGCGTAAGAGATCGGGATTTCGATGAAAGTCAGATCAAAGGAACTCCCCGAAAAGACTTATGATGATGAACCAAATTAGGCAATTGAATTTTGCTCAATACGTGAAAAAAGAGCTTTTCCAGTTCCACGTGCTGGTTGAAGCGTGAACTTTCAAATAAATGCCATGAGATCATTGATACATGTACACCGGTCGTATAAACATGCTAAAAATGTTATCAATAAGATTTTTAATGCACAAAAATAAGGCAATAATTACTGGATAATTTCAACATGGTGGTAAAATTTTGTTTTAATTATGCGTTCATTCAACCGTGATTTGATAGGTATCAATTGCAAAAGTTGCAAACACCCTTCCAAAACATGAATTCCTCCGCATTAGATCAAATTCACCGCGCAAAAGATGTCAAAACGGCAGTTTTTGCCATTTTCACCTCTTGCTCACTCAAGCATGAAATTTGGTGCACAACTCATTTGGTATGTTGGTAACGAATAAAAATTTACGTTACATGCCTTTAAACGCAGAAAACTTAAAGTATGTTCCGATATCACTACATCAAAATCATGGCACGAGGCTTGTGAACTTAAAAAATGACAATTTTACATTTAGGTCGTGTTCACTGAAGCGTGACTAAAGGGTTTGGCCTGAATTTTGTAGGAAATGTAGCTGAGAAGTGTAGCTACATGAATCTGTATTCAGATTTCATCAAAGGTTCCTGATAAAAAAAATACAGAGATTTGTTGTAGGAGGAACTTACTTTTTGTCTTGTGTTTAGATCAACCGATGAAATTTATATCCCCAAACACCGTAAGCTTATTTTTCAACACAATATCCCTTTTAACTTTAGTTCTGGAATGATTTACCTGAATCCATGAGAAAATCTGCGTCTCCAGTAAGCTTCACATGGAAGCTCAAGAAGTGTATGATATCTAATTACAATTCATGACTAGGGCTCAGTCAAACCCAACCGATGAACCATTTCCCGGTGTTGTCACTCTATATTCAAAGGTGTAACCATGATCGTTCGGCAACCCAGAATTTGACCCCTATTTCGCGGTCTTTCAAGTACATTTTCAGCCATTTTACCCCTATTTGGCGCAAAACGGGTACAAACTGGCCTTTAAAAACACACCTATTTTTCGCATTCCAAGTACACTTTTAGTAAACCACCCCTTTCAAATTCAATTCACGTCTGAGTCAAAAACAGAAAATTGCAAACAGGGACCAGAAAAAAAAAACACCCTTTTTTCAATTTCGAGTACAAGCTCAAAAACACCTTTTTTTTTCGATTTCGAGTACCAGCTCATGAAAACAACCTTTTCCTTTTTTTTTTTTCCAAAATCGCGAACATGCTAAAAAAAAAAAAAAAGACCCCTTTTTACATGTTTTACGCGAAATTTCGAATGATCATGCCTACACGAAGTCAATACAGATTGACAACACCGGGAACCTTTGACGTTACAAATGTATTTGACTTTGGAACTATGAACGAGTAATGACTATTAATTAGATATTTTCTTTTAAAGAAGATAATAATGAAATCAAATTTCTAACGATCATGCCTACACGAAGTCAATACAGAGTGACAACACCGGGAACCATTCACGTTAAAAATGTATTTGACTTTGGAATTATGAACAAGTAATGATGATTAGTTAGATAATATTTTTTTAAAGAAGATAATAATGAAATCAATAACCTTTTTTAATGTCAAATAATTTATGATATCCTAACTTTTGAGACGATTTTAAATATTACCTCTGATTTGTGTTTTGACTTGTTTGGAAATATGAAAATAATGAAATAATACACAAAAGATTACCCTCGGAGAAAAAAAATGCCTATATAACACCAATCCGAAAAACTGCTGGCTGGAACTGAAACTTCTCACAGTGTCTGAATAAGACTTGAATACCTGTAAACATTGGGTGATTTCACGTTCGGTGTTCGTGTTAGTGTTAGTGTTCATTTCGCTACGAAATCATGATTTAACACCGACTATAAAATGAAACAGAATCAGTCGGTGTTAGCGTTGACCTCTGATTTTTGGTGATGTAGTTCCTGTGGGTGGTGTTTAATTTTTCTCGAATGTCGTCTGCTGAACCGAGCTCGGCAGTCGGTGTTTAATTTCATGTACAAATTCCCATTGACTAACACTAAACCCCTAGGCATTAAGAAATATTCATTTCACGGTCGGTGTTGGTGTTAGTGTTGGGGTAGCTTATGTGTTTTTCTAGACTTGTGAGAAATTTTGGAGCAGTTATGCGAATTTTGTTTTGCAGAAGGGAACTCTTTTCATCCTAAGCCTAATGAGGAGCTAGGCCAACATTATTTTGGGCAAAGTTAAGGCTAGTCTATGGACTAACCTATTTCCAATATTTCATTTTTTTCAGAGCGCTTAGAAAGTGCAAATCTTTTCTAGAAATTATTTTGGAGAGATTCGATACATTTGAAGGTAGATTTTCCGTAGCAAAGGACTCGAGGAATGCAAATGGTCTATTTTGCCATTGTCACTGTATGTTTTACATGCCTGCTGTCACAACTATGTTGCAGTTTTCTTCTACTATTTCTTCTTCCTCTTCCTTTCTCTTTACTCTAAACCCCCTCCCTGTCCTATTTTCCCTCTCTTTTCTGTCGTTCTCTTCCTGTTATCTTTATTATTTGTATATTCGTGCTGAATTGTTCAGGAGAGCCCGCCGCAAGCACTTGCTCTTATAGGGTCCTCGCCTTCTTCCATAATTTATGTTATTGTAAGGTATCTTAGGTTACCATTATACATGTATAATTGTACAATCAGAAAAAAAGATTGTTAACTCCTAAAATCAAGTGGAAGAAATTCTTTGAATTGAAATGAATTGAATTAATACAGTGGCTACCCAGTTCCAGTAGCCAGGGGATGTTTAAAAAAGCTGTTCGTAAGTTACGAACGACTTTACGCACGACTGGTGATACCTTCTTGTGCTACGTATATGAGAATATGATTACCACCCAAGATCATATCACCAGTCGTGCGTAAAGTCGTTCGTAACTTACGAACAGCTTTATGAAACAACGCCAGGAGGTATAAAGAATATTCCTTGTTCTGATATATTTAATCTTGCTTATTATTCTGCAGTAAGCAATTCAACTGAATGCTTCATTTATTGTTATAAATTTTTGGTAAGTTTTGACATCTACGCTGGCACACTTTAGATGTAAAAAACAAACAAACAAACAAACAAAACAGAATATCACCAAGAATGGTCATGTAATAAGACCAAGCTGTCAATCAACCAATCAGTCAGTTGATAGGTCATTCTATCAATCCGTCAGTCAGTCAATCAATCAATCAATCAGAAAAACAACCACACCAATCAATTAATTACTCAATCCAAAAGACAATGAAAATCAAAATCTAAAAAAAATAAAAATGCAAAATAAGATAATGCGTGGTGATATTCTTTTTCTGACATGCAAAGTCAAATTGTTAAAGCAATCAATTAACTATTTGATTGCTCAACCAAGCATGAAATTATTAATGAGGTATGTCAGAACATACACGCAACAAAAGATATTCCATTGTGAATTGTCATAAAGCTATCAGAATATGAAAATTTCTATGCCTTTATCTAGTCACGGGCGTCGCTAGAACATGTTGAAAGGGGGAGGGAGTTTAAGACCTAAAATGCCGACAGAATTTTAGTTGGTGCCAGTGGTAACCCCAAACTTGCCAACAGTTTTGCTACACTCTAAGTCTAATACAAGAAATTATTTTCAAACAATATCGCAGATGTAGATCTTTATCACTCCAATAAGAATTATATTCGATCACTTTAATATCTCCCAAATGTGTCTCTATTTGGGAACCTCGTTAGCCGAATATTAATTTTGTTTACTGTCCGAAATTTGAGATTCAAATAAACATTCATTTTCTTGCAATGCATTTCACGTTTCAACAAAATCATTTTTTAATGGGACAGTTGATGTAACATAAATGTGATCTTACAGTAGAATATATGGAAGAAATCATACAAGCGAGTGATGTTATGCGCGCGTTTTCCGAGTATTTGCTGTGCTTGGTTTTCAGACTTTGTGTCTGAGTGATGTAAAGGATTCACTAATTCTCTTTGGCTGATTGTTTTTTTTTTTAATTGTCTGATAAAACTGATCTAATATTTCATTTTCATTTCATTTAATTTATTTCCACAAAACAGCAAATAAATTTTACAAGGAATTTCACATTTCAAAATCATTATGAATATTGATACTAATCGGTCCTTAATAAAAAAAAAAAAAAAAGGATAAATATTCTTAGTGTTAATAAGACCGAACTCTCTCGAGGCCCATATCTCGTGTTGACTGAAGCATATGATAACAATAAAGTTAAGGCTGGTTAGTACTAATAAAGTCGATCAGTACATTTGATTTTTTTTTAATTCAACGCATCAGTTAATGACAATACAGTCGTTTCATTCTTACATAAACGTCAAACAAGCAGGGCATTGCATATACGACCATGGGATTTATGCAAAAATGACACACTTTTAGAAAAAAAGTAAGCATAAAGAATAAATAGAGGAAAACACTTGTCCGGCTAGTTCAACTTCTAGACCTAATATAAATTTTAAACACATTTGAAAATGGACACGTAATACATTAACAAGGAGTTATTACACTTGCAAACAAACCAATATTGAGTAAAAAGTCATGTTTGAGGGTAAAAAATTTAATCCAGTGCCATGTCAATTTTACCCAACCTATTTCAAAGAGCTCTGTAATAACTCCTTAATAATATCTATTATAAAAGATTTCCTACTGACATGATCAGTATTCGATGGGATATCTTACCTACGTAGATAAGGCTTATGAACTTGATGAGTATTCTGTGCTGTAGCTGCATGATAATGGTCATACTCTTGGACCTGCACCCGAAACGTCTGGCGTGATCGTTTCCTTTTCTTCAGCAATGTCAGAACTCTTCGCGCTCCACATGCTGTAACAAAACAGACTGAGGTGCTTTGCTCCAAACTTCTGCGATATATATTATATATTATGTCAGTGTATGTTGAGATGTTGTGTATAGGCCTATACATTAGACATGTTAAGAGGCTCCGACTGGCAATACATGTAAGAGGTAGTTGCCACAAATGTCACGCCTTGTGGGCGTAAATCATGGAGTAGGCCTGGTGATGCCCTTTCAGGACTTGTGATTGGGCGCAACTTTCCGATTGAAGCGCTCTCCCATATTGCTACTACTGTGAAGCGTTATTAGTAATACTGGAAGGCATCAGCTTGCAACACAAGAGCAGTAGTACCGGCTTGTGGGAATAAACTTATGAAGTGGGCAGGCCAAGCGATACCCTTTTTTTTCACAGGTTGCGATTGGAGCGCTTTGCGATTAAACGCTTTCTACATGACCATTATCAACACAATTATTGTGTATGCATTATTGTTATTACAAATATAATGTGACTGATACTGCGAATATACACAAGAAGCAAATGCCAATGTGTTACGCCTTATGTATAGGCGTGAACTAATAAAGTGCGGGGGGGGGGGGGGAGCATTGCCTTTTTATAACTTTTGATTGGTGGCCTTTTTGTGGATATGTCCTTTTTCTACAAACATTATCTCTGTTGTGTTTATACCATCAGCCAAAGGAAGTTTGAAGGTGGTATATCAAACTCTGTATGGGTATATAGGAATCAGCGTATGGTCGTTTGGGCAGTCTGGCGGTCGGTCAGTCCGCAGCAAATCTTGGGGATCGAACTACTTCCTCAGTTTTTGAGAAATGTTCATGAAATTAGGCATGCATATTGGTCTTAGGATGAAGATGTGCAAGACATATTTTTTTAATGTGTCGGGAACTACACTGCCATGGTAACGACATATTGTGGCAATAAATCAGGTGGAAATATTGCGGATCGAAATACTTGCTCAATTTTCGAGCAATGCTCATGAAATTGGCGTATACATTGGTCTTGTGGTGAAGATACAGAGTAGCCTCTTTATTCTGATGTTACTCAATGTATGTTGTGCCATGCTATTTTTCATATATATATTTTTTTTCACCCCAGGTGTCCTGATTTCCTCACGTAAGACCTGCCTGATAGGGCGGGGGTATTAATCACTTTCAGTGATATATTTCTTGTGTTTTTTTTTTCTTGCCTAACGAGCTCAAGACACTGCATCATACGAAGTGTTAAACTTTCAAATGCAAAAGAAATCTCATGCTCTGCTTCTTTGCTCTCTGGCCTGACCGTTTGTACGGGAGGGATGGGACGCAGTGGGTCATTATTTGGTCCATGGTGCCCTAATACGCCAATGATGAAAACAAAAAATTGTGAACATTCTCACCATGGAATCACTTTTATATATAAATTTTTGGAACGATAGAAAGAACGATTAATGATGGAGTCACCCTCTAATGTAATGCCTCTCCATAAGGGCTGTGTGTACGATATAGACCTATTATGTTTTTGAAATACGGCGTAATTTTTGGAACGTTAGCACATCTATTTATTCTTTTCTATATATTGTTTCTCATGATTTAAAGGAATTCTTAACCATGAATCTTAGATCTCAGTTCTTTGAAATTGAAATTGACATTTATTTCCTTCTCATCAGTACAATGCGAAAAACGAGGTATACAAAATCATTTTTACAATGCGGTAAACATAGAGTACAATACAGTAAATAATTCAGAAAATATAGGAGGCGAAACACGAAAAGTAAACCTCAATAACCACAATAACTGAACACAAGTCACTGAATTAGTCAATTTCATTCTTTTACTCTGGATGGAAACTATTTCTAACATCTCTAATTTTTCTTTTTTTTTTCATAAAGTGGTCTGAGCATTTGAATGCCCATGGCATATTTTATGCTAAGAAAGATATTTTAATTGGAAGCACGCTCGCTTTGCACAGCTAACAATATATTTTACGCTTTTTGGCTTTCATAAATAAATCAGTTAGTGCTGCATTGTTGCGTCTGGATTTTTGTATTATGTTGTTAATACTATCAGAAAATAATCGCTCTTTCAATACAAATGCATTTGAAATAGCCTTGAATGTATTTTATTCATAAATCTTTTTGGGTACATGTTTTAGCAAATTACGATTTATAGAAGAAAATAATCGTTGCGATGTACTTTTTAAATTGATGTGTCCTTTTTAGGCTTTCGTACAGAAATAAATATGATACGCTCAAACGAGCATATTCTTTGATTAAAACTGATTTTCAAATTGCTGGAAGTTAACATCATGGCTCCCTCCATAACAAATTATGTTTACCTTTATTTTCTTTTCTCCCCCTTTTTTTTTTCTTTTTTGGCAATAATAAAACGAGGAAAGGTACGAAATAGAACTTTCGTGTCATGAATTTTTTTCTTTTGTTAAAGTCTTTTTCTCTTTCCTTGTTTTCCCCCTACTCCTGATGTTTAAAAAAAAAAATCCCTTTTAACCTTCAGTCCTTGATAAATCAAAAGTGTTTGCTTCAATTCAGTTCAAAATCTTCATTGCTTGATTTTTATTTTTTTTTCGGGGGGGGTATTTTTAGCAGCAAAATCACTATATTTTCAGGACAATTTTGAGCTCGATTTTGACGTAAATGATTACGAAAATTGACATACCTTCGAAAATTATTGGTAAATCACGACACCAACATGGTGAGTCTTCTGGAAAGTTATCACAGGCCAGCAAGACCGAAATCCCTCGAGACCGGCATGTACAGAGGGATTACCACGCGTAAATCACGATGGCTACACCCACGAGACTGACAGCTTTGGCTAGTCTCACGAGCAGTCGTTTGGGCCTTCTGAAATATAAGCTGACAGTTTAGGAGCTAGTCTAGATCTGGACGTACCTAGTTATTATTTTTTTTCCTGACCCGTGCATGCACATAATATGTACATCATAATTCCTATGCGAATCAGCGTTGATGGCTCGACGTCCACTCATTCACTTTCCCTAAACATTCTTTTCTAGGAAGGTGAATTTGCGGGGAGAGTGAATCAGTGGCCTTCACACTTCGCGGGCCGGCCGCACAGAGGGTACGGGTAACATAGAGGTGGAGAGAGATAAATGAATACGTCCAGAACTATTTAGGAGCCTACACTGTCGTTTTAGGAAGCCGTCTGTCAAATAGGATGACTCCCATGAAGTTATAACATGACCTTTTTCCCCCTTTACTCAGCAAGTCCAGTATCACACATGGCAAAGAATCTGCATTTACATCATGTCTATCATAAAAGCAAACTACATGCTATCTGTATTAAATCGTCACAATTATGTATTAATTTCACACTACATGTAGTAGTTTAAGCTTCTACCAACCTTAAATTTTCTAGGCAAGCTTTCGTCCACTCCTGTGGACTTTCTCAAGCCAAGTGATCAGTCACACTGTTTCTAGTTGCTGGTTGCTGGACGAAAGCTTGCCTAGAAAATTTAAGGTTGATAGAAGCTTAAAATACTAGTGTATGATTACCCCCAACCGATTTTGTTTTGTGGTTTTGTGTATCAGTTTTGTTTACCACAATGGGTAGACCTATCAGTCTTAAGTTTCAGACTCTAAGACAATAGTTTTGTTTTGTTTTTTTTAAATCAGAATTCCCCAAGGTAGTCTTCTCGAACCACTCTTATTCAGTTAGTACATAAATTAGTACATTAATTATCTCTATGAATCAGGGCTCCGTTTCATAAAATTTGTTATCAGTAATAAGTTACAATAACTCTGATTGGCTGAGAGCAAATTTGTCATAGAAAATTTAATGTGACAGTTGTTACTGATAAAAAGTTTTATGAAACGGGGCCTTCATATTCCTTTTATACCGCAAGTCGACGGTACAAATGTTTTCTAAGCAATTAAAACTTGGAACAGGTTAAAGATATAACAAATGTGTAAATATTATAAATGTATGTGAATGACTTTAAGCGAACAGACAACTTACACCAGAATAAAAGTATCTCCTCGACTTTCCATATGGAAATAATGCCGATTCAAATGACTTATGTAATACACTTTACAACGCCTTTCAAACTAGAATAGATTATTGTTATTATTACTTATTTTGCATTTTCACGAATCAAAAAATATAAGGATGTAAGCAGTGTGATAGAAAGAACTTCAGTTATAAATACAGATGTCTTAATGGTCTTCTTCTGACTACAACACGGCCGTGCTAAGGCAAAACAACTATCTACACGTGGCATCGTTTTGAGTAAATCGATTCTAAAACTTCACTGACGTGCAGTTTAGTTTGTAGCATGTATTTCGAACTCATATTGAGAATTGATAAATTGATCATTGTTTACGCACAATAAAAAAAAATCTTTTATACCGCAAGTCGACGGTACAAATATTTTCTAAGCAATTAAAACTTGGAACAGGTTAAAGATATAACAAATGTGTAAATATTATAAATGTATGTGAATGACTTGCATAAATTAAAAGATACGCTGTTTTGCTGCATGCACAAATTAACCATTAGCTATGGCAGAACAACGTATCTCATTTCTTTGCGATGGCTCGGACAGTCAATGTCAGATCGGGGTCTATTTCAAACTCCGACTGATAATTGATAAATCGATCAATGTTACGCACAGTAAAAAAAAAAAAAATCCCAAAGTCCTACACATACTTGAATAATTTGCTTACATTAAAACATACGTTGTTTTTCTGCATGCACAAACTAAACAAAAGTTTGATCTCTTTGAATTGCAAAATAAATTGAAATGGTACTGAACATAGGAACGAAGAATCAGCACTAACTTAAATAGTTGCAAGGGTAAGGTAAAGTTAAACGTTTATTGAGGTATTTTGACATACCATAACTAGTAATGAGGTTGAAAGCACTGTGTAGAAAAGAAAAGGTATTATTTCTAAATCAAACACCTGCTATATATCATGCTGCGCCTACATAGTACTTCTTTATCTTGCTACTTGCTATCGTATCGAGGCCATCTCCTCTTTAAGTCAAATCTTAAAAGAAAATTTATTCTAGTGCAAAAGAAGATTAACGTTGTTATATCTTGAATACGTTTTCTCCAGGGTTTTCTCTTTCTCGCCGGTCTTGATTTCAAGCAAACGAAAGCACTGAAATAAAGTGATATAAATGAAGTCAAAATTATAAATCGAAAAACCGAAACTTACTGTTGATATTTTTCTGCTACGTTTCGGTGGGATACACTCATCATCGTCAGGCGGTAGAGCCTGGACTGAGCCGAGGTTTGATCCGTAGCGGGAAATTATCAACAGTAAGTTTCGGTTCTGGATTTATTATTTTGACTTCAATGAACTAAGACCGGATGAATTATAACTTTCATGAATTTATAGTGAAATAAACTGTAAAACAAACAAACAATACCAGCAACTCACTTCACTAGGTATGTATATACACATCCGGCATTACTGCATTAAAATAATCATAACTCGACTGCCCCTACCTGATCATGACAAGTGTGGTGTCATAATATGAACATGATAAAAGAAGATGAAATCGCCTTATTTATTCATTTTTTTCAAGACCATACGCTTACCTATGGTAATATTCGATGAAATATAGCTGGGACAATTTGGGTTTCCTTTTTAAAGACACACACTGTCCACAATATCATGCAAGCTGTTGTCTATGCACTTGAGAGCAGAAAAGGTTAATGCAATATTTGCATACATTAAATCAATGACACAATCTGCGCTACGCAATCAAAGCATACGTGTCAACAAAATATGGAGACAGAGTACTCTCTAGTCTCTATTACAGGACACTTTTTCTGTTTCATCTGGGAATTCCTTCATTTTGTCTTCAATTCCACCTGGTAGTTGCTTTACCAGTGCTACCATAATGACCTAGGACGCGACTGTCATCAAGCAAACCGTATACCCTAGCAGCTAAACAATTCGATAAATAACCATTTCCCTTTAGGCTACGGATTCTAGACTAGAACTGCGATCTTGTGATCTTGTGAAACGCGGTTCCACGTTTTAATCGACGAAACTCTCGTCGAAATTCGTCTAATATACCGGTTCTAATTTCATTTACCCAATTCTTTCGGATAAGGATAATTATTTCCATCGTTCTGTCGCAGATGCCATTTACCAGTCTTTACCAGCTGTTGATGGAAGAAGGCAACGCAAATTCGATTTTGATTCCTTGACTTTTAAGCTTTTCCATATAGGAGAGGTATGAGCTGGAATCTATTTGAATTCTGAGTGCATTAATCCAGCAAGTTATCACATTTTTTGGTCTTTGTGTCAACCAGATCTCATTTAATAAACGACAATGAGAGTACATGCACTAATTAAGATATTTTGTCTAGTTGTTCTGAGATTGCAACAGCTTTCGGCCCAAGATTCACCACCTTCAGGTAAGCCATTATCTAAATGATCAGTTGTCCCGTATTCTTTCTAGTTCATTAAATTTGTAGGCACATTTTGTTTTTTATTTATCTGCATCATAATGCTAATTTCATTCCTGCAAATGTAGGCCTGTGTCTAGATACAAAATCTAAGTAGATCTAAGGTGGGTTCGATTTAGTTTTATAAGGTTTATAAGTCATGAGATTTCGTTTCATAAATTGATAAGTTATTCATGTAGATTTATCAGTTATTATCTTTTGGTTAATATCATTATTTTATCATTACTATTATCATTATGAATACTATTGTTATTATTGTTGTTGTTGTTGTTATGGCGGTCAATCTTCCATATAAACACGTTGCTTCAGAGCTAGAGAAGTCACTGTTGGCTCAAGCAGATCCCGTTTTCATAAAGCTTAAGTTGTTGTCCATACCAACAGCCAAAATCCGAGAAAAAAACAACTTTGCTCGCAGCAAGCCTAAATAATGTAATGATTTCACTACCACAGCTTGCATTATCATCATGTCGTGTAACTTATAGTTAAAAGATATTCCCAGGTTTCCAGATTATACAAAACAGTATAACCCTTCCAAAGATTGATTTCATATATGCAAAGTATTACTCTCGCCTTTCCCTATTACGTGTGCGCATATTGGTGAGTATGTGTTGTGTGTGTGTGTGTGCGTGTGTGTATTATGCGTGTTTGTGCGTAATGTGTATATTATATACCTTATATGTATAAAAAATATATATGCAAGGGCTTATTTATGTATGTGTGGGTGTATGTATGTGTATCTTTATGCAGCAATGAAAATACTCACATGAAAGTCGACTTGAGGTCTGACCCCTCAGGTCAGCAGACCTCATGTCGACAACGGAACTTAGACAGTTTTAAGAGTAAATACAGCATAGACCGTAAAATGGTCTAAGTTCTGTTGTGGACTTGAGGTTTGCCGACCTGACTGAGGAGGCCAGACCTCAAATCGACTTTCATGTATTTCCATTCTGCATAATGGAAGATTTTTGTTATTGAAGAAGCCCTATGGGTGAAATATCGAAACTATATTAGTCTCAACGGAATGTTTTTTTTTTTTCATGTACTTCTTGCATACACACACACGCACACAGACACCCTCTCTCACACACACACACACACACACACACACGTATCTTCACATGACTTTACTCCCGAGGACAGCTATTGTACTGTTCCTCCGTTGTTATCCTGTCCTCGGAAGGCTGACGGAATAAGGCTCAAATCTATTGTTTGACATTCGAGGATTATTGTTTGACATCCGAGGAGCATTGTTCTCAGGAACTATTTTGTTGTTGTTGTTGTTCACTATACAAAACCACGTTCACATGCACACACCCTCACATGTAATCTCTCCTGACAGTCAAACAGCAACTACACGTCGAACCCCATGACGTCACAGTTGTTTCTGGAACATCGGTGACCTTTGCCTGCTTCGCGACCCAACATCCGGTCACCTTAACCTGGGTCAAAGACGCTATCTACGCATTGGCGATAGATCGATTCATCGTATCGCCTGAGCAATCAAGAATTTCAGTAAGCGTAAACGAGACGAGAGGTTCATACGAACTGCATATCACGGACGTGCAACCCGGAGATGCAGGCAAATACCACTGCGAACTGGCCGCTAATCTGCCATCTGAACACGCCGCGTCTGAGCCTGCAAAAATGGCGGTCATAGGTAAGTTGAGCAGAACCTGCTCTGTAAATCTTACCATCATTACTGAGTAATAAAAAAGAATGAGCAGTTTGCATAATAGCCATTCAAATGAATCATTTCAGCAGCGTATTCCGTTCATGAAACGCGTTATCGATCAAAAGTTTTGTTAAGCAGGAAATTAAATTCTAAGAAATTCTGTCCCCAGCACACCCCCCCCCCCCCTCAAAAAAAATCAAAACGTAATATATAGATCAAGGCCCAGGTATAGACAAATAAAAAACTCTAAAGAAAACGACAAACAAGGGACAAGAAGAAATAGTATAGAGCAGTACAAAAAACGATATTTCCCTATCCTCGGAAATCTTACATGAATCGCCTGTTGCATCAAACGAGGCGTCATTTTGATTGTGGCATTCTATTTCAATGAAGTGCACGTCACTTTTACGTCACGTACAGGGCCGCACGCAGATTTTTTTTCGGGGGGGGGGGGGGCAAGAGTACGTAAAATGTTCAAAGAAACATGTAAGCGAGGGAATGAAGCGACTGAGCTTGTCGAGAGGGCGCTTTGGGTTTTTTTTTTTTAATTGAAATTAAACGATATGGTGCACACTTTTGGTGAAATTTTGGAAAATTTTCAGTAAAAATTATAGGTCTTGAAAATTTCTTGGGGACAACTGCCCCCCCCCCCCCCTCCGCTGCTTAGGGCCATGGTCACGTGTCAAAGATCTTGCCTGTGGCTGATGCAGTCCTAAGTCAACAATATGATGCCACATTCTTTTCACCTTCCTAAAACAGTGGCACCTAAGTTTCAAGCTCAACCTCAAGACTTTGAAGGCATCGAGGGCCAGGTCGCCATGTTCCGATGTGTAGCTGATGGCAACCCGAAACCACTTTACCGCTGGTTCGACAACTCTCGGAACCCGATCGACTCCACAAAGTCCAAGTACGGCATCTCCCCGAGTGGCGAATACCTGACGATCTATGAGCTTGTGGAGGCGGATGCGGGCGAGTTCTCGTGCGAGGCCAGCAACCAAGCGGGAAAAACCAGTGGCAGGGCGAGGTTGTCAATTATTGTCCCACCGGGACTCAACGAGAGACAGACGGAGACTCGGGAACAGGGACAGGAAGTGACATTCGTGTGTCATATGACGCGAGGAGAAGGTCGGCTTTCCTGGTGGAGGAATGGCAAACATGTGGAAGAAGGAAATGAGGTAAAAACAGAACTTCAGCTCTAGTGTCATTCATTTTCTGTTCCTAAGTAATCATGGTAATCATAAAATATATCATGCATGTGATGGGCATGACCCATTCAGCGGGACCATTGCCTTCACTTCCCTCCGGCCCTCACTCATTTTGATACGGGAAATTTAAACTGTGAAATTTAAAGTTTTATTTTGAAAAGCCATTATGGTCATCTGTGCTACTATTATGGGCTTTACAAGACCATAATTATTCATGATATTGAATGCTTTAAGGGGTAGAATATCATTAATATGCTACATGTACCGCATATCAAAAGCAATGACAAATTAAGCTTGTCAGATTTATAATCTCGGAACCGAATATATTGAAAATTTCCGTCGGGTTGTGATGTCAGACGGCCGTAAGAATCATTTGACCTCTTATATCTAATGGACTAATTCTTTTTTTTTTTTCAGATGCAAGAGTTATAGTTCCGTATCACAAAAATTATAAAAGCTGACGAAATTTCCATCTTTATTTTGATGGTCAGGAGGATTCGCGAATTTCAATCGAGACGCACTCGGAGACTGGCCATCTTCATCTCACCATACGTAAGATAGAGAAGGGGGACGAAGGTTCGTGGACATGTGCGGCCGTTGGACGAAAAGGCAAGGATACCATCACCACAGTTGAGCATCATCTCACAATCAAAGGTAATAACAACGATGCTGTTTCAGGGTGCCAAAACCTCCGCCATTCCCTAGTAAACAAGGATTGAAAGGTAGTTTGGGGTTTTTCATCCGACCACCACCCCCGCCCCTTTCCCATCTAAGCTAATATAGGAAGGCAGGCACGCTGCTTCCCGAAATTATATTCCCAGTTCGAAACCCCTTGAAAATGTTTTCTTCAGAAAACTTATCCTTCTGACAATTCAGGATGCACTGATGGGCACTGCTCGTTGTCATTGTAAACATTCATCCAAATATTGTGACATGTTCCGTGACTGAATGGAACATCATATTTTCTGCTCATTTTATCTGTATTGCGTCTCTTATGTTTGTATTTCAGTTCGTCCCATCGTGCTGCAGCCCAGCACCCAGCTCATGAGTGTCCGAGTTGGTGAGAAGATGACCATGTCTTGTCAGAACATCCGAGCAGGCGGAGGCCAGCCCAGTTGGTACGACACCAGGCATGGCGTGGTAGTCACAGACGGTAAGTCAACAAGGACTGCAAGACACCAGGCGTCATTATGCCTGACGCAGGACTGCGTCAAGAGCGCTGTCTTTGACGCACCATGTGAGAGTGATAGCAGGAATGATGAGTGAAAATGTAACAGTGCGATTGAGGATGAGGGAGTCCTTTTTTGGACGATTGGCTCATTACATTCATAGCGTCAGCGTATTTATGAACCGACGAATCCGTCAATTTGGGTTAAATTTTCAAATTTCATTTTTCCTCCAGACGTAAGCCTACTTTGAAATGGGCTCTATACTAGGACAAAAGTTGAGGTTCACTTTAAAGCGTAAATGCAAAACGTTCGTCATTTTTATGAAACACCCCACAGATCATCAAACGATTCCTTGAGCCGTCAAATTTTAACCAAATTGACGGAGTCGGGATTGTCGGTTTATCAAATCAAGTCGAGTCACATGCGTCACAAGGTCTTATTCCTTGTTGCCCCGCAAGCAGGGGCGTCGCTAGACTTTTTTCAACGGGGAGGGGGGGGGGGGTAGAAGCCAGATTGCCGACAAAAAATGCCACCGATTGCCGACGACCAACGTCGAAAAATTCAACCGTATAAAGCCCACGAGGCATGTTCAGTTGTGTTCCTCTATCACATTTTCCTTGTAAATTATATATTTGTTCTCCTCACTTGCCGAAGGTGTTTGTTTTCCGAAGACATCCTGTATCTAAATATAATACGAGCGAGCGCAGCGAGCGAGAAAAAATATACAATCTCCTTCATAGAAGTGATAGTTCTTCATCAAATGATGGGCTTAAAGATATCTAAATCATATATTTGGTCACCTCTCTCGCCTGAATCATTCGCTTTCAAAGACAGTCCTAATTTTTTATATTATACGAGCGAGCGCAGCGAGCGAGGAAAAAATATATATACTCTTTTTCATGGTAGAAGTGATAATTCTTCATCCAAATGGAATTAACTACGAGATACCTAACTTTGGTCACCTTGCTTTGCCGAATTAGTTTGCTTTCCCAAATTCATCTTGTATCTGAATATTATACGAGCGAGCGTAGCGAGCGAGGAAAAATACATATATACTCCTTTTCATGATAGAAGTGAAAGTTCTTCATCAAAACACACGATGGGCCTTTAAGACATCTATTTTGATATAATTTGTTTTCAAAGACCATCCTGTATCTAAATATTATACGAGCGAGCGCAGCGAGCGAGGAAAAATATACTCCTTTTTTATGGTAGGTGATAATTTTTCATCCCAATACATGATGTGCCTCGCTTGCCAAATTCATTTGCTTTCCCAAACCATCTTGCACCTGAATATTATACGAGCGAGCGTAGCGAGCGAGGAAAAATATACATATATATATATATATATATATATATATATATATATATACACTCCTTTTCATGGAAGAAGTGAAAGTTCTTCATCAAAATATACGATAAGATATCTATTATTTTTATATATTCGGTCACCACTCCTACCTAATTATTTGCTTTCAAAGACCACCCTGTATATAAATATTATACGATCGAGCGCAGTGAGCGAGGAAAAATACATATACCCTTTTTATGGTAGAAGTGATAATTCTTCATAAAAAAAAAAACCAAAAAAAAAAACGATGGGCCTAAAGATATCTAAATTTTATATTTGTTCATCTCACTTGCCGAATGTGTTTGCTTTCCGGAAACATCATGTATCTAAATATAATACGAGCGAGCGCAGCGAGCGAGGAAAAATACACGCTCTCTTTCATGGTACCAGTGTTATTTTGTCGTCAAAATGCACAAGAAAATAAGCCGAATATGACTTTATTGGGACACCTAACTCCTCTTTTTTTCCTCCTTCCTCTTCCCTCTCCTTTCTCCCTCCCCCTCTCTCTCTTTCTCTTTTTTGCCAACAGCGATCGCGAATTTGCCGACAAGAATTTTGAATGGGGGGGGGGGGGGGGGGAGGGGGGGGGCCTCTAGCGACGCCCCTGCCCGCAAGTCATTTCGAGGATTTAGGTTGCGTTAGTATTTGGGGAAAATAATTCATTCGCTGCCGCACAGTCGGCTGGACTGGAATTTATTACAGTTAGCATGGATGAATATACCTGTTCACTAATTTTATACATACTTATTGAACAAAAGTTTCCCTTGACAACCAAGAAGCTTGCCACAGGCTTGCCCGACATATCAACAACTAATGTATGCAAACAGGATTCCATCTATTCAGATGCCATTATGTATAACAGGTGAACTGAATATATGGTAACCAAGGGTTCTGGAGAGAAACGTGCATAAATTTGATTACATTAGTAAACCGGTCTATTAATCTTTTTCCTCATTTCTGCAGATCCGAAAAAGAGGGTCTTCGTTCGCTTCAACACTTCGGCAATTACTTCGGATCTCGTCGTGAGTGAGGTGGCGACGGAGGATCAGGGTGTGTTCTGTTGTGTGACGGATGGCGATATGAACTGCTTCATGCTTTTAGCTTTTATCAAATAGATTTCATGGATGAAACAGACAGTGTGAACATTGTTGAACTTTTGAAAAACGTTGACAAACTGTGTTCAAACTGATTATAAACCCACCAGAGGGCTACATATATTACACTTTTATCACATAAATCCAGTGGATTAAACGGCCACTGTGAATTACACGGTCGAATCTGTATAAAGCATGAAATGTGTGATAGAAGTGAGTTGTGTGTGAAAGGAACTATGTTGATTAAGTATTAAACAAAGCATGCTGAGTACTCCGAGGTTTTGAAATCGATTTTATAGGGATAAGAAATCAACATGAATCGTGTTGAAAACTGCACACAGAAATTGGTATTTGGGACAACACACACATATTTCTTGCCATATCTTAATTATGGCTGGATTTGACGAGTAATCCTTTTCAAGGGATATTTCTGTTCTTCAAAGACGACATCAAGAATTTACAAATCATACCTCCTCGGCTCCTCCCAGAATTCAAGCGTCTCTTTAAATCCTCCTCTTTTGTGCTTGTGGACGACTCGACTGTGTGGAATGTTCTTCCTTTGATTCTGATGCCTTACACTTGAAGCAGCCCGTAAATCAGAGCCTACCTTAGACGGCTGAAACTTTTTGCAATGGCTGAAGTTGGAACACTAACTGTACTATACTTACTGTACCACAATAATTCAAACCTCAAAACTCCTGTGGATACGAGTTGAACTGAATTTAAACAAACGTGTTTTAACCCTTTGTGCGTTACGTGTGCACCAGTGTACATTCGTACAATTACTTGAACAGTCGTAATAATTAGCTTTCTCCTCGAGCATTATACCAGTGGAACTATAAAAAAAGGCTAGTGTGTTTAAGTGACATCTATAGAATAATTATTAGCATCAGTAATGCACTAATGGAAATAGAATTTAAAGAAATATTAAAAGAACAATTGTCATAATTTTTCCCCAGAATCAATTGAGCGTACAAAGAGTAACAAACCTGGCATGGAAGGTTGTAACAAAACTGTGGCATTACATGTTTGGAGAATACATGAATATCGCATGAAGTTCTAGGCCACGTCTTATAAAGTGTTGCGACTGATTCAAATTAATCACAACTTTGAGATTGATTTCACCTCCCATCTCTGAAGTACGCACTTGAGATCACTTTCAAAGTTACGATCGATTTGAATCAATCGCAACTCTATTAGACGGTGGAGGTGCCGTAGTCGAGTGGTTTAAGGCGCTTGACTGGAGATGCGACAACTGAAGGTTCGATCCCCGACACGGCACTTATGCCCCTTGAGCAAGGCATTTTATCTACATTGCTCTTTTATCGTACATTGAAATAAATTATCGTGCTATGAGCATATTGATACCAACGTATGTATGTGGCACTGCGTATTTAAAAAAAAAAAAGAGAAAGAAAAAGACGGGGCCCTAATCTGCATGTGATTGATATATCAACACTCAGACAAAAAAAATGGGTGTTTTATAATATTATGGAAAATAGATATGTTAGTGATATCATGGAGCGGGAAACTGTCGGCGTGCTTTTGGTGGTGAACCGATGAGCAAAAATGAAATTAAGAGTGTAACTCTCTAATATATTTAACTGATCTCACTGATCTCTTGAAATAATCTCTTTTTTGGTAAAATTTAGTATAGCGAGCTAGTTTAATAAAAGCAAAACACCTGAAAAACAAGATTAGAGGAATTCCTCATTACGCACTCATCAACGAACTAAGGGGGGGGGGGGTTGTAGTTGCTTTTCCTATTTGCAGTTCACGTCATATGTTTCATAATATAACTTTTAAGTAACACTGGATAAAACATCAGGGTGAACAGTAAAAAAAATAAATGACATCCACCACGGTGGGTCAGGAAAAGGCAGCCCCTCCCCCAGTTGAAAGAAAAGAAGAAGGAAAATACTGGCAACGAGAGAGAGAAAAAGACAGAGAGAATGAAAAAAAAAGTGGGAGAAAAAAGAGAAGAGGGAGAAAGAGACAGGGAGAAGAGGAAATGAGAGGAAATGAAATGGAGTATAATATTTTCTTTATGATAATAATAATAACAATAATGATGATGATGATAATAATAATAATAATAACCAGTATTTACCCAGGGTAGCCACTTCAGCTTTATCAGCTGATCTTCCAGCGGGCCCTGCATAACATAATATGTTATTATTACCCTTCTCCATTCTGAAATGCAGAGTGCCTGGCTAGAAGGCAGAACGGGTCCCATTTTTGTAAGTCTTTGGTATGACTCGGACGGGGATCGAACCCACGTCCTCTCGTTCATGAGGCGGACGCTCTATCAATTGAGCCAACATGCCCAGTTATCGTTATTGTGCTGTCAGTATTCAATGAAGGACAAATGCTGGAAGGGATAAGTGGTTATATGAATTTAAAAAATAAAAACAAATTTGTGTTCAAATTGACAGAATGACATTTTAAAGTATACGGGGGGAAATGTCGTATATCAAATAACGTGGAATCTCCTCCTGCTTAATTTGAAAAATATCCGGACGAGAAACTAGATATCAACTTTACTTGACCTTATTACAATGGTGAATGCAGGTTGGGTTTCAAAATCAAGAAACAAGCAAAATTTGCACGTAGGTGGGGTAATTCTTTGTGTAAAGGTAGAGTACCTACATAAAGAGAGTAGCGACAACCCAAGATTTGAACGCCATTTTGTTTCCCTGTTACGCAACATTTCTATTCAATTCCGATAAGCAAACGGGTGTTCAAAATAGAAAGAATTTGAACGCCATTTTGTTTCCCAAGAAGTAGGACGTCTATGTCGCTACTCTCTTTATGTAGGTACCGTACTCTATGTAAAGGGACGCCTCATACGGCACAACAATAGATGAACGGTGCTACCCTTGGCATGCTGACAAACATTAGTAGAGGTGACTGGGTAAAGAGCTCTGGCTCTGTAAACAAGGTAAATATTTTGATGTGTGACCTCATAGCGTGCGATGCCACGAAGATACTACTGTTTTTATTAAAATCTATTTCGAAATCTCCTTCGTAAGATTAGAGAAGTGAAGTAGAGATTTATCTGGGTTTGCAGAGAATAGGAGATACCTAGGAATATCAGGGAAATGTTACTCCTTCAACATGTTCAAGTTCCAAACCTACACCTTGCTATTTTTTCACATTGTCATGATTGTGTACAATATTGCTTATTTATTTGTGTTGTTGATGTCTGTTCTAGAGGGTAAAGAAATTATTTATATAGGATGAACGTTGTATCTACCGTACATAACAAACAAAAGCAAAAAATGATATACTTTTTATTGTTGGGTATTATCTATTTCAAGTTGCAAATGAAACATAAAGGGCTTTGAACTTGCAATTTTATGGAAAATGAAAATGAAAACAACAGACTTGAGAAATAAGCGATATTCAAAAAGATTTTGATTATAAGATGACTTGGCCCCATCCTTCATTATTCCAATTCTATCGTCCACTTTATGATAACACCAGCTACTCCCCCCCCCCCCCCCCCCCCTACGTACAATCACGCTACCCTTTTTTCCCTTCGATAGAAATCGTTGACTTTGGACGTGACGTCACTAACTCATCGACACATCTCTTGATGTTTTTTTCGTTGAAGGGCTTGTCATCCTACATGTTATTTGATTGCCAAAGCAAACAGTTCTACCTCACACAGCGAAATTTATCGATTTTTAATTATTTTTTTCCCCAGTTGCTCTGAAGAAGAATGAACCAAGAAATATGTCTATATTCTATGTTTCCTACATAACTTTACTTTTCGTGATGTCGCGAGGTGTTCCTTGTTCCGTATCTCAACCCGTCCATGGAGCATCGGTGGTTGTAAGTATGTTTCCTTTATGGCTGTCATTAATCTCTAATCAATCTGTTGAGCATGTCCAGGAATTTCGTGTCATGACCGAGGGTGGAGGCAGGGGAGAGGAGGGAAGGGAGCAACGTTCCATAAAGTTTAGCGACAAAACGGGATCTTCAAAGGTGCATCCCCCACCCCCCCCCCCTCTCCCGCCCCCGCTCCGAATAAAAAGAAAACGTATATTGGTATTCTGAAATATCATGCATTCTGTGACGTCAAAGGTTTTTATTATTTTTTTTTTACTGGTAAAGTCTTTCAGCAATGCAGGCAAGAAATCAGGAACCAAAAAGGGACACAGCGTTACCAGATGAAGTTATATATATATATATATATATATATATATATATATATATATGGGTATATATATATATATTTTTTTTTTCTTGAACAGTAGTTGTTGAAATTTTCTTTCATGATTACTGACCGCATCTACTCACTTGTAACCCCCTCCCACTCTCCATTAAAAAAAAAAAAAGTAGTTGAAGAGAAATTTTGAAGAAGTAACTAAACATTGTAAAATCTTCGTCAATATTAGATTTCTCAATTTAAGGAAGCATTGATGTAAATCCCGTGAAAGGGGTCTACATCCCGTCACTTTTTAGAGAGTGGGGGTGGTGTACACAAATATACCCCCCCCCCCAAGAAGAAATAATATCTTAATCAGTCAGTTGTTGAAATTTTGATAAATCTATCATAAACAACGTTTATAGTATAGTAATATTTTAAATGCTTTTAAAAAACAGAGATAGGATGGGAGAGTATGTGTGCGTGAGTTTATTAGATATTTGTTTATTTATTTATTTATTCATTTATTTATTTACTAATTTATTTACACATATTTAATCGGGATGAAAGATCAGTTAAAACTGTTTTACATCATGGTCCTGACATTAAAAACATGAATATCAAAAAGGAAATTACAAAAGAGATATAAATAGTACAATAAGCATAACGATAAGGAAAGAAGGTATTACAAAATATAAAATACTATTAATTTTCAAGAGGAAATACATAAGCAATGTAGGCACATAATTAAAATAGCTAACTTACGATTGAAATAATTATATTGACAAATAAAACAATAATTAGACGGCAGCAATATTTCAAGAAGTAACCCGTAAAAAGTTAACGCTCGAAATTTCGGCAAAAGATTCCATTCATCCCTACTCCATGACCCCCACTCCTCAAAACGGATTAACGCCGGTGATGGAAAGCCTTGCCAGGAATTATTCCCCCTACACGCATCGCTTTCCAGTAATGATATGCTCACACTGTCACAATTCGCGCCACGATTAAAATCGCGGTCTTAATCGTGGAGTAATCATTGTAGAGGTGCCGTGGTCGAGTGGTTTAAGGCGCTTGACTGGAGACGCGAAAGTCGGCGCGGCACTTATGCCCCTGAGCAAGGCATTTTATCTACATTGCTTTTTTTTAAATCGTATATCAAATAAATGAACATACTTTAAGCATTTGAATACCAATACGTGTGCAAGTGTTTAAAAAAATATCGACATCATATCAGATCTTGAGGTCAATCGTGGCAATCGTGTTGATCGTAGAAAAATGTTGGACGGTTCAAAAATTTTCTGCGATCAATGCGATTAAATGTCGAACGTGATCATCGCATTAGATCGTATCAAAGCGCGACAGATCGCATCTAATCTACTTTAAAATCGTGGTTTTCGGAATCATCCTTGGAAAAGACCACCGCTTTAAGCTTTGTTAGGACCGCACGATCTCCTGTGAACTGTAACGATGTGGAGCCTTTGAGAAATGCCACCCAAGGGTATTAGAGGCAAGAAGGGAATAACGCTGCCCCAAAAGTGACAGTTCCACGATCAGCTACGAATGGCTAATCGTGACATTCGTGACAAGTCGGTCGCACGACAGTACGAACCTAGCGTTAAGTCCGCCGCACGCAACACGAACCGACTGCCCACCGATTTTCGAACAAATGGCATTTTGCATTAAATGAATTATGAAAGTTTAAACAAGCAAAATTATCTTATTTGAAGTACAGAATGATGATAGGAATACTAAAATCGAAATTTCGGTTAACCTTAAGCCTTGTGGTCGTAAAGGCCAAATCGGCTTCAAATCGTAGCCGATCGCATGATTGCTATTACGTCGCTACGATTCGGAATTGAATTCGCTTTTATTACTACAGGGAGTCTTGCAATAGTCCGGAATTTTCATTTTAGTATTCATACGATTATTCTAAATTTTGATCATTAAGATTTTACATGTTTAAATGTTCATATCAAATGCCATAACAACTTCGGATCGTAGACCGATCGTATAATAACTTGCCCTGTCTTTTTTTTTTTTTCCAAATTCACTATCTATTTCACATTTTTAAAAAAGCAATGATATTTCAGTAAATGAAGTCATCATGTAGATTTCATTTGAGCAGGTTAATCGGTCCCTGCGGCAGGGAGATATAGGCTATGGGTATGAGGGAACTATCACCCCGGACTGGGACAGTATATTCATGGGACATTCATGTTCGGACACAACTACCTACCCGCAACCATAAGGGTTACATCCCCGTCAACACTAATATGCTCTCAGCCAATCAGATGCGAGGATTTTAAGTAGCTTATAACAGTTGTCAGTGATGGGCGAAATTCGTGCAGGATAGTAGTCTGTGGTGTTTTCCGCGGATAGTCCCCTCCCCCCCCCCCCCCGGGTATAAATAACACCCATATTCAATAATACCTCTATAACACTGACTAGCGTGGAACTTTTTCCCATTTTTATTTTTCATGCAGGACGGGTTGGATGCCACCATCGTCTCTGTGACAACGACTTCACACATAACAAGTACAGAGAACTTCGAACCCACTAACCAGAGTTCAGGGAACAAAACAACTCCCGTCTTACACCTCGCACTTGATGACGTCAGCGGTTCCCGTCATCTTTATCGTCGTCTGCTCGCAAACATCTTGAAGTTGACCAGGCGTCAGAATGAAAAGGGTCTCCGAACGGCATCTTCATCTACCCACCCATCGCAAACCGCAGCGACAATGAGATTGACGATGACACCCACCGCGACGAGGAATGCGACAGATGATTTGCGATCGATGACGGGATCACGTGATGAAGGTGGATGGGCGTGGCTAATTCTCAGCGGAAAGACCGATATCAGCCTGTCAAGTGTTCGATCCCTTCTGGCAAAACTGCATTCGACACCAACCTCCACCACAACAACCCTCCCCATCACATAACATTCTTCCGTCATGATAGTATGAGTTTGTCGTGTTTATCACACAGGTAGTGTGGAATAATATTTTCCTTTCCATGGAAACAGGGAGAAAAACACAGAACTTTCGTTATAGAGTGAAGTAAAGCGACTGCAGTCAATCAAAATAAGAGTTCATACCTCAAAGGAATCAGTTCCTTCTTCATAAAGTTAAACCTCATTTCAAACGTGTATATCGTCATCTTTGTAATTAGTTTTTCTCATTTGCAAAACTCGAATTTGACACGACGAAGAAATGGTGACTTTTCTTGGTTTTCGTTCAATTGAATGCAAAGTTAGATTTCAAAATAATTTAAGGCGCCCACTTATCATTACGAGATAAATTGACGGATGATTTGCTGGATGAATTGGAGTAGACTCACAGAAGATTAGATATGACATTAGTAAAGTATATAATTTATTTACCAAGTGGTGGTATGAAAACATAATGTCAACATCTAAATTTATCAAATTTATGAAATTTCTTTAAAACAAATTCAAACATTCCATGTGATTACATATTTTCCGAAATTTCTTTGTTGCAGCATTAAGTGCGCAGGATTCCACACTGCTCATGCATTTTTATGAATGAATATTGCAAAACGATCATGGTACATGTATTGTTCTTTTCATGCCCTGTCATACCTTGGCTGCATATTAAAGATACTTGAATACCAAATCCTTTTCTTAGACATTCTCTCTTTGCATCTGAAAAAGAAAGCACCCCCCTTTCTCTCTTCTCTTCATCTCTCCCTCTTTCTTTCTCTCCCTCTTTCTTTCTCTCCCCTTTTATTCGCCTTCTCACTTTTTTTCTATTAGTCACCGAGGGAGGATACTCTCTCTCTCTCTCTCTCTCTCTCTCTCTCTCGGCTACCTCAGTGCCCCTGCAGTTAAACGATGCTCGGCCATTGCATCTCACTTCCTATTTGGCCCCACTTTAATGGTAAAAGGAAGCAAGTGGCAAGGAGTCCACATGCTGCAAATTACATGAATAAAGAAAATATGTTCTTGACCTACTACATGGAAATTTGTGCTCATAAATTATGTTGTTTGCGGTAACTTGCTTCCTTGTGCCACCAAAGTATTTCAGAAATGGATCAAATTTGTCAAAATGTCCTATAAACATGATAAACTTAACCGTTTTATGATGCTCGTCTGTGCTTTTTTCTTCATTTTCTTTCCCTTCATCGCTCCCCTTCCTCTTTGTTGACCCCTTAATAAGTTTCAATATTTTCCTCGCTCTCGCTTCGCTCGGTCTATACTCTAGTCATCTCTGTTTCCTCCCTTCTCTCTATACATCGTCCTCATTAGTACGTAGATCCCTGTTCTTTGAAGGGGGGGGGGGGGTATCATACCTGCCAACCTTCTACAGCAAAAATTAGGAATACAATATATTTTGTATGATTTTTACATTTAAGTATTCAGAAAAGGAAAGGAATGTAGCTTCAGGAATCATTCCTCTAAAATAGGAACGACTGGCAGCTACCAAAGAAAAGCGATATTCACATTCATAAACTGAACGGACACGGTCTTGCTTGAAACAAGATGAATTCCATAAAACAAAACATGAATGTTCGTTAATTTAATGGAATTTTTGCCTTTAGTGCCAAAAAATAAGTACACACATCTCATATGTATCTAGCAAGCTCAAAAAATATAAGAATATACGCTTTCAGCATGTAATTTAGCTATTATAGCTTGTACAGATATTCAGTAAAAAAAAATCCCGAAAACAAAACACACAAAAAAACCACACACACACATTTACACGACAAACAAATACAGTCCACCGCTACGGTAGTTCCAGGTACACATGAAAGAACGTTATTCGACTTATTTTCCTTTGGAATTCTACATGGAATAAAAATAAAAACTCTGAAAGTTCAAATGGCATGGAAATGTATAAGAAAAGCGGGGCGAAGAGCTTTTAGCACATCTCAAAACATAGGTAGGAATGTCCGTTTGTTATTTCAGGAGTTGCTTTGAAACTCAACATTTCGTCAAAAACATATACGTACCAAAAAGCAAAAACACATGAGGAAATACATTATTCACAAAGTATTGTAAGGTGCCTACGACGCGGTAGTGATGACCATGACACCAATATGAAATACATCTCGGAAGTATAAATGTAGATGTCAATACGGCACATTAGAAATATCACACTACAATGCTAAATGTGTAGGCACTCATAAATATCTGTAACTTTTACAAAAAGTTAGTTGTAGCATAACTTCAAAAGAGTGAAGACATAATATGCTAGCACTTGGTCTTATGCTTCAAGATTGAAATTAATTGCAAAAAAAATCAATGTTGCAAAAAAGTGTTGCAAAAATCCTATTTTAAAGTTGCATGAAGAGAAAAAAAAAAGTTCCTGAAAATGACTGCATTCAAGGTACTGGTACAAATATTAAGTACTGAAGATGTGTGCATCATGACACCAATATCTTTGAATACATCTGAAAAGTACAAATGTTAATTTCATTAAGGCACACTAGAAATACAACACTACAATGCCAAACACAGACACTCGAAAATATCTACAATTTTTACAAAGTCAAGATAGCATTCAAAAGGTTGTAGCATAACTACATGTCACTCCATAATGATTCGTGACGAAAAATTTTGTTGGGGAAAATATGGTGTTCCATTAAAAACTTGCATGAATAGAAGAAAAAATAGTGCTCCCCAAAGTGAATGCATTCACGGTGTGAATATGAAGTGTTGAAGATGTGTGCATCATGAATGGACAAAATATCAATACATTAAAAATCAACCATTCGCATATATTACCAGGTAGAAACACCTACAAACAGAAGAATAACGTAAACAAACAAAAGTATGATAACATGTTCATGTCTTACAAAGAACACACTATTATACTAGTACCCTCTAAGGTTAGAACTGGGGAGCATTTCATGAAGAGTTTTGTCGGTGAAAATCACCGACAAATGTTATAAGCTACTGAAAATCCTCGCATCTGATTGGCTGAAAGCAAATTAGTCAGTGAAAATCACCAACAAAACTATTCATGAAACGCTCCCCTGATTGTGCATAGTTTCAAAAGAAGGAAAAAAAAATCATTCACGTTCAACCACACTTTAAGGCATTACCAATAGTAGATTATTTTTTTAATGATTATCAAATTAGCATTGTTTTTTATAGTCAATTATTCTAAAACTTGACCAACAAGTTTAAATCGTACTTTATACAGTGATTGAGTTGTTGTTCGAGAGTTGTCTGGGAGAAAATTACTACAATTAATCCCTATTTCAGTAAATCGAGTGAATTGCTGTAAGGCGGTTGTTAGCAGAAAATGACTAGAATTCCTATTTCAGTAAATTCAGCATTCAACAAAATAACGACTGTTCTTGAAAGTACCGGTAAATACTTACAATTTCAAAATAAACATTGATAACTTCATAAAATATGTACAGAAATTTGCCACATATTCTTTACGGAGTCTTTGAAATATTTAGGGAAAATAAATTCCAGTTTCCATTCATAATTTTTTTTTGTTTTTGTTTTTTGTTTTGTTCATCGAATCTTTAAATAGTACACACTGAGTAGATTTTTCTCTACTTACATAAAAAGAAAAATATAAAAATTAGTAATATTTGACATGAAATCATGTTATAATTGGCAGTGAATATCTTAGCTCAGAGGCATAAAATGATCTACATGTATGTTATCGCCTTTGTGAAAGTATAGTGGCCCTTTATGTGCAACATAATCTACAGATTCAATATCCAATAGTATAAAAGTATTGTGGGAGAAAAAATTGTTTTCTTACTAATGTCTTCTTTTATCCCTCCATATTACTGCACGGTCACTAACAAAATCTTAGAAAACAATCATTTAAAGTTTATGGAGACTGAAAATGAATAAATAAAAGAAAACCAAAATTAAATAGTTGAACCTGATTCTTCTTTCAAAATTCCCATGTGTGCTCAATATTTTTCCAAACTGTGCTCAACAGCCTCTACTGCATGTACAGTTAATAGTATGACAAACGAAATTAAACACCAGCTATTTCAGCTTCCTCTGTGTGATAAAAGCATGACTCTGCATGTGTAAAATCCTTTGAATGGGTAAAATCCAGCACACTACACAAATACAAATATATAAATCTCACAAAATTCCAGAACAATGATCTTTCATCTGCCATTGTTATTTTTTTCACTGTACCTTCTAGAAATCGGCTACATCACAAGATTACATGATGCAGCATTTTGAATTTGAAAAACTTAGAAACACATCTACAAAAAATATACTATACAATATGAAAACATATGCAAACTACACTACAATATTGCACCCATCACCATTTCATCTTCTAATTCATTAAATAGTACTAAATTGAGAAGTATATACCTTAAAAGGTGTATACATTTTATTTTATCTTGTTTTGCGTATAAAAAAAAGAGATCATGAATTTATTGTTCACATTTCATCTATCATGTTAGTATCGAAACAAAATATACAGAAACAGCACATAAATGACAAGAGAGAAAAATAATTTTCCTTTTAAGAAATTTTGAAATTGACCAATTTGTGATCATTAGTAATCATTCAATCAATTACAAGCAGATTTTTCACATGCAATTGGTCACTCTTGAAGTAAACAGGTCATTCAACATGACGACATGACATGAACGTTATTGCCCAATGGTTCAAATAAAGCCGTAAAACAATTGATACCCACGTAGTCACAGTGAAATGGATACACCATGTGACCCATTGTAGCCACAGTAAATTTATGTGACACCCACTGTGTCCACAGTGAAACAGATGTGACCCACTGTAGCCACAGTAAAGTTATGCAACACCGACTGTGGCCACAGTGAACTGGATACATCATGTGACCCACTGAAGCCACGGTAATATATGTGACACCTACTGTGGCCACAGTGAAACATATACACCATGTGACCCACTGCAGCCACAGTCAATTTATGCGACACCTACTGTGGCCACAGTCAACCGGATACATCATGTGACCCACTGTAGCCACAGAAAATTTATGCGAACCCTACTGTGGCCACAGTGAACCAGATACCTCATGTGACCCAATGTAGCCACAGTAAATTTATGCGACACCTACTGTGGCCACAGTCAACCGGATACATCATGTGACCCACTGTAGCCACAGTAAGTTTTTGTGACATACTGTGGCCACAGTGAAACATATACACCATGTGACCCACTGCAGCCACAGTCAATTAATGCGACAATTACTGTGGCCACAGTGGACCGGATACATCATGTGACCCACTGTGGCCACAGAATTTTATGTGACACCTACTGTGGCCACAGTGAACCGGATACATCATGTGACCCATTGTAGCCACAGTAAATTTATGTGACACCTACTTTTGCCACAGTGAAACAGATACATGACCCACTGTAGCCAAAGTATATTTATGGGACACCTACTGCGGCCAAGTGAAATGGATACACCATGTGACCAACTGTAGTCACACTCAGATTATATGACACCTACTGGCCACAATGAAATGGATACACCATGCGAACCACTGCAGTTACAGTAAATATATGTGACACCTTCTGTGACCACAGTGACACCTTCTGTGACCACAGTGACACGATACACCATGTGACCCACTGCAGCCACAGTAAATTATGTGACACATACTGTGGCCACAGTGAACAGATACACCATGTGACCAACTGTAGCCACAGTAAATTTACGTGACACCTATTGTGGCCAGTGATAAAAGACCACAATGTGACCCACTCTACGAGTTGTAGATTGTAGAACTCTCTTGACCACAGTGACAAAACAGAACATGGATTCTGGAAAAACTCCACAAATTGAACCATTTGCAAACACTGAATGGTAAATTACTTTCACACTGCTTTCGCTCTGTTTGTAAAATTGATACTGTAGCTGAACCACGAAGCACTGTCTAAAAAAATATGGGGACCACAAAATGAATATAAAATCTTTCAGAATATTGACAGTGTAAAGACATTATGTGAATACTATATCATAATACATTCAAATAATTTTTCTACAAAGTACAAGTTACAACCTACGTTCTTTTCCACATAGACAGGCTCTTCATGTATGTTGGATTTTTAATAGGATGATGGATATCATCATAACTCATCTGAAGATTTCTTTTTCTTACCCTTTTGCTTAATTTTCTCATAGTCTTCCCCGAATCCCCAGAAGGATGTGGGCTTACCAGTTACATCCCTCTCTCTTTTGGCGAATGAAGAAAATGAAGAGAGGCAGTTGCAGATGTAATGATCAGACCGGGCTAAAATGGCGAGGTCTACATGTGGCTCTGATGGCTTTCGCTGGATTAATTTGACCTATCAAAACGTCAAAAAAATAACATGTTATAATAATAGTGATAACAATAAAAAAAATCATAATGATAATGATAACAAAAAATAATAAAAGTACAAAATGATAAATATTCTTCCATTTCTGTTTTCCGTGTTAATCTAAATGAGAAATTGCATCCCTTGTATACATTTAATTTCTACATGGACTTAGAAAAACATATGGTCTAATGAAAATAACTGGGTTTTTTTTTTCAAAGATATCTTTGGCATTGGAGTTGCTGTAAGATTTTTAGTTAGGGTAAGAGCTAGGGTTAGGGTTAGGGTTAGGGTTAGGGCCAGGTTTGGTCTAGGGCTGAGGCTAAGTTAGCGATTCAGTTTGTGCACCAATGGACCAAAGAGCAACTGTCACTAGAGCATGTGTCCAAGAGGCCTTATGTCAGCTTTGCATATTGCATCTATAGGTTATTACCTTTGTAGGCAGGATCATCTTCAGACCCTTGATGTCTGGTTCGACATCCGACGCAATGAACACCCCCTTAGCTTTAATCTTCTTCACAACGGCTTTGATCTGTTCTTTGACAAGGTCAGATGAGGGCTTGCACATGTCTTGCGATAGATCACCAAACTCGTTCTGATAACCAAGGCACTGGGGGGGGAGGCAAAGAAATGCTTACCCTTACCTATAAGCTTGCAAAGCATTCATCTGGATGGATAAAGAGGAAAGGAAAAAACATTTGTTGATAGCTCATTAGCACACACAACCAAACTCAACATGAACAATAAGATGGGATTTGGTCGAGTGGTTAGCTCTCTATCCCATACAATTTTTCCTACAATTCATCCAAATCATGGATGGTAAATCAACAGATCTGACAAGTGTATCCTTTTATAAAAGTGGAACAATATGAGGACAAATTCAACAGGCGTCATTCCAACTTTCTTTCGCCTACCAGAAATGGATACAGTGAAATCTGTATGCAAAACAACAACAACAACAACAACAACAACTCACAAGGGTGATTAGGAAAGTGGTCTTTATAGGCAGGTGATACTTACTGACAAGCTTTCCACTGCATGGATCTTACTGAAAACCTGTGTTTTTAAAGCAGATATCTCATATCTGGCGAAATCACTCACACAAATTAGAACTGCTCTGCCGTGGCGGACAAACGAAGCTACTTAGATACAGTTTCTACTTCACTCACCCAGTCTGAGCACATGTCGATGTGAACTCCCACAAAAGGACCCGCAGAGAGGTTCTCCTCTATAAACTGATCAGCTTGCTTCTCAATCTCCTCAGACCAGTAAAGATATCGGTGGGTTCTCTGTTTTCCTTCGTCACCGGGAAGACAGCTGGAGCCCCTGAGAATGCAATCACTGGGTACTCTGATACTGGGAATCTGGATGTAATTATTTTTGCAACATGAAATAGCACACCAAGTATTCTGATACTAGAAATCTAGACAATTTAATGGACATTCATACCACAGCAATATCACATACATGTATCATAACCGGAGAGCTTGAAGAGCATAAACTTCTTAACTGTATCGCTTTTATTTTAACATGATTATATAGAATTTTCATGGTAGCTGATAAAGAACAGCTCCTACTTAAAGAAGGGTGTGTAAACATGTGTTCAATAATATATCTATGATATATATTCTGATCAATGAGAGCTTTATTTTTGAGTAACATCTGTTAAAATGTATTTGTATTCATACTAAGGAAATTCACAAGAAGCCACAAAGGATTATACTGTTTCTAAGAGTCTCTGGTTTTGAGTAGCTGTAAGTTGGCGCTGTGTACATCATAATAAGGGTCAGTTCAACTGTTGCTTAATAAGTAATCATTTTACCAAACAATGTCATACCTTCTTCCCAGGTCTTGCGTACTGTGGTAGATGTGTTGTCGTAGGAAAGTGGGCCATATTCCCGATATTCATCAAAGTTGATTTGAAGTTATCCCGAACGGGCGGGGAGGATTGCCTTCTTTCATCTTACAGTCTCTATCACCTCTGTACTTATAGCAGAATCCTGGCGAAAGTCAAAACAAATACAAACACACCTAAAGGAATCAGCTAGGAAGAGTGTAAATGCCAATAACCCCACCCTCCCCAACCTGATGGATAAGAGAGACTAGATACAATACAGTTTAAGAGACAACAAAGACTACAAACTTTGACAAACTTATCACCAACACGTACCTGCTGGCTGTCATCTCCAAAATAAATACCGAGGGCCTACATGTGGCGATATTTTGTAGAATTACAAAAATTATATTTAATGAGTTGTATTGTTAGTTGTGTTAAGAACTGCTATTATCACTCTTGTTCTGAATATTGCAGAAGAACAGCTGCTAGCTGAGCTAAGTTATTTCCGTGGTGAAATAAAATGAAACGAATGAATGAATGAATGAATAAACATTTAATAACCAAAATTCATGTTTTCCTGTTAAGTGTTAAGATTAATAACATGCATGTATATGCTGTTATCTGACCCCTTTTACCAATCAATCCATTTTTCAAGTAAATCTGAATAGGATAAGGACAAAAATAAGAATGGTCTACATCAGGTTTCAGGATTTCAAACAGATCATCAATGTTTTTATTTTTTATTTATTCTTTTTTAAATCAAGGTTTCAAAATGACAGGGATACTAAAGGAGTCATTTTATGGTCTCAAAATCAACCATGAAGCCATTCTTTACAAAATGAAAACAAATGGTCACACACATAATTTTGCCTCTTTGGTGGAAAATCAGAATACATATTATTGATTCTTTTTTACTCATCACTTTGTTACATAAAGAATGTTTCCCTTTCTTTGACAATAATTCCCAACCGTAAGGTTTTTACGCAGACAGTTAAAAACACTTTTTTTCAGCAATCACACACATGACCAACTGAATTTTCACCTCTAAAAGAAAACATTTTACTCATTTTATGGAAAACTGATTTCAAACTATTCAGAGAAATGCCATCATACAGAACTGAAAAGTGGAAACTTAGACTCTGAGGGAAAGACGAGAAAAGAAGGATCGAATACCAATATAAAAATTAAGACTACTTTTCGTGTGAGGTCACACACATGACTACCCAATTTTGACCTCTGGAAGAAAATGATGTGCTTTCATTTGGGTTATTCCAAAACATGAAAATTGCGTATACCTAGATGTTCGTTAGTCAGAAAATAAAAAAAGAGTTCATTAATCAGAACATTTGTGGTGCTATTCCGAAGGTTCATTAGTCCAAAAATGAAATAAGATTCGTTATTCCGAAGGTTCGATAGTCCGAAAATGAAATAAGGTTCATTATTCCAAAGGTTCATTAATCCGAAAATGTAATAAGGTTCGTTATTCCGAAGGTTCGATAGTCTGAAAATGAAATAAGGTTCGTCAGTCCGAAAATAATTAACAAACTAACGAACCTTATTTCATTTTCGGACTGACGAACCTTCGGAATAACGAACCTTATTTCGTTTTCGGATTAACAAACCTTCGGAATGACAAACCTTTTTTCATTTTTGGACTAATGAACCTTCACTCACGATAAACGAACCTTCGGAATAACGAACTGTAACCTTTTCATTTTACCCTCTGAACATTGGAGCTAAGATTGCTATTTACAAATCCAAAATGAGAGACTTCTGCTACAAGGTAACTACAAGTAAATACAAACAAATTAAGGTTTGAATCAACTATTCTTCAGTAATTTGGTCATACATGTGATTGGGAATGGTCCCATAGCTAATCATCTAGTGAATATGCTGTTTGGACACAAGACAAATATACAAGACTGATGACTTCCTTTCTCTGCCAATGACATTCCCTGATTTCTCCTTCATTTGAGAAATTTTCCTTAATTCCCAGACTTTTCCCTAACTGGTGAAAAGGAAGCTAATATGCCAGGATTTCCCCTGATTTCTGAAAAGCTGCTAGCCTGTTCATACCTATGCGTTTCCCTGCAGGCCAGACAGTTGGGGCAAGCTCAGCCATGAATGTTTCCATGGTGATGACCCGATGATACTCACGGAGTGGGTCGACCTTCAAATACTTGTCAAAGGGAATTTGAATCTGGAGAGGTGAGTGTAAGAAATGGCTTTGTTAAATCCTTATTTGCTATGGCTTGAACCCCCAGGCTGTAATTTATTTATTTTATCTATCTATTCATTTGTTGTTTGGGTTTTTTTTTTTTTTTGGGGGGGGGGAGGTTAATTCACAAACTCTACCCATTTCATTTTCAGAAATATCAATCTACATTCTACACAAGAGTATCATTTTCAGTGTTTAAGCCTTTTGCAATACAGATCCAGTTGTATTTGTATTTTGTTGCATTTTACTAGAAACTAATCTTCAGAATAAGATCAGATGCACTGAATACTCCGAATACAAAATTTCAGTTTTGGAGTAATCCGTAATTCC
>CM057165.1:18465899-18710849 GCA_029962745.1 Echinometra lucunter | reverse complement strand
TATTGGTATTCTGAAATATCATGCATCTGTGACGTCAAAGGTTTTTATTATTTTTTTTTTACTGGTAAAGTCTTTCAGCAATGCAGGCAAGAAATCAGGAACCAAAAGGGACACAGCGTTACCAGATGAAGTTATATATATATATATATATATATATACTATTTTTTTTTCTTGAACAGTAGTTGTTGAAATTTTCTTTCATGATTACTGACCGCATCTACTCACTTGTAACCCCCTCCCACTCTCCATTAAAAAAAAAAAAAGTAGTTGAAGAGAAATTTTGAAGAAGTAACTAAACATTGTAAAATCTTCGTCAATATTAGATTTCTCAATTTAAGGAAGCATTGATGTAAATCCTCCCGTGAAAGGGGTCTACATCCCGTCACTTTTTAGAGAGTGGGGGTGGTGTACACAAATATACCCCCCCCCCAAGAAGAAATAATATCTTAATCAGTCAGTTGTTGAAATTTTGATAAATCTATCATAAACAACGTTTATAGTATAGTAATATTTAAATGCTTTTAAAAAACAGAGATAGGATGGGAGAGTATGTGTGCGTGAGTTTATTAGATATTTGTTTATTTATTTATTTATTCATTATTTATTTACTAATTTATTTACACATATTTAATCGGGATGAAAGATCAGTTAAAACTGTTTTACATCATGGTCCTGACATTAAAAACATGAATATCAAAAAGGAAATTACAAAAGAGATATAAATAGTACAATAAGCATAACGATAAGGAAAGAAGGTATTACAAAATATAAAATACTATTAATTTTCAAGAGGAAATACATAAGCAATGTAGGCACATAATTAAAATAGCTAACTTACGATTGAAATAATTATATTGACAAATAAAACAATAATTAGACGGCAGCAATATTTCAAGAAGTAACCCGTAAAAAGTTAACGCTCGAAATTTCGGCAAAAGATTCCATTCATCCCTACTCCATGACCCCCACTCCTCAAAACGGATTAACGCCGGTGATGGAAAGCCTTGCCAGGAATTATTCCCCCTACACGCATCGCTTTCCAGTAATGATATGCTCACACTGTCACAATTCGCGCCACGATTAAAATCGCGGTCTTAATCGTGGAGTAATCATTGTAGAGGTGCCGTGGTCGAGTGGTTTAAGGCGCTTGACTGGAGACGCGAAAGTCGGCGCGGCACTTATGCCCCTGAGCAAGGCATTTTATCTACATTGCTTTTTTTTAAATCGTATATCAAATAAATGAACATACTTAAGCATTTGAATACCAATACGTGTGCAAGTGTTTTAAAAAAATATCGACATCATATCAGATCTTGAGGTCAATCGTGGCAATCGTGTTGATCGTAGAAAAATGTTGGACGGTTCAAAATTTTTCTGCGATCAATGCGATTAAATGTCGAACGTGATCATCGCATTAGATCGTATCAAAGCGCGACAGATCGCATCTAATCTACTTTAAAATCGTGGTTTTCGGAATCATCCTTGGAAAAGACCACCGCTTTAAGCTTTGTTAGGACCGCACGATCTCCTGTGAACTGTAACGATGTGGAGCCTTTGAGAAATGCCACCCAAGGGTATTAGAGGCAAGAAGGGAATAACGCTGCCCCAAAAGTGACAGTTCCACGATCAGCTACGAATGGCTAATCGTGACATTCGTGACAAGTCGGTCGCACGACAGTACGAACCTAGCGTTAAGTCCGCCGCACGCAACACGAACCGACTGCCCACCGATTTTCGAACAAATGGCATTTTGCATTAAATGAATTATGAAAGTTTAAACAAGCAAAATTATCTTATTTGAAGTACAGAATGATGATAGGAATACTAAAATCGAAATTTCGGTTAACCTTAAGCCTTGTGGTCGTAAAGGCCAAATCGGCTTCAAATCGTAGCCGATCGCATGATTGCTATTACGTCGCTACGATTCGGATTGAATTCGCTTTTATTACTACAGGGAGTCTTGCAATAGTCCGGAATTTTCATTTTAGTATTCATACGATTATTCTAAATTTGATCATTAAGATTTTACATGTTTAAATGTTCATATCAAATGCCATAACAACTTCGGATCGTAGACCGATCGTATAATAACTTGCCCTGTCTTTTTTTTTTTTTCCAAATTCACTATCTATTTCACATTTTTAAAAAAGCAATGATATTTCAGTAAATGAAGTCATCATGTAGATTTCATTTGAGCAGTTAATCGGTCCCTGCGGCAGGGAGATATAGGCTATGGGTATGAGGGAACTATCACCCCGGACTGGGACAGTATATTCATGGGACATTCATGTTCGGACACAACTACCTACCCGCAACCATAAGGTTACATCCCCGTCAACACTAATATGCTCTCAGCCAATCAGATGCGAGGATTTTAAGTAGCTTATAACAGTTGTCAGTGATGGGCGAAATTCGTGCAGGATAGTAGTCTGTGGTGTTTTCCGCGGATAGTCCCCCCCCCCCCCCCCGGGTATAAATAACACCCATATTCAATAATACCTCTATAACACTGACTAGCGTGGAACTTTTTCCCATTTTTATTTTTCATGCAGGACGGGTTGGATGCCACCATCGTCTCTGTGACAACGACTTCACACATAACAAGTACAGAGAACTTCGAACCCACTAACCAGAGTTCAGGGAACAAAACAACTCCCGTCTTACACCTCGCACTTGATGACGTCAGCGGTTCCCGTCATCTTTATCGTCGTCTGCTCGCAAACATCTTGAAGTTGACCAGGCGTCAGAATGAAAAGGGTCTCCGAACGGCATCTTCATCTACCCACCCATCGCAAACCGCAGCGACAATGAGATTGACGATGACACCCACCGCGACGAGGAATGCGACAGATGATTTGCGATCGATGACGGGATCACGTGATGAAGGTGGATGGGCGTGGCTAATTCTCAGCGGAAAGACCGATATCAGCCTGTCAAGTGTTCGATCCCTTCTGGCAAAACTGCATTCGACACCAACCTCCACCACAACAACCCTCCCCATCACATAACATTCTTCCGTCATGATAGTATGAGTTTGTCGTGTTTATCACACAGGTAGTGTGGAATAATATTTTCCTTTCCTGGAAACAGGGAGAAAAACACAGAACTTTCGTTATAGAGTGAAGTAAAGCGACTGCAGTCAATCAAAATAAGAGTTCATACCTCAAAGGAATCAGTTCCTTCTTCATAAAGTTAAACCTCATTTCAAACGTGTATATCGTCATCTTTGTAATTAGTTTTTCTCATTTGCAAAACTCGAATTTGACACGACGAAGAAATGGTGACTTTTCTTGGTTTTCGTTCAATTGAATGCAAAGTTAGATTTAAAATAATTTAAGGCGCCCACTTATCATTACGAGATAAATTGACGGATGATTTGCTGGATGAATTGGAGTAGACTCACAGAAGATTAGATATGACATTTAGTAAAGTATATAATTTATTTACCAAGTGGTGGTATGAAAACATAATGTCAACATCTAAATTTATCAAATTTATGAAAATTCTTTAAAACAAATTCAAACATTCCATGTGATTACATATTTTCCGAAATTTCTTTGTTGCAGCATTAAGTGCGCAGGATTCCACACTGCTCATGCATTTTTATGAATGAATATTGCAAAACGATCATGGTACATGTATTGTTCTTTTCATGCCCTGTCATACCTTGGCTGCATATTAAAGATACTTGAATACCAAATCCTTTTCTTAGACATTCTCTCTTTGCATCTGAAAAAGAAAGCACCCCCCTTTCTCTCTTTCTCTCTCTCTCTTTCTTCTCTCCCTCTTTCTTTCTCTCCCCTTTTATTCGCCTTCTCACTTTTTTTCTATTAGTCACCGAGGGAGGATACTCTCTCTCTCTCTCTCTCTCTCTCTCTCTCTCTCTCTCTCTCTCTCTCTCTCTCTCTCTGCTACCTCAGTGCCCCTGCAGTTAAACGATGCTCGGCCATTGCATCTCACTTCCTATTTGGCCCCACTTTAATGGTAAAGGAGCAAGTGGCAAGGAGTCCACATGCTGCAAATTACATAATAAAGAAAATATGTTCTTAACCTACTACATGAAATTTGTGCTCATAAATGATGTTGTTTGCGGTAACTTGCTTCCTTGTGCCACCAAGTATTTCAGAATGGATCAAATTTGTCAAAATGTCCTATAAACATGATAAACTTAACCGTTTTATGATGCTCGTCTGTGCTTTTTTCTTCATTTCTTTCCCTTCATCGCTCCCCTTCCTCTTTGTTGACCCCTTAATTAAGTTTCAATATTTTCCTCGCTCCTCGCTTCGCTCGGTCTATACTCTAGTCATCTCTGTTTCCTCTCCTCCCTCTCTCTATACATCGTCCTCATTAGTACGTAGATCCCTGTTCTTTGAAGGGGGGGGGGGGTATCATACCTGCCAACCTTCTACCAGCAAAAATTAGGAATACAATATATTTTGTATGATTTTTACCATTTAAGTATTCAGAAAAGGAAGGAATGTAGCTTCAGGAATCATTCCTCTAAAATAGGAACGACTGGCAGCTACCAAAGAAAAGCGATATTCACATTCATAAACTGAACGGACACGGTCTTGCTTGAAACAAGATGAATTCCATAAACAAAACATGAATGTTCGTTAATTTAATGGAATTTTGCCTTTATGGCCAAAAAATAAGTACACAACATCTCATATGTATCTAGCAAGCTCAAAAAATATAAGATATACGCTTTTCAGCATGTAATTTAGCTATTATAGCTTGTACAGATATTCAGTAAAAAAAATCCCGAAAAACAAAACACACAAAAAAAACCACACACACACATGTACAAACACACGACAAACAATACAGTCCACCACGCTACGTAGTTCCAGGTACACATGAAAGAACGTTTATCGACTTATTTTCCTTTGGAATTCTACATGGAAAAAAAATAAAAACTCTGAAAGTTTCAAATGGCATGGAAATGTATAAGAAAAGAGGGGGCGAAGAGCTTTTAGCACATCTCAAACATAGGTAGGAATGTCCGTTTGTTATTTCAGGAGTTGCTTTGAAACTCAACATTTCGTCAAAAACATATACGTACCAAAAAGCAAAACACCATGAGGAAATACATTATTCACAAAGTCTTGTAAGGTGCCTACGACGCGGTAGTGATGACCATGACACCAATATGAAATACAAATCTCGGAAGTATAAATGTAGATGTCAATACGGCACATAGAAATATCACACTACAATGGCTAAATGTGTAGGCACTCATAAATATCTGTAACTTTTTACAAAAAGTTAGTTGTAGCATAACTTCAAAAGAGTGAAGACATAATATGCTAGCACTTGGGTCTTATGGCTTCAAGAGTGAAATTAAGTGCAAAAAAAAATTCAATGTTGCAAAAAAGTGTTGCGAAAATCCTATTTTAAAAGTTGCATGAAGAGAAAAAAAAAGTTCCTGAAAAAATGACTGCATTCAGGTACTGATACAAATATTAAGTACTGAAGATGTGTGCATCATGACACCAATATCTTTGAATACATCGAATAGTACAAATGTTAATTTCATTAAGGCAACACTAGAAATACAACACTACAATGCCAAACACAGACACTCGAAAATATCTACAATTTTTTACAAAGTCAAGATAGCATTCAAAAGGTGTAGCATAACTACATGTCACTCCATAATGATTCGTGACGAAAAATTTGTTGGGGAAAATATGGTGTTCCATTAAAAACTTGCATGAATAGAAGAAAAAACAGTGCTCCCCAAAAGTGGAATGCATTCACGGTGTGAATATGAAGTGTTGAAGATGTGTGCATCATGAATGGACAAAATATCAATACATTAAAAATCAACCATTCGCATATATTACCAGGTAGAAACACCTACAAACAGAAGAATAACGTAAACAAACAAAAGTATGATAACATGTTCATGTCTTACAAAGAACACACTATTATACTAGTACCCTCTAAGGTTAGAACTGATTGTGAATAGTTTCAAAAAGAAAAAAAAAATCATTCAGTTTCAACCACACTTTAACCCATTCGTGACAGGAATTATTTAAAGCCTAATTTGATCAGCTTTTATTCTTCAAATTGGCAACACCAACATTTTTATTTTATTGCTACATTTTATGTATAAAACATTTATTTCATGTATCAGAAATGAATATATATTGACAGAAATTATGATGATGAGTCAAAAAGTTGTCAGTTTGCAGGGGATAATGGTGATTTTAAACTTTCTAATCACATTGCCAATTTAAGGATTTTTAAATGCTTATTTTCCTTAAAAAATTTTTCGGCATCAAACAATGAATATTGATGCAACCAAAATGGGCACAGTTTGTGTAGATTTTTTTGCTCTTTCTGCTCATGTATTTGGTATGATTTTTAGGGCTTTGCATCAAAAGATAATTAGGCCAAACCACAAAATGTGGACCTCTGTCACGAATGGGTTAAGGCATTACCAATAGTAGATTTTTTTTTTAATGATTATCAAATTAGCATACTAAATAGTCAATTATTCTAAAACTTGACCAACAAGTTTAAATCATACTTTATACAGTGATTGAGTTGTTGTTCGAGAGTTGTCTGGGAGAAAATTACTACAATTAATCCCTATTTCAGTAAATCGAGTGCATTGCTGTAAGGCGGTTGTTAGCAGAAAATGACTAGAATTCCTATTTCAGTAAATTCAGCATTCAACAAAATAACGACTGTTCTTGAAAGTACCGGTAAATACTTACAAAATAAAAATAAACATTGATAACTTCATAAAATATGTACAGAAATTTGCCACATATTCTTTAAGGAGTCTTTGAAATATTTAGGGAAAATAAATTCCAATTTCCATTCATAATTTTTTTTTTTTTTTGTTTTGTTTTGTTCATCGAATCTTTAAATAGTACACACTGAGTAGATTTTTCTCTACTTACATAAAAAGAAAAATATAAAAATTAGTAATATTTGACATGAAATCATGTTATAATTGGCAGTGAATATCTTAGCTCAGAGGCATAAAATGATCTACATGTATGTTATCACCTTTGTGAAAGTATAGTGGCCCTTTATGTGCAACATAATCTACAGATTCAATATCCAATAGTATAAAAGTATTGCGGGAGAAAAAATTGTTTTCTTACTTCTTACTTCTTCTTTTATCCCTCCATATTACTGCACGGTCACTAACAAAATCTTAGAAAAACAATCATTTAAAGTTTATGGAGACTGAAAATGAATAAATAAATGAAAACCAAAATTAAATAGTTGAACCTGATTCTTCTTTCAAAATTCCCATGTGTGCTCAATATGTTTGCAAACTGTGCTCAACAGCCTCTACTGCATGTACAGTTAATAGTATGACAAACGAAATTAAACACCAGCTATTTCAGCTTCCTTTGTGTGATAAAAGCATGGCTCTGCACGTGTAAAACCCTTTGAATGGGTAAAATCAGCACACTACACAAATACAGATATATAAATCTCACAAAATTCCAGAACAATGATCTTTCATCTGCCATTGTTATTTTTTTCACTGTACCTTCTAGAAATCGGCTACATCACAAGATTACATGATGCAGCATTTTGAATTTGAAAAACTTAGAAACACATCTACAAAAAATATACTATACAATATGAAAAACATACACAAAACTACACTACAATATTGCACCCATCACCATTTCATCTTCTAATTCATTAAACTGTACTAATTGAGAAGTACATACCTTAAAAGGTGTATACATTTTTATTTTATCTTGTTTTGCGTATGAAAAAATGAGATCATGAATTTATTGTTCACATTTCATCTATCATGTTAGTATCGAAACAAATTATACAGAAACAGCACATAAATGACAAGAGAGAAAAAATAATTTTCCTTTTAAGAAATTTTGAAATTGACCAATTTGTGATCATTAGTAATCATTCAATCAATTACAAGCATATTTTTCACATGCAATTGGTCACTCTTGAAGTAAACAGGTCATTCAACATGACGACATGACATGAATGTTATTGCCCAATGGTTCGAATAAAGCCGTAAAACAATTGATACCCACGTAGTCACAGTGAAATGGATACACCATGTGACCCATTGTAGCCACAGTAAATATATGTGACACCCACTGTGTCCACAGTGAAACAGATGTGACCCAGTGTAGCCACAGTAAAGTTATGCAACACCGACTGTGGCCACAGTGAACTGGATACATCATGTGACCCACTGAAGCCACGGTAATATATGTGACACCTACTGTGGCCACAGTGAAACATATACACCATGTGACCCACTGCAGCCACAGTCAATTTATGCGACACCTACTGTGGCCACAGTGAACCGGATACATCATGTGACCCATTGTAGCCACAGTAAATTTATGTGACACCTACTGTGGCCACAGTGAAACAGATACACCATGTGACCCACTGTAGCCACAGTCAATTTATGCGACACCTACTGTGGCCACAGTCAACCGGATACATCATGTGACCCACTGTAGCCACAGTAAGTTTTTGTGACATACTGTGGCCACAGTGAAACATATATACACCATGTGACCCACTGTGGCCACAGTAGTTGTCGCATTAATTGACTGTGGCTACAGTGGGTCACATGGTGTATATGTTTCACTGTGGCCACAGAAAATTTATGTGACACCTACTGTGGCCACAGTGAATCGGATACATCATGTGACCCATTGTAGCCACAGTAAATTTATGTGACACCTACTTTTGCCACAGTGAAACAGATACACATGACCCACTGTAGCCACAGTATATTTATGAGACACCTACTGCGGCCAAAGTGAAATGGATACACCATGTAACCAACTGTAGTCACACTCAGATTATATGACACCTACTGGCCACAGTGAAATGGATACACCATGCGATCCACTGCAGTTACAGTAAATATATGTGACACCTACTGTGACCACAGTGACACCGATACACCATGTGACCCACTGCAGTCACAGTAAATTTATGTGACACATACTGTGGCCACAGTGAACAGATACACCATGTGACCAACTGTAGCCACAGTAAATTTACGTGACACCTATTGTGGCCAGTGATAAAAGACCACAATGTGACCCACTCTACGAGTTGTAGATTGTAGAACTCTCTCGACCACAGTGACAAAACAGAACATGGATTCTGGAAAAACTCCACAAATTTGAACCATTTGCAAACACTGAATGGTAAATTACTTTCACACTGCTTTCGCTCTGTTTGTAAAATTGATACTGTAGCAGAACCATGAAGCACTGTCTAAAAAAATATGGGGACCACAAAAATGGATATAAAATCTTTTCAGAATATTGACAGTGTAAAGACATTATGTGAATACTATATTCATAATACATTCAAATAATTTTTCTACAAAGTACAAGTTACAACCTACGTTCTTTTCCACATAGACAGGTTCTTCATGTATGTTGGATTTTTAATAGGATTATGGATATCATCATAACTCATCTGAAGATTTCTTTTTCTTACCCTTTTGCTTAATTTTCTCATAGTCTTCCCCGAATCCCCAGAAGGATGTGGGCTTACCAGTTACATCCCTCTCTCTTTTGGCGAATGAAGAAAATGAAGAGAGGCAGTTGCAGATGTAATGATCAGACCGGGCTAAAATGGCGAGGTCTACATGTGGCTCTGAAGGCTTTCGTTGGATTAATTTGACCTATCAAAAAGTCAAAAAATAAAATGTTATAATAATAGTAATAACAATAAAAAAATCATAATGATAATGATAACAACAAAATAATAAAAGTACAAAAAATGATAAATATTCTTCCATTTCTGTTTTCTATGTTAATCTAAATGAGAAATTTGCATCCCTTGTATACATTTAATTTCTACATGTACTTAGAAAACACATAGTGTAATGAAAATAGCAGTTTTATTTTTTTTCAAAGATATCTTTCCGTTAGAGTTGCTGTAAGATTTTCGGTTAGGACAAGATTTTGGGTTAGGGTAAGAGTTAGGGTTAGGGTAAGGGCCAGGTTTGGTCTAGGGCTGAAGCTGAAGTTAGCGATTCAGTTGGTGCACCATATGGACCAAAGAGCAACTGTCACCACAGCATGTGTCCCAGAGCCTTATGTCAGCATTGCATATTGCATGATTTTTGCATCTATAGATTGTTACCTTTGTAGGCAGGATCTTCTTCAGACCCTTGATGTCTGGTTCCACATCTGATGCGATAAACACTCCCTTAGCTTTAATCTTCTTCACAACGGCTTTGATTTGTTCTTTGACAAGGTCAGATGAGGGCTTGCACATGTCTTGCGATAGATCACCAAACTCGTTCTGATAACCAAGGCACTGGGGGGAGGCAAAGAAATGCTTACCCTTACCTACAAGCTTGCAAGCATTCATCTGGATGGATAAAGAGGAAAGGAAAAACATTTGTTGATAGCTCATTAGCACACACAACCAAAACTCAACATGAACAATAAGATGGGATTTGGTCGAGTGGTTAGATCTCTATCCCATACAATTTTTCCTAAAGTTCATCCAAAATCATGGATGGTAAATCAACAGATCTGACAAGTGTATCCTTTTATAAAAGTGGAACAATATGAGGACAAATTCAACAGGTGTCATTCCAACTTTCTTTCGCCTACCAGAAATGGATACAGTGAAACCTGTATGCAAAAAAAAACAACAACAACAACAACAACAAGAACAACAACTCACAAGGGTGATAAGGAAAGTGGTCTTTATAGGCAGGTGATACTTACTGACAAGCTTTCACATGCATGGATCTTACTGAAAACCTGTGTTTTAAAGCAGATATATCTCATATCTGGCGAAATCACTCACACAAATTAGTACTGCTCCTGCCGTGGCCGGACAAACGAGCTACTTAGATACATTTTCCTACTTCACTCACCCAGTCTGAGCCATGTCGCATGTGAACTCCCACAAAAGGACCCGCAGAGAGGTTCTCCTCTATAAACTGATCAGCTTGCTTCTCGATCTCCTCAGACCAGTAAAGATATCGGTGGAGTTCTCTGTTTTCCTTCGTCACCGGGAAGACAGCTGGAGCCCCTGAGAATGCAATCACTGGGTACGCTGATACTGGGAATCTGGATGTAATTATTTTTGCAACATGAAATAGCACACCAAGTATTCTGATACTAGAAATCTAGACAATTTAATGGACATTCATACCACAGCAATATCACATACATGTATCATAACCGGAGAGCTTGAAGAGCATAAACTTCTGAACTGTTATCGCTTTTATTTCAACATGATTATACAGAATTTTCATGGTAGCTGATAAAGAAACAGCTTCTACTTAAAGAAGGGGTGTGTAAAAACATGTGTTCAATAATATATCTATGATATTTTCTGATCAATGAGAGCTTTATTTTTTGAGTAACATCTGTTAAAATGTATTTGTATTCATACTAAGGAAATTCACAAGAAGCCACAAAGGATATAATGTTTTTAAGAGTCTCTGGTTTTGAGAAGCCGTAAGTAGGCGCTGTTGTACATCATAATAAGGGTCAGTTCACTGTTGCTTTAATAAGTAACCATTTTTACAAACAATGTCATACCTTTCTTCCCAGGTCTTGCGTACGTGTGGTAGATGTGTGTCGTAGGAAAGTGGGCCATATTCCCGATATTCATCAAAGTTGATTTTGAAGTTATCCCAGAATGGGCGGGGAGGATTGCCTTCTTTCATCTTACAGTCTCTATCACCTCTGTACTTATAGCAGAATCCTGTTGAAAGTCAAATCAAATACAAACACACCTAAAAGAAAACAGCTCGGAAGAGTGTAAATGACAATAACCCCACCTTCCCCAAACTGATGGATTAGAGAAACTAGATACAATACAGTTTAAGAGACAACAAAAGACTACAAACTTTGACAAACTTATCAACCAAACACGTACCTGCTTGGCTGTCATTTCCAAAATAAATACCGAGGGCCTACATGTGGCCGATATTTTGTAGAATTACAAAAATTATATTTAATGAGTTGTATTGTTAGTTGTGTTAAGAACTGCTATTATCACTCTTATTTCTGAATATTGCAGAAGAACAGCTGCTGGCTGAGCTAAGTTATTTCTGTGGTGAAATAAAATGAACGAATGAATGAATGAATAAACATTTAATAACCAAAATTCATGTTTTCCCGTTAAGATTAGTAAGCAGACATGTATATGCTGTTATCTGACCCCTTTTACCAATCAATCCATTTTCAAGTAAATTTGAATAGGACAAAGACAAAAATAAAAATGGTCTAAATCAGGTTTTCAAGGATTTCAAACAGATTCATCAATGTTTTTATTTTTTTATTTATTTCTTTTTTAAATCAAGAGTTTCAAAATCACAGGATTACTAAAGGAGTCATTTTTACAGTCTCAAAATCAACCATGAAGCCATTCTTTACAAAATGAAACAAACGGTCACACACATAATTTTGCCTCTTTGGTGGAAAATCAGAATACATATTATTGATTCTTGTTTACATAATCACTTTGTTACATAAAGAATGTTTCCCTTTCTTTGACAATAATTCCCAACCATAAGGTTTTTACACAGACAGTTAAAAACACTTTTTTTCAGCAATCACACGCATGACCAACTCAATTTTCACCTCTAAAATAAAACATTTTGCTCATTTTATGGAAAACTGATTTCAAACTATTCAGAGAAATGCCATCATACAGAACTGAAAAGTGGAAACTTAGACTCTGAGGGAAAGACGAGAAAAGAAGGATTGAATACTAATATAAAAATTAAGACTACTTTTTGTGTGAGGTCACACACGTGACTACCCAATTTTGACCTCTGGAAGAAAATGATGTGCTTTCATTTGGGTTATTCCAAAACATGAAAATTGCGTATACCTAGATGTTCGTTAGTCAGAAAATAAAAAAAGAGTTCATTAATCAGAACATTTGTGGTGCTATTCCGAAGGTTCGTTAGTCCAAAAATGAAATAAGATTCGTTATTCCGAAGGTTCGATAGTCCGAAAATGAAATAAGGTTCATTATTCCAAAGGTTCATTAATCCGAAAATGAAATAAGGTTCGTTATTCCGAAGGTTCGATAGTCTGAAAATGAAATAAGGTTCGTCAGTCCGAAAATAATTAACAAACTAACGAACCTTATTTCATTTTCGGACTGACGAACCTTCGGAATAACGAACCTTATTTCGTTTTCGGATTAACAAACCTTCGGAATGACAAACCTTTTTTCATTTTTGGACTAATGAACCTTCACTCACGATAAACGAACCTTCGGAATAACGAACCTTCAGAATAACGAACTGTAACTTTTCATTTTACCCTCTGAACATTGGAGCTAAGATTGCTATTTACAAATCCAAAATGAGAGACTTCTGCTACAAGGTAAATACAAACAAATTAAGGTTTGAATCAACTATTCTTCAGAATTTGGTCATACATGTGATTGGGAATGGTCCAATAGCTAATCATCTAGTGAATATGCTGTTTGGACACAAGACAAATATACAAGACTGATGACTTCCTTTCTCTGCCAATGACATTCCCTGATTTCTCCTTCATTTGAGAAATTTTCCTTCAATTCCCAGACTTTTCCCTAACTGGTGAAAAGGAAGCTAATATGCCAGGATTTCCCCTGATTTCTGAAAAGCTGCTAGCCCTGTTCATACCTATGCGTTTCCCTGCAGGCCAGACAGTTGGGGCAAGCTCAGCCATGAATGTTTCCATGGTGATGACCCGATGATACTCACGGAGTGGGTCGACCTTCAAATACTTGTCAAAGGGAATTTGAATCTGGAGAGGTGAGTGTAAGAAATGGCTTTGTTAAATCCTTATTTGCTATGGCTTGAACCCCCAGGCTGTAATTTATTTATTTTATCTATCTATTTATTTGTTTGTTTGTTTGTTTTTTTTTGGGGGGGAGGTTAATTCACAAACTCTACCCATTTCATTTTCAGAAATATCAATCTACATTCTACACAAGAGTATCATTTTCAGTGTTTAAGCCTTTTGCAATACAGATGCAGTTGTATTTTTAGTTGCATTTTACTAGAAACTAATCTTCAGAATAAGATCAGATGCACTGAATACTCTGAATACAAATATTTCAGTTTTGGAGTAATCCGTAATTCCCGCCCGGTGCAGGATTAAGATAACATGAATCCTCCAAGTTTAAATCCCTTATATCTTTAAAATTGGATAATAATAATAGTAATCATAACTCTTATTGCAGCGTTAGGGCGAATCCTTTTGTCTCAGCCTATTGTTCAGATTCGCCTTAACACTCCTCTCCTGTCCAATTGTGATGAAATAAACCCATTCACTGGAATTGCCCTATGGTGGGTTATAATGTCATAATGATAATGATTAATCATAATCATAACAGCAATAACAATAATAATCATCATCATCATCATATAAACTTGAGTTCTTCATCATGGTCATATGATAACCAAGTAAAAGATATTGTTTCAAACATTTGGGAATGGTTGATAGTCAGTAGTAAATGAAAATTATCGTATTCCCTGGGGTTTTGATGTTGTCAGAGTGATAAGAAATCAGCTATGATTTGTTAAAAAGCTTATATACGCTCATATATTTAGGTACATGGAGCTTTGCAAAAATGTTTTTGTCAAACAGTTGAGCTGTTTGTCATATTTCAAATATCAGGGCATTGGAAGAGAAATACAAAGCACAGGACATTTCAACTATGATATTCTTCCAAACAAACATCAAAAGACTGAGAAAGTTTTCACTACCTTTCAGAATTCAAGCATTTCTTTAAGAGACCAAATGTTTTTGCCTTCATATTGGGACCTTCTTTAGTTACCTCAGGTATATTAATGCCATTATTATCTACTAATCAATTAATCATTCCCTGTAACTCTGGAACAGTTTCTTTCACACTGTTACTGCCTGACCATGCAGAACTTAAGGCCGCGTCACATATTAGCGAATCGAGCTAACGAATGCCTAAGGAACAGCTATTTTTTTAAAGTCCAGATACGCTCAAATACGCTAAAATTCTTGGCCACAATAGGGTTCTAAAGGTCGCGTCGCATATTAACTAATTTGTGCGTATCTGGACTTTAAAAAGATAGCTGTTCATGAGGCATTTGTTAGCTCGATTCGCTAAGAAGTGACGGGGCCTTCAAGGAGACGAGTTGGCTTGGTTGGTAAAGCATCTGCCTGTCGAGCCACTGATCGTAGGTTTGAATCCATCAGAGGTAGATGACTGAGGAAGCCTGCCATGATTGTTAACATGCCCCTCCCATTTTATATATGCAGGCTTTGTTTCAGAGGAAAACAATGTCTACATAGAGGGTGCATGCAAAGTAGAGCCACCGCATCTGCACATTAAGAACCCCCTGCCTATTAAAAAGAAAAAGTAGGGGAAACCTCGGTGTATCTGTAGATCCCAGTAAGTCATACCGGGAAGAGAGACCTATTAAGGACCACAGTGATTAAGTTCCCTTTTTCCCTCCCAGGCATTATAGGCAATGCCAGATATGTACTACATTGCCTCTTTAATGACTTACAGAGCTCCTAAGGCGAGCAGGAGGATATTCGATCCATGGTGGAAGAATCAGAGTTCGGTCCAGGCCATGGGCAAAGGAAAGAGCTCCCAGAAAATGGTCTGCTTGGTTCCCAAAACGACCTGGTAAAAATGCAAAAATATTTTCATTTCATTGAACTATAAAAGGTATATCAAGATATGCATAATGTAGCTCAAGTAGCCAAACGTAGTGGAGAAAAGATGAAAAAAATGTTGCTTTATACCAGTCACAGATCGGGGGGGGGGGGGCCCCACAGCTCTTTTTTTTTTGCTTTCAGCTAATTTTTTTTTTTGGAAAAAATAGACACCTGAAAAAGCAAAGGACTTTCTGTTTTGTTTATCAGAAAATTTTCAGACAAGAAAAAGTCAAGGACCTTTGGACAAAAGCCACATACATATTACCTCTTCCACCTTAAAATATATTTCACTCATTTTCAAATAAAATCCCTGCCATATATTCCAAAATATCTTGGAAACACAATTTGCGAATAATTTGTAATACTTTTTTGACCCTAAAACCTACATACCCCAAAATCTAATCAATAGTTCCTCCTTAACCTAATCAGATCATCTACCTATGGTGATACTTACTAGGACCAAGTCTGCAGTTCATACCTCAAATGGCTCTTGAGATATCGCATTAATGAAGAAAAAAAAAAACAGAACAGACAGATGAAGGGATGGTCAACCAGAAAACATAAAATGCCTTCGGTGGGTGGAGGCATAAAAAATGCATGTTTTTCACCTACTGGTGGTTTTGTTTGGACCTGAAATTAGAAGGGATCTCAGGTAAATGAGGCAATGAAATAACAAAAACCATTAACATAGTACAACTGCAATATGTTTTATGCCTCTGTAGTGTACAAACAGATTCTTTGAGGAAATATTGTATTCATATTGACCCCACAGCATTTGTACATGAAGAATATCAAATATCAAAGCGAGAACCTCCAGCTCTTTACTTTCCATAAATTTCTGACAAGAAATAAGGGACATATTTCATTGGGCTATAGATAATGTTATATGAAAGAAGAATTTTACAAGAAGTTCTTTTCAGTTTATTTAGGTATTCATAACTTCAGAAATTTCTAGAAGGGAAATGATTATTACCTAGTTTGCTGTAATAAATAACAGACACAGCATTATAGCAATCATTATACCATGAAAGTAGAAAAAGAACTTTCTAAATTACTCTATAAGTCTTGTTATAACACTCCATTTAGTAGTATGTTTATTTTGGCTGCATTTTTAATGAGCCAGCTAAAAGAGCATTTCTGGTATTTCTGAAATGTTGCTGACCTTACATTGAACTCAGTAGACAATAAGCCTGAGCCTGGCCGGCTGCCAGACAGGAAATAAGAACAATAAGCAAAGTCATTTTGTTTTCATGTCAATTATGCTGAGATCACTCAAGAAATTTCTAGAAGTAGCTAGATTGTTCTTATAAGAGATATGGCTGGATAATTCTAGAACATGGAAATTTATATAAAAAGCTGGGAAATCTCTCAGAAAAGTAGAATTAACCTCTGTGCTTCAACAAGCTGTTTGCCAGTTTTAAGAGGAAATTCTCAGTGCTCACCAGTATTGCCAACCTGTTGTAGAGAACATTTCAACTCCAACTTGGATTTTAAAGTGGATATACCAGCTGCTTGTCATCATCGACTTTGTCTTCGTGGACGTTTAGCCCATTCCAGTGGATGCTGATCTCACTTCGCATATCACCATCACCATCATCATCCCTGCCATTATTGTGGACTTTAACCTCAGGATTTTCGTCAGGATTATAACCCCCATATTGGACACTAAATCTCCAATCCATCTATTGTACCATAAGCATATTAAGTCCTTTCTGCTTGATTTTATTGTTGTCATATAGTAACAAACTGTAACAAAATAATTTAGTTCGTTTTAATCGTTATTTGTCCATGGTGAGTCTTTAATCCGTCTCATTATCATAATAATAAAGTTGGGAAAACAGAACATACCCATGCAGGGGCAGTACACAACATATCCCTTAGGGTCAAATTTGCTGGTTTCAGATCCGAAGACTTGACGGAAGACAAGCATCACCAACAGCAAGTTGAGAGTCCATGACATCAAAGACATCTTCTTCCTCAAAATATCCACTGCTGCAGTCTGCCAACTGTAAGATTGAAAATAGACAAATGAGGCTTTTTAAGATTTGTTTTAATCCAGTCAGTCTAACAATGTAAATATCTCTAATGCTAAAAAGCTTATACCATACTGTTTCATGAATTACCATGGTCATACCCAGAAATTTTCAGGACTTACATTTTTTTTCACTGAAAATTTTCCAAAATTCCACCAAAAGTGTGAACCAGATCCTTCAATTTCAATCTAAAATATGCAAAAGCGCCCTCATGACTAGCTCGTGGTCGCTTCGCTCCCTTGCTTTTGTGCTTCTTTGAACATTTTACATATTCTTGAAAATTATTTGCAAATATAAAAAAGGATGAAAATTATTATGACTAGTCTCTATGAGGCACACCATCATAGCAATAGAGGGCACTCTTTTGTGTGGCATACACATCTCCTAGAATCATGCATCAAGAGCTCACCCCCCCCCCCCCCCCCAAAAAAAAAAAAAAAAAAAATTGGTGCTATTTTTGCTGCACTTTGAGGTTTCAAACTGAAGCACCTCTTCAAGCTACCTTAACAAATTTAGGTTTTTTTTCAAAGCTATTTTGCATGCAACATTTGGTAGCATAGAAACTTGAGTTATAGCAGTAAAGTTGGTAAAGTTGGAAGGCCAGGGGTGGGGCCGGATGAATGGGAAAATTCAATTTTTGTGCAATTTTTTCAAAAAATGTTTTTTTTTTGTTACCAAAACTTGTCACATGACTTAATATTTGATGTCAAATGAAAGCTCATTAAACCTCTTCTCTGTTTCATGACTGAAAAGTGAGTTTGGCTAAGCTAATCTTTTTTTTTCTGTTGGAAATGAATAAACATGAATTTGAATTTGAATTTGAATTAAGCAATGGCAATGGTAGACTTGACATGTCTGGTTGTGTTTCCAGAACTATAGTGCAGCACACAGGCACTAAGCACGATTTTGAAATTTGCAAGATAGAGAAAAGTTAAATAGGTTAGCAACCAGCAGAAGACAGACCTGGAAACTATACTTCAGAAATGACTGCACTGTTCCAGTAGATCCGGTAATAAAGGTAAAAAAGTGTACATGTATCTTTGTTTTAGCTTTCTGGGTTACATGGCAGCCATGTACAGCTTGACGTAAATTATACAAAGACCAAGCTTGTACAGCCAGGTTTCCTCGTTTTTAAAGTATTTCATCCACCTGGGTCACTTACACGAGTGCCAGATTATCATCAGATAACCTTAATTGCACTGAATTAGGCCTATACAGTGCAAACTGCTGACAATAGGAAAGTGGTGTTCTCTGTCTAATTTCTAGAGAGGAACAAGAGCAGTGATCACAAAAATATTTTTCAAAATTCACTTAATCAAGATAATTCAGAGCCAATTGTAGGAATGGAATGAAAACACATGTAGGATATTTTATCATCCTAAGTGTAAAAAGCAAATATTTTCCACGAATTTCTTGATTATTTAGTGAGTTCTATCTCCAACTATAGAGGGCAGCATTTCACATAAATTTGCGCAGCTCACCATACCAATGGCTCCCTGAGTGCACCTGGGTTATAGTTTCTTCATCATAAACAAGAGCCACAAAGCGTTTTTAAAAGGGGGGGGGGCGGAGCACACGAACAAGCATCATTGCCGCGTTATTGTATAAAGGCCGTGTCTAGTAAAAAAAAAAGTGGGGGGGGGGGGGGGGCTGCAGCCCCCCAGCCTCCTCCCCCCCCCCCCCCCCCCCCCCCCCCCCCCGGTTCTGCAGCCCCTGGTAAATGCATCAGTTTACCTACCTAAGACTAATAATGAGCACCCTTTTCCATGCTGTTAAAGGATGCTGTCACTGATTTAGCATGCTTCCCCTGCCATGCCCCACCCCTCTCTCTCTCTCTACTTCTCTCTTCATCGTCATGCTCCTTTCTCAAAAATTCAAGTTCATGAGCCGAATTTTGACCTTTTTAAGCCTGAAACTAAAGAAATGCAATTTTGCTGCCAATGGACTTTGAGTCACTGAGAATTTTCTTCCAGACATCAAAGTAAAGCAAGTAAATACTTCAGCCTAATGTTACAACTATCGACTAGCGAGTCCAGGGCGCGTTTCTTAAAACAAGATCTATCAGTGACAGCTGACTTTGTGATAGGGTCTACTGTGTATATGACGGGTTCGAACCTCGAAGTAACACTAACGTTAGCAACTGATAATTTGTCAGGTAATTGTCGTTGGTCTGGGCAAAGACGATTTATGAAACACTTGGCGGACAAGTCAAGTGTTTCATAAATCGTCTTTGCCCAGACCAACGACAATTACCTGACAAATTATCAGTTGCTCAAGTGTTTCATAAATCGTCTTTGCCCAGATCAACGACTATTACCTGACAAATTATCAGTTGCTAACGTTAGTGTTACTTCGAGGTTCGAACCCGTCATATACACAGTAGACCCTATCACAAAGTCGGCTGTTTGTCAGCTGTGGGCAGCAAAAAATTAAAGAATGCTGATTATAATTAAGAGGGCCTTTGTGGAAACAGAATCTGGATGTTATTATTTTGCGGTAATGACTAACCTTTATAAGCCTTAATTGTGAAGCAAAGCAGCAGACTACTGAAGAGTTTGTGTCCTGCACAATTTCGGTGATTTTTATTTACCAGTAGCTCGAGGTTAGCGAGGTCTCATGCAGCTAGAACCAGCAAACTAGCGGAGCGAGTCGCCGCGCCGGTACCGGTGCACGTGAGCGACACCAGAGCGACGCAACCATGCATGCTGCATTCCATCCAGCGACTTGTGTCACGCCCAGTTTTCATAACACTATGGTATACTCCATAAGACAACGAGAAAATTTATGGTCAACACACAAGACTCTGCGTGCCTAGGATAAAGATTGATTGGACGAATTTTCCCCTATAATTCAGCACGCAGAGGCGTCGATCCTGGGGGGCGGGGGGGGGGGGGGGGCAAAGATATCAGTTTGCCCCCGCCCAATAATTTCCCAACCAAAAAAAAAAAAAAGGAAAAAGAAAAAAGAAAGAGAAAAGGAAGGAAAAGGAAGGAAGGAAGTGAAATGAAAGCGTAAAACAAGAAAAAAGAAAGAAAATGGGACACTGGGAAGCGCTCGCTCGCTTCGCTCGCTCGCCTTTATTGTATCTTAACCAAAGCTGAGGATAATTACTATTCTTATGAAAGGAAATCGGTTTGCGTCTTGTGTTTCTATCTAATGTTATACTATTCTTCTACAGTTCTACTCATAGGAAGTAATATAACCAAACAAGATATCACTCCTAGAAATCGAACGGCCAGTTGACCTAAAAATAGATGAAATTTCAGGAGATAATGGCCTGGATAAAAAAAACCCGCAAAACAAAAACATATTTTTCGTTAACTCGCTCGCTACTCCACTGTACTCTCGCTGGTAAAAGCTAAATACAAGATGATTTCGGGCAGCAAGTAGCTTATTATAGCAGCAAGATTCTAAAGTATCATTATATTTGGGCAGCAAGGTGGTTGACAAAGATTTTGGGACGAATCCATATAATTTTGCCGGGATCGGTCATTGACTTTCCTTGCTATAGTAGAAACAGAATGGATTCGGACTGCAAGCGAGGTAGCTAAAACAGTGTCAAATTCGGCACACAGGTGATCGGATGTATTATTTAGATATCATACAGGCATGACAGGTTTATAGTTTTATTTTTATCACATTTTTATGATGACGAAATAATACTTCTATCATATGGAAAAGGGTATATTTTTCCTCGCTCGCTGCGCTCGCTCGTTTCATATTAATGGTTTTGAAAAGCAAATGAATTCGGTGAGATGAGACCGAATAGATAATGTAGATGTTTCATTGGCTCACAGGCACAGCGTAATTTGCCGAAGGGTTTACTACATCTACCATGAAAAACAGTGTGTGCTTCCTCGCTCGCTTCGCTCGCTCGTAATATTTTTTTAAAAAACAGAGTGGTTTGGGGGGCAGCAACAATGGACCAGCGATGTGACAAAATAGAGTTAATATTTGGCAGCGAAGTAACCATATACATATATATCAGGTATCATTTATGCCTGTATGATAAATAAACTCTTCTCTTATAGCAAGAAATTTGTTATTTTTTGCTCGCTCGCTCGCTTCGCTCGCTCGCAAAATTGAAAAAAAAAGCAGGATGGTTCACATAGCAAGTTGCCTAATTTCCACAATTTGAAAATGCTTCACGTTGATATAGGCCTATGTTATATATATATATATATATATATATATATATATATGTGTGTGTGTGTGTGTGTGTGTGTGAGGGTGCACTTGTATAGCTTTGCAAGCGAGGACAGTGAACAAAGAAAATTCCTGAGAACAATAGTCCTCGGTTGGTAAACAATAGTCCTCAGTTGTCAAACAAAGGATTTGGGTTTATTCCGTCAGCCTTGAGAGGACAGGGGACAATAGAAGTCCAATTGTTGTGCTCGGTAGTATAGTGATGTACAGCTGTGTGTGTGTGTGTGTGTCACTTATAGTGGTTCCTCAGTGGTTGTATGCGGAAGTGGAAAAGATCACATTTGAATTTTTATGGTCAGGAAAAGATCGTATAAAGAGAAATATAATGTATCAGGATTACTCACAAGGAGGTTTAAAAATGATGAATTTTAAGTTGTTTGTAAAGTCTCAACGTTTGATGTGGCTTAAACGATTACTTTATGGAGAACGGGATGCAGGATGGAGGTTGTATTTTGATTTTTGTTTTCGATCAGTTGGAGGGAGATTTTTGTTTCTATGTGACTTTGACACTTCAAAATTAAATATAAAAATACCCCAATTTTATTCAGAAATGATGAAGGCTTGGCAAGACTTGAGGAAATATCGATATTCTGAAGATGAGGTTAATCCAATTATATTTAATAATCAAAATATTTGTATCAGAGGTAAAACGATTTTTGACAAGGATCTTTTTAATAAAGGAATATTTAGCGTGGATCAAATTTTTGATAATGGACACATAAAACCTGTGTCGTTTTTTCAAAATCTTGGTATTACTGCAAATCAACTTCTTCAAATAATAGATATCGCCCACGCTATACCAATAAGTTGGAAAAATTTTACTGGTTCGTTAAAGTTTAAAAAAATTGATTTCGTAGACTTTAGGATATGTATGAACATTGGAAGACAGGAAACAGATTTTGAGGTAATTAAATCAAAAACAGTTTATAACTTATTCATTACCAATCTACAAGAATTGTATAAATTAACACTCAAGGATGGTCACAGTGACTTTAGTTTTACTGATGTAGAAATTTGTAAAGTATTTGGATATATCAGAAGTACAACTCTTATAAGAAAACAAAGGGAATTTCAGTTTAAGCTTTTACATGGAGCAATATATACAGAAGAACATTTGAAGAGATTTGGTTTTGTGGGGGATAATTACTGCTCATTTTGTTGTACACATACTGAATCATATTTTCATATATTTATGGACTGTATAAAAGTTAAGCCTTTGTGGCAATTTTGTATTGATCATTTTTGTTTAGTTGAATTAAGAACTATGAATTGGAGGGATATATTTTTAGGATTACCTGGAAACTCTAATAGAAATAAATGTGTTAATTCTGTTATTTTATTTATAAAATATGCTATTTTTAATTCAAGAGCTGAAGGCCGGTTACCCTCTTTCATTAAAATACAGAAATATATTACGGGTTGTATAGAGGAAGAAAGTCGCCTGGCATCAAAATCAGGCAAGATAAGTTTACATATACAAAAATGGGATGAACTGAAGGTGAAAAGAGATTTGAATGTGAACAGATAGGATGTGTCTAGTGTGGTACGAGTGTCAATTTTGGTGTGAGTGTTGATGATTCAGTGAGTGTTGATAATTTTGTACTATTTTTTTTTTCATTTCCCCCTTCTCTTGTGTCAATCTGATTTGCAGATTTTTTTTTTTTTTTTTTTTTACTCTATGTCAAAATTATATGTTCATGAACATATTTGTATGAATGTTTGTTTATGTATGTGTATATGTGTGAGTGTGTTGGTTGCGGGGTGTAAGTGTGTGAGTGGGTGTATATGTCAATGTACTTTTTCTTTCATTGTATGTAGAAGATTAATGTAAAATATATTAGGGGTGCAACAATGATATCTTGATTTTTTTTTTCTCTTTCTGCAAATCTCTCAATATTAATTATATGTATTATTAGGTTACATGAGGGTCGGGGCTGGGTTCATTTCATTTTCATATATATATATATTCAAGGTATTTCATTCCATCATTATTTGCTTCAGTTTTTTTTTTTTTTTTTTTTTGGTAGTTTTGTAATTTGTTATTGATATGAAATGAAGATTTGTCATTGATATGAAATGAAGATTTGTCATTGATATGAAATGAAGATTTGTCAATTTTGTTTATATTTATCTGAGTTTATTTGAATGAAATCCTTAATAAAAACATGTTGAAAAAAAAAAAAGTGTGTGTACAAATAGTAGCCGTGGGTTCATCTCCGCTTGGCCGTCTTGCCCCCCCCCCCCCCCCCCGATCCGAAAAATGGATCGACGCCTCTGTTCAGCAGGGACAGATCTTGGATATTGTATTTTAAAAAAAAAATTTAAAGGGAGAGGTACCGATTTCTCCATAATCTCTGACATCCTCCAGAGGAAAAAAGTAACAAGATAATATACAGTCAAGTTACACACCAGACACAAATTAGCCGTTGTGTTTATTTTTTCTCATAATTCAGAAGGGACGTACGGATGTTATATAAAAAAAAGGGGGCGGGTCCGACTTATCCAAAATCTCTGAGAAACAAAAGGAAAGAGAAAAAAGGAAATCAGTTTAAAAGGGGATGGGAGTGAGGCAGTCCAGACATTCTCGAGCCCCTCCCCCCTTCTAACTGCCCATGACTTTAAAGTTAAACTTGTCTTGTCAGTTACAATCGATCCTTAAGCGATGAGGTATGCATTGGTATGCATATATTATTGTCAAACTTGCACTACCATCTTGACCCTTAATGTTCAAATACTTTTTTGTACAAGGTTTGTTTGGTGGTGATTGTGATAAGAATGATAATGATGATGATGATGATGATTATGATGATGATAATGATGATAACGATAATGATGACTGAAGTCATTAAACAATAACAAAGAACTGGTGAAAATGTGACTTAAAACATTCTCTGTCAATCACAACGCGAATGCCTTCCCCCCCCCCCTCTCTCTCTCTCTCGCTCTATCTCTTTCTCTCTCTTTCTCCATCTCTCTCTCTCTCTCTCACACTCACTCTTTGTATTTCATCCATGTTCCAAAGGATGGTTTTGATTTTTCTTACATAGCTTCCTTTCTTTTTATCTTCATTTTTCTAATTTTTTTTTTGTAAATCGAAATTGGATGTCACCTTCTAGGTGAAGCCTCAAAATTATTACGAAGAAAAATAAACTGTTCTACATATAGAATGTATCCCCATAGACATCATTCAGAGAGTGGAACAGGGGGAAATGTCCCCCCCCCCCCCCCTCCCCCCAAAAATTAATAAAAATTAAACAAATAAAAATAGGGGTGGGGGACACAGTAGTGTATGTCCCCCCTCAATTTTGAAAAATAAACCCAAAAAAATCACGTGAAAAAATTGTCAGCAAATTGTTGGTGTATGTCCCCCCCCCCCCAAAAAAAAATAGAATAAAATAAAATTAAAAAAAAAACAAATAAATGAATAAATAAGTAAGAAATAAAGGAAATCAAAAAATCAAAATTAAATAACAAAAAATAAAATATAATAAATGAAAAATGAAAAATAAAAAATAAAAAATGAAAAATGGGTTGATGGGTTAATGGGGACCCATTGTCTCACTTTCCATGGGTCAATTTGTATTTCAATTGGTATGGAGGACCTTTTTTCTTCAGCAAATTATTGGTGTATGTCACCCAAAATCATAAAACGGATTGATGCCCATGTTTACCTTGTGTCTCATTCCAAAACTGACCATTAGCCCCATCCCTTATGATAAGTACTGCATATTCTCTTTATCTCTTTTTCCTCATTATTCCTCTTTTTTTCTCTCTCCTTTCACTTTCTTCAACAACATGGTGGGGGGGGGGGTAGTAGTATAGAAAGAGAGAAAAAAGGAGATGGTATAATGATAATATATAGCAATGTGATAAATTATCACTGATAACAGATAAGAAGACCACACAGATTTGTGTTTTATTCTAACAGCATTTGTACCTTTATTGCCAGATACAAGTATATACATATATCTCATAAGTATTTAAAAACCTACAAAAATATACTTGAACAAGCTTGAAGCATTATTTAATCTAGCTTTAGCTCGTATCAAAATTCTAGGAACACATGAAAGTCATTCGAATTCTTAAGATAAACTCCTTTGGAATTCTATAACATGGAACGATGATAAAGGAATGGAAATGACTAGAAAGAATCTACGTATCCCATAAAAATGAGCTATAGCCTGACTGTTATTTCAGGAGTGGCAACTACTCTCAGACTCAACTGGTATGACAAGCTCCTCCACAAAATATAGCCATAATAGAAAAAAAAAATCCTAAGGAATTACAACATTCAAAAAGTATTTGGAGGTAGCTTGCAGCAAGGCAGTGAGTGCCATATATGTACAAATATATCACAACACACACTACATGCAAAAATAAGTAAATACTAAAAAAAAAACAAATGTAATCATGAAATTATTACTCAGTTTTTGTGTGTGTTTGTGTTTTTGTTTTCTTTCAATTTTTCATTCATCTGCTAAAGACTGAAATAAATCATTAAAAAAGGGAAATTTACAGATGGTGCTCCATATGAAATCAGAGGACAAGGGTAAACCAGACTGAGATTATTCACATTCACTGATCCATTCATAGTGTTTCTTGGAATCTCTGCTCCGCCCATTTAAATATGCGCAGTAAATAAAAGGGGGGGGGGGCACCACAACTCGATCACTCTGCACAGCAGAGATCCAGTGCATGGATTGCTTTAGGGAGCTTTTTTTCCACCTCCATATATCTTACAAGAAAGTATGCAAGTATGTGTACACCTCAATGACTAACCAGTGGCTTATTTCATGAGATGGCCAAAAATGTACCTTGATCCCAAGTTTTTTTTTCATTAAATCTGATCTCAAGATGGATCCGAGTTGATGAGATTAAAGACACTACAAGTACAAGCCATTTTATAGTACTAGATAAATTGTCTATTACAAAGGCACCACATGCAGGTGGACAATAGACCTGTTTACTAATCGTCTAATGTATTCAAATTTATGCACATTTCTCTCCAGAACTCTTGGTTACCTACTATTCAGTTATGCATAATGGCATCTGAATAGATGGAATCCAGTTTGCACACATTAGTTGTTGCTACATTGGGCAAGCCTCCGGCAAGCTTCTTAGTTGTCAAGGAAAATTTGGGTTCAACAAGTATGCATGAAATTAGTAAACAGGTCTATTCAATAAAGCACACAAGAAATTTTAAACAGTTGGCCTGGAATGATATATGTTCATGCTTAAATATAAAGCTACACTTCTACAAAATCACCATAGCATTCATACAATTCTCCATATCGCAAATACGAGATTAAACAGTAGAGGGCGATATTTCCCACACATGGTGCAGACAAGGGTACTTCCAGTTCCCATACAAACACATAGTCTTAACAAGTCCCATAAAAATTATAGTTTTGGGGCCTAGAAAATGCAAGGAACAAATTCTGATGCTACCTGCATAGATCTAATAAAATTATCAGGAGAGTTTATGAAACGTGAAAAATATTTTCGTCAAATGTAGGAACTGATAACTTGGCTGTACATTTTCTATGGAAGCCCAAAGAAATCTTGTTAATCGTTGGTACTGGATTTGTATCTGTGCATGTGCTGACCTGCGCGGTATGCGGGAAAAGTCGCCCTGTGCTGTTGAATCTCGTATTTGCCATATGGAGAATTGCCACACAACTGGACATGAAGTAATATTAGTCTGAAGCTTGATATGCTTCATGAGTTAAAGTGATTTAATACATAAACATAGCATTCATGATTGTATTATTAGAAAATTCTTTTTCCAAAAAGTGAATACATTCAAGGTATACATGTGATAAGATGTGTGCATCATGATTGAGCATAATTGAGCAAAATATAGAAAATCAACTACATGATGAAAACACTGAAAAACACTGAAAAACACTGAAAAACAGATATAAAATGGAAAATAAAAGGAGGAAGCATAGTATTTCCTTTTACAAAGTACACACTACATACACACTAAAAGTTCTGAATTGTTTGTGCATAGGTTTCAAAAAACAAAAAAAAAAGTATAATCTAATTATACTTTTATAATCTAATTATAAAAGTTAATTCATACAAGGCATGATCAAAAACAAAATTGCAATCTCATGATTAACAAAATAGCATACATAATATGTGTATCCTATATCCAGCTGTCATTTATCATTTTCAAATTGGCAAATGAAGATTTCATGCAATTTGAGATAGAAGAGAAAAGTTTTTGAAAAAGCAGAATAGCAAAAGTTTTGAGAGAATTTCACAAACAATAAGCAAGTTATAAATGTTGGAAAGTTCAAAATGTGTGATATACATATGGAGAACTCTCCCATTTCATGTGTAAAAAAACAAACAAAAACCTCTGTCAGTTTTAAGAACATTTTTGTCTGCGATATATTATGGGTAACATATGTATAGCAGTTCTCCTGTGAAAGAAAAGGTGTGTTTCACCATAAGAACTAAGAAAAGCAATACTTTTGACTAATTAGTGTACAACACAAAATGGAAAATCATCCTTAGACTAAAGATAAGGAGATCTCCATATTGGCAACACTGTCAAGCTATATGATGTCATAAATGTACAAGGAGAAATTTTCCAATTGTTTTGTATACAAATTCCTCAAAGTATCGCTTTCCTCAACTTTAAAGGTGAAACACACTTTTTAGTGATTTCAACTTTCGAAAATTCAAAACTTCCTCATTCTTGGTTCACTTTATCTTGAACTTTCTCTAGTATAATTTTGATTTTTCTAATTGAATCCCAGCCATTTTCTGTGAAAGGAAATGTTCCACAACTTAAGAATGGTACATTCATACACTCTGATATGAGCAGGAAAACGACTGAAATAAATCACTATTTCAGTAAATTCAGCATTCAACAAATGACTGTTCTTGTCATGTGATAAGGGATAAAAACACTGGAATATTTCTTAATAATGATTACTGCTTTAGGTATATTATTTATCAGGCATTCATGATCAGGCATACTTAAAAATTTTCACCTTTTCACCAAATATGTAAGAGAAATTTCTACAAGATTCAAAGTAAAATTCTTTAATGATCCATGCAAACAAAGCATAGAAATTTTGCTTCCAGTGGCATTTCTAATCCACCAAATCCATCAATTCATCATTTTCATGTAATAGTCGTGAATGTTACGGAAACTGGAAATAAATAGCAGAAACTGGAAATAAATTAAACAAAAGCCATTTTTAGTAAATAGTGGAATGTGATTTGTCAGAGTTCTTCTGTTTACTCCAAACAGTATACTGCATAGAAAATGTATGACTGAGGAAATTACACACTAAGATAAAAGCAAACTCTAAATGTAAAACATCAATCACACTAGCAAAATAAAGGCAAAGGTAAATTATCACAACGTATGATAGCTTTTCAGCATTTTGAATGTGAAAAACTAAAAACACACACACAAATTTATATTATCAACATGGGGGGTGGGGGGGGGCAGTCAAATATATTGCTGTATCCATGTGTGATCAGAAAAACACATGTAGGGTGCCAAAAAAGCCAAAATCAGGAGAAGGGGTATGTTTTGTTTACAATTTGTTAACATGCATTTAGTGTATCCTTTTCCCCATTCTTGGTCTGAACTTTGTGAAGCCTCGTATTTGTGGTATGTTCGAGAAGGTTAAACTCATTCAGGGGGTAAATTTTTAGAAAAGAGGGTAAAAAAAAAAAAGAAAATGGGGTGATTTTGACCACTGGATAGAAGTAATTTAGGTTGTTTTTGGAAAACCTGCGGCCAAGAATGTGTATACTGACATTTAGGGGGTAAATTTTTAGAAAAGAGGGTAAAAAAAAAAAAAAGAAAATGGGGTGATTTTGACCACTGGATAGAACTCATTTAGGTAGTTTTTGGAAAACCTGCGGCCAAGAATGTGTATACTGACTGCCTCTCCCCCCCCCCCCCCCCCAATTAAAACATGAAAAAGAAATTCTACACTGCAATATTGCACCCATCATCATAATTCTATGTAATATATTCAACAGTACCTAAATCCAGTAAAAGCTTCATTTTCATTTTACTTCAACCACAAAAATTTGGGCATACAAATTACAATAATTACCTTTTACCAATCATATTGGCATTGCTGTATACATGCGTGACCAGAAAAACACATGTAGGGTGCCAAAAAAGCCACAAATCAGGAGAAGGGGTAGGTTTTGTTTACAGTTTGTTAACACTCATCCTTTTCCCCATTCTTGGTCTGAACTTTGTGAAGCCTCGTATTTGTGATACATGCATGTTTGAGAAGGCTAAACTCATTTAGGTGGTAAATTTTTAGAAAAGAGGCTAAAAAAAATCAAAAATGGGGTGATTTTGACTACTGGATGGAACTCATTTAGGTGGTTTTGGAAAACCTGCGGCCAAGAATGTGTATACTGACTGCCCCCCTCCCCGATTAAAACATGAAAAAAACATTCTACACTGCAACATTGCACCCATCACCATAATTCTATGTAATAAGTTAAAACAGTACCTAAATCCACTGATAGGTAAAAGATTCGTTTTCATTTTCATTTTACTTCAACCACAACAAATTTGGCTTACAAATACATTACGTTCTACCCATCATATTGGTATTTTACTAAGAAAACTACATGTATATATTGACCAATCAATTATAATTAATCATGCGATCAACTACACATATATTTTGACAACACTGTAATATCAGTTTAATTGGTCATGTGTCTAGAGGATTTGAAGAATAATACAAAAATACTCTTGAAGTGAATAGACGAACTTGTGTGATAATATTTTTGGCCCATACTTATCTCGTTTTTATTCAATCAAGGAATGATTTTAGTGCAATCAAACCATACACTTTGATTGTATTAGATGTGATTTTAAAGAAGTTCCTGCAATAATTTTATATAGTAGAAATAACATGGAACAGACAAATCATTCAATGCCAAATATGGCACAAAATACTACATGTAAAGTTAATATGGCACTTCTGGCTTGCATGGAGACTAAGAAGAGAAAAGTAAACAAACTTGTCATCAATAAATTAGAAATAACGTCCCATGTGGAAAGGACATAGGTCATATACTACCAATTTTGAACATTTTAACGAGAGGAAAAACCAGCTGCATAGGCCTAGTCTCCATAAACTGTGTCCACAGTAACAAAGTGTTACCCACTGTGACCAGACTGACTCACAGCAGCCACAGTGAAACACTGACCTAGTTGATGTTGATCCAATATGGTCACTGTGAAGCAGTTGCAGTGTGACCCGCTGTGCTTACTGTGAAACTACTACACAATGCAACTGTTGAAGAATCTGATGCAGGATGTAATTAACTGTGGCATGCAAAGCGAAACTGTGGCATCCTGGGTCCCACTATGACCTCAATGGAAAAGTGTGTCACACCTTCTCTGTAGTCACAGTGTGACGTATTCCAAATGCGTCCCAATGTAACCACAGTAAAATAGTGTGACACCATCTTTGGCCATGTTGAAAAGTTTGACCTACTGTGTCCACAAATTTGACAATGTGAACACACTTTATCCAACATTTATTCTGTTTTCACATTGTGTGTTTACACACTACAGAGGGACCACAGAAAGAACCGTAACACCTTTAAAATTTGAAGAAAAAAAAATGCGAGAAGATTGTGTGTACACTATATTCACAATACATTCACACATTTTTCTCCCAACTAAATGACACTATGTTCTTTCCACTATGGACAAGCACTACACTGCAGTCTTGATGCATATCATCATAACTCATCAGTGGACTTCTTTTTCTTATTCTTTTTCACAATTTTTTCATAGTCTTCCCCAAATCCCCAGAACGATGTTGGCTTACCCACTACGTCCCTCTCTCTTTTGGCAAATGAAGAGAATGTTGAGAGACAGTTGCAGATGTAATGATCAGACTTGGCTAGAATGGCGAGGTCCACATGTGGCTCCGATGGTTTGTGCTGAACTACCTTGACCTGAGAGGTAGATAACCAGAGTCAACGTGAAATATATTTGAATAAACACAACTCTAACAGCTATATCAATAATCACAGTGATAACAATCATACCAATAACGGGGCGTTCAGATGTGAGGCAATGTTGTGGCGCCACATTTTAGTATACAAGTCTATGGAGTATGAGGCGACAAAAAAATGCCAAGGCAGGACACATTTTTTCTGCTGACTGGCTGCCAAAAAATGCGCACTTATGAAATTCCTAAAAACTTAGCGCAAAATATGTTGTCATGAGATTGTCTGCATAAGTTTTAACAAAGTTCTCTTTTGAGAGTTGACACATTTATACGTGTTCATTAACATAAATGACACCACAATGTCGCATCATATCTGAACACTAAAAATTTTGTGCTGCCACAATGTTGCCTATGTCTGAACACCCCTTAACAATGACAACCAAAATAATGTCAATCTAACACCAATAATAAGCTCTACTAAAAAGCAATAGACATGTCAATGCATACTTTAAATCTGCAAAATTACTTTGGTCCTTCCACATCAAATTTGCCATGCCATAGACCTTTCAAATCAACCTCCTTCCCCTCCAAAGTAACGGTGAAAGTCATATCTACTTCCATTTGAACCAACAGTAAATAATCTATGCGGAGAATCCTGCTAACAAACCGTGACTGCATATTTGAAGGCAACCTTTTTTTTCATACCCTTGAAGTCTGGTTCGATATCTAATACAATAAATACCCCCTTAGCATTGGTCTTATTTGGTCCTTCTAAATCACCCCCTGGGAGACCTCAAGGCCTTATCTTAAAGTCCCCAGTTTTCCTCAATACGGAAAACAGAAAAATTTCACAGAATTCGGGAAGAACACGGAATTCACTGAATTTCATGGAAAACACGATTTTTCAGGCCAAAAAAAAATCTGAGTTATGAAAAATACAGTGTACATGAAAAACAAAGCAAAATCCAATAAAGCAAATCTGTGCATCAGCGGAAAATCTGGATCAAACCTGTTTGCAGTGTTTAGTGTGTGTTCGCCAAGCTTCATCTGCATACTGCAGTGCGTGTATATTAGTGTAACTTACGTTTTTCTAAGATTTTTACTATTTATAATTGCTTTATCATATGTTTTGTACATGCCATGAAAGAACATGGAATTTGAAGCTTAGAACACAGAATAACACGGAATTTGCATTGTAGAAAACGGAAAAGTGGGGACTCTACCTTATCCCCTTCAATTTGCAGCAACAGTAAATAATTTCTACTGAAAAGTAAGTTTAAATCTACAGATTTTACCTTTGTAGGCAGAGCCTTTTTCAAGCCCTTGATGTCTGGATCCACATCTGATGCGATAAACACCCCCTTAGCTTTAATCTTCTTCACAACAGCTTTAATCTGTTCTTTGACAAGATCAGATGAGGGCTTGCACATGTCTTCAGATAGATCACCAAACTCGTTCTGATAGCCAAGGCACTGGGGCGAGGCAAAGAGTTGTTTGCCACTATTTACGTGCCTGCAAGCATTTATCTGGAAAGATAAGAGATAAAACGTAGTGAGAAAAACTGCTGATATTACATTGAGAGTCGGCATAAATATTCAAAAAGTCCACACATGGATGGGCAGAAGGGGGTTGGGAAAGTGGTCAGCTCTTTATCTACAACCAATTTACAGTAAAGTCCATCCAAAATAATGGATGGAGCATATCTGGCAAATTATCCTTTGACACTGGTAGAACAATATGATAGTCATTCCAATTTCCTTTCTGCTACAAGGATAAGATACAGGGAACCTGTACACAAAAACCATCCAAGGGAGAAAATGAGAACAGCCTTAATAGACCAATCTGAGAAGCGATTTGTGGGCAGCGCCATTACTGCGGTGTCCCCAAGTTTGTTCGTATCATAGTGCGTATATAACTGTGTGGTTGGGAATGGATTTCTCTACTGTGTGTGTGCTACCAAAGATCATAAATCACACGCTCCGTAGTCTTTGCGTGCTACACAAAGCTGTGGGACACTTCAGAAATGCACCACACTAACTCTATGGGGACACCGCAGTCTGTGGCTGATCATCTGCTGCCCTCAACGATAAGCCAGATTGGTCTATAGACAAGTGGTCTTTCGGTGGCTTTAGAACATGGTTCAATGAGAAAAAAATGTTCAAGGGAAACAGACATAGGGAAGATGGTTCTTTTGTCCAGGGCCCCGTTTCATAAAACTTGTTATCAGTAACAACTGCCACATTGCTGTGACAAAATTGCTCTCAGCCAATCAGATGCAAGGATTTTGGTAACTTATAACAGTTATTGCAACTTGTTAGTGATAACAAGTTTCATGAAACGGGGGCCCAGGTGGTTGATGAAGCAGGTTGGACTGTAGTATCTGTAATGCTTCACTCACCCAGTCTGAGCCTTGTCGCATGTGAACTCCCACAAATGGACCTGCAGAGAGGTTCTCCTCTATAAACTGATCAGCTTTCTTCTCAATCTCCTCAGACCAGTGAAGATATCGGTGGAGTTCTCTGTTTTCCTTCGTCACTGGGAAGGCAGCTGGCGCACCCGAGAGCGCTATCACTGGGTATTCCGATACTGGAAATCTGGATGATCAAAAGCAGCTTAGTGCTACGATTTTCATAGATACCGGTATATCACATATCACATCATTGGGTATTCTTATTCAGCATATCTTGGTGGTGGTTTTGAAAGCATCCTTGTGTTATTGCTGCTGATAATATCACTGCCTCTAATGACTCCTTGCAATGGAATAGTAGAACCATACTCTAATATGAGGCAGAACAAACTCCACTGGAAGAATAAGAGAGGCTGTACATTTTCACACTATTCAGGGCACATCCAAACAGATACTTAGGCCAATATACTCTCTTTTTAGTCTATTCAATGCACTATGCCATTCTCAAACATTATCATATTGCATCATCAGCAACACTAGCTATAATAAAACTCTGAAGGAGCGATTAAAATTGACATTCTCAAACTTCTGAATTTAACAATTAAGGTGAATGTTTCATGTACGCATTCCATTTTCCCAATATTATAACATAGGCACAGGGTAGTATTATACAAGTTAAACTTGTCTCATATGACAAGGGTCACATACAAAAATAATTTTTTTGTAATGTTAATGAAGGCAATTAACATTACATTTTGCACATGTGAATTGCAGGTCCATTTTCATGTGCTGTTGCATTTGCAACTGAAAAGGATGCATGAAATTCACAAAAAGTAAACCCTTGTAAAATTTGCAACTTGCATGGTGAATTTCCATTCCACAGATCATGGCATCATACCTTTCCTCCCAGGTCTTGCGTACGTGTGGTACATGTGTGTTGTAGGAAAGTGGACCGTATTCCTGATATTCATCAAAGTCGATTTTGAAGTTATCCCAGAACGGGCCAAAAGGATTGCCTTCTTTCATCTTACAGTCTCCATCACTTCGGTACTTATAGCAGAATCCTGGAGAACAGAAAAAATAAGATAGAAACAACAATGGTGAGCAATAAAGGAGAATGAAACCCTGGGGAAATATCAGTTTTAATAAAAAAAGAGAGGATAGAGAGAAGCAATTTTTAAAAGTTCCATCAAAATAGGTTATGAAATGAGAAGGTTATGAGAAGGTTATGGAAGTTTGACAAGTTTCAATTTACTTTCTGTGGCGATCCTCAAATTGGCAGTGTTCATTAAAAATGGCAATTTTAGTAGGACAACTCCCAATACGTTTCACACACACACACACACAATCACATATTTTCTCATTATCTCTAAAGATGCTGCCTGTCTCTTTGTGAACTCAACATATGTCGTGTCAAATACATTTTCCCCAGGATATATCAGAAGGGGGAGGGGGGTCAGACTTGACCTACATGTAGCACAAATGCACTTATCTTAATACCCCTTAAACCAACCGACATATTTTCAAGTCAAGTTAATCAGGAAATGACAGTGTCAAAAGTAGGGGTAAACAATAGATTTAATAGCACTCATTCATAGCGTTCATCCATACCCTTGCGTTTCCCTGCTGGCCACAATCCCGGAGCAAGCTCATCCATGAATGTTTCCATGGTGATGACCCGATGATACTCACGGAGTGGGTCGACCTTGAAGTACTTGTCAAAGGGAATTTGAACCTGGAGAGGTTAAAGTTTACAGGAGCTTTTTCAATACACAGTACAAAAAAACTTCTGTTCTCACCGAATTTCAATGAACATGGGTATACCATGCCCCAATGGAATATTTAGTTGATCTCTGAAAGATAATTGCCAGATACAAACCCTACGCAACTTTTTTTTTATTTATTATTGATAAAGCCTTTTAAGATCCCTCATACAATTTCAGAACTGCAACCATATATATCATTTTCAGATTTATAAATCTCAAGAATCCTGAACCTTTATGCATTTCCAGAGTTAGGAACTTTCAGAATGTTTTGAAAATGATGTAGGAGACACATTTATTTTCACGTTCTACAGAATAAAGTACGTACATGTATCAGTGGTTCTGTGGAGATGATACAATGGAGCAAGGCCTGTCTTCCCATAATGTATTCTATAGACCTGTTTATCAATGTTATTCATACTGCAGTAACCAAAGCTTCTCCTGAAAACTCACCCTTGCTAGAGGCTTGCCAAACATAGGCATTTCCTGAAACTTCCTTGAATTTTAACGGTAATGTGCATAGAGATTTTTGTATTTTGTACTCTAACAGACTAACTTATATTACTAATGCAAAGTCGATTCCATCGTAAGAGATGACGCTGTAAATAATAGGCGAATTTAACCTATCAGTTATGCTCAACTAATGTTACAAGCGTTGACTGCCATTGTTGACTCATGGCACACGTACAGTGTATACCATTCAAACCAAACAATGTGGCGCTCTTGGGCCCTGTTTCATAAAACTTGTTATCAATAACAAGTTGCAATAACTGTTATAAGCCACTGAAATCCTTGCATCTGATTGGCTGAGAGCAAATTTGTCATAGAAATGTTGCAGTTGTTACTGATAACAGGTTTTATGAAACGGGGCCCTGGATTTTCATCCATAGCCAATGAAGAGTTGGTAGCAACCAAGGGTTCTCAAAGAAGAAAAAAAAACTTAGAAGTGATATGAGTAAACAGGGCCCCATTTCACGAAACTTGTTATCAGTAACAACTGTCACATTTCATGACAAATTTGTTCTAAGCCAGTAATATGTAAGGATTTCAGTAGCTTATAACAGTTATTGCAACTTGTTACTGATAACAAATTTTATGAAACAGGGTCCTGTTTACTCAAAATGCCTATCTATGGACTTACAGAGCTTCCATGTATAGGGTATTCAATCCATGGTGGAAGAATCAGTGTTCGGTCCAGGCCGTGGGCGAAAGAAAGAACTCCCAGAAAATGGTCTGCTTGGTTCCCAAAACGACCTGATAAAATGAAAAAAAAAAAAAAAATTTTCATAAATTTTTCTTTGAACAATTAAAATTAGATCACATTAAGCATAACAAGGAGAGTACAGTGTAAGAGGATAAAATGAGAAAAAAAATATTTGTGTGATATTTTGGTTTTATTTAAAATAAGGACTCCTTTCTTTGAGAAGATCAAGTAAATATTCAAAACTATCAACATATTGCAACTTCAACTTGTTATGAAGCTGCTGGTGTTTGTTGGAATGCATGGAAATATAATTCTTTCAAAAATGATTTTCAGGAACCAACTAATAGCATTTGGATGTGTAGGGGAAAATGTCACACACATATCAAGATGGGACTGCCTCCTCATCAATACCGGGTATATTCAAGAGGAGAAAATGTATATCAGTTGTATGATGGGGGTGGAATAATGTATGATGGGGGTGGATTAATGTATGATGGGGGTGGATTAATATATGATGGGGGTGGACCTAAAGCTACGCACTTTGTTTTCAGCAGCTAAAAAGTAACAAAAATCATTGGTTTGTGTAAATTTCTTTTCTATATCTTGGTTCCACATACTCTAAAGCTGATTTGTTGTGAATATAACAACAGACAAATGTCAGGAACGCATATTTTCAAGTTGATATCAACGTCAGTGTCAAATTTTGTTTGAAAGAATGAAGGGGTTCTAAAACGACACACATGCAATTAGTGAATGCAAATCTTGATTTGGGAAATGACTGGTTTGAATTTTACCCCGATTTCTAACTAATCATATTGCAAGGAATTCAGGAAAATTACTGATTCTTTTTGGCAAACCTGGCTGATACTCTCTTTGCTTAGTCACACTGGAAGTTTGCCGCACTGAACACGTTGCATTGCACATATTTGCAGCGTGCACGGCTTTAGGACCCCCGACCAAACTTGGTACGAGTTGACCTATCAACATACCCATGCAGGGGCAGTAGACTACATATCCCTTGGAGTCAACTGCATTGGTTTCAGATCCAAAGACGACTTCAGAGAAATTGAGTGTCAGCAACAAGAGGTTGAAGCTCCATGACATCAAAGATATCTTCGTCTTCAAAATATCCATTGCAACAATTTACTAGCTGTAAGATGAGCGAGGAAATAGGAAGAGTAAAGAGTTATCCAATCAACCAATCTCTGAAGTGTTGCAGAAGTTTACACTTTCATAAACTAATACATATTTTTTTTAAAGAAAGAATGAAAAAAAAATGCCATATTCACAGAGTGACAGCAACAGCAAAAAAAAAAAAAAAAAAAAAAAAAGGAACAAACAAATCAACCAAAACAAAAAGACACAAAAAGACATAGTCCAGAGAGCTAAGGTAACTTGTAGGCTTATCATGTTTTTGCAGATCTCACTCACCTGCTCACTCATGATTGGAATCATTTTGCCAATTACAGTGTATGTCACTTTCTTTGGTCATCCTGATCTGATCCTTCAGATCTCGAGATAAATGAGAGTGTGCTGTAATGCACACATGTCAGAATTTTGCATTACCAGTTAAGAAAACCTCATCAATTCAAGGCTTAATTACGACAAGGATTTAGTATGCTATAGTAATAACAGGTTATTGCACTTATGGGACATGTAGAAGCTGTGCACAAATTCGAAAAGTCGAACAATACCGAGACAACTTTTCACAATTTCAGAGGCAGGGACTGCCAGTCCATGGAGTCAGACCTCTGAGTCTGAGCAAGCAGCTACACTAACAATTAACACAGTGTTGAGGAAGTTGAAGAAGCAACTCAGACATAGCTACTGGTCTTATCAAAATAAGATGTTCTGCCCAGATGACAAGAACAACAAAGCCTTTTGGAAGTACATCAAATCAAGAAAACAGGAATCTCATGGAGTGTGATCCCTCAAATGTGGGCCAAACTTGATTTCAGACAGCAAAGGAAAGGCTACAACCCTGAACAACCAGTTCCAGTCAGTCTTTACCATCGAAGATCATTCAAGCATCCCTGAGCTTGGGCAGCCTAGGTATCCAGATCGTATCGAGATCTCCTCAGATGGGGTCACCAAACTGCTTGAATCCCTAAATGCCAATAAGGCTACTGGACCACATGGCATACCAGGAAGAATACTGAAGCATTATGCCAAAGAGATTGCACCAATCCTCACTTTTATATTCCAGCAGTCCCTCGACAGTGGAATGGTACCTTCTAACTGGCTTCATGCGAACATCTCATCAATCTTCAAAAAAGGGGACAAGAGCATGGCTTCAAATTACCACCCTGTCTCTATTACAGCTATCTGTAGCAAAGTGTTAGAGCATATAATATTCAGCAACATCATGGACCACTATGATGACAACAGCATCCTGACTAACGCTCAACATGGTTTCAGACAAGGCCACTCTTGCGAGAGCCAGCTGATCCAGACAGCACATGACATAGCATACTCACTAGATCAGAAAGAACAGATTGACGCTGTGGCACTGGACTTCTCAAAGGCTTTCGACCGTGTCCCTCACAAACGCCTCCTGAAGAAACTTTGTCACTATGGGATCAATGATGATCTCTTACAGTGGATGAGAGTCTTCCTTACAAAAAGGCTTCAGCGAGTTGATGGAGAGGCATCTGACTGGGTGCATGTTATCTCAGGCCTACCACAGGGCACGGTGTTAGGCCCGCTGCTGTTCATCACCTTCATCAAGACATAGCCAAAGGAATCTCCTCCACATTCAGACTCTTTGCTGATGACTGTCTGGTGTACAGACCTATCAACAACCCTGATGACAGCAAGACACTACAGCAGGATCTCAAGAAGCTGAATGCGTGGGCTATCACATGGCAAATGGAGTTCAATGTAGAGAAATACTACCACATATCATTCACCCTCCGGCACAAGCCCATTACCTGCACATACGCAATAGGGGATACTCATATCACACCGGTCACAAACCTCCGATACCTAGGGCTCACATTCTACTCTACTCTATCATGGTCAGACCACATCAGTAACATTACATCTCGGGCCAACAAGATGCTAGGGCTTGTGAACAGAAATCTACGGAAGACATCACAGAAGATTTGCCAACAAGCCTACTTTGCACAAGTTACATGTAGACCACGTAGAGTACTGCAGCCCAGTTTGGAACCCCCACACAAACAAACACATCACCCAGATTGAAACAATCCAAAGGCGTGCAGCAAGGTTTGTCCTTCAGATGTACCATCGTCCTGAAAGCGTCTCAGCCATCATCCAACACCTGACATGAGAGAGTCTGGAAAGGCAAAGTTCCATATGTACCCCCCGCTAAAAAAAAAAATGAAGTTCAGAGACACCGTATTTTCCACTGTTTTCTTCTTAACTCTTTGTTTTTCTTGACTTACCATGCCTACCTACGTGACTCAAACCCGGGGACATCCACCTCTCAAGACCGACGCCTTACCTATCGAGCTAGTGAGAGATTGCTGGAAGTGAAAGGTCTCATAATGATTATAAGCCAAAAGTCACGATTAGTCTAACTCCCAGGATGCATTGCTCTTATTTTTATGACTAAATAAATCGATGTCAATGTGAAATGCACGGTTTATGGGTAAGCACTTAATTCTGACGGAATAAACCCATATTTCTTTATTTATAGCTTTTTTTTCCATGTTCAGTACCGTATTTGATATTATGATTAGACTTATCATTCCAAGTCATATCCTTACATTTTTTTTTCAATTTTAGCGGGGGGTACATATGGAACTCTTGCCGCTTGCTGCAAGCCTAAGCTTGATGTTCAAGGTACAGCACAAGATGGTAGCCATCGATCCTCTGCAATACACAACACCCATGATACCAAGTAATACATGCCAATACCACCTAAGCAAGCTTCAGTTAATTCACTCTCGCACCCAACTCTACCGGAACTCGTACTTTCCTCGAACAATAACAACATGGAATGCGCTCCCAAACAACACCCTTGATGCCACTTCATTGGAGGCTTTCAAGGGAGCTCTTCCACTCAGCATCTAAGCTGAGGACCAGTTTTTTACTTGCACATTGTTATAAGCACCAACAATTAAGCATGACAAGCATACACTGCAACTAGGCACCTATTCAATTTCAAGTCTATTTCCTCTGCATTACATCCTAACTTATGGATCTTGCAGAGTATTCCTGTGCTGTAGAAGTAGAAGTAGAAGTCAGGGGCACATTTTATGAAACCGTCATAACTACAAGATCAACGACATCTCGGAGTTGTCGGTCATCTTGTCTGCTAAGTGTTTCACAAAGCCGTCTTTGCCAAGACCAGCAACAACTTCCCTGACAAATGACTTGTCGCTCCTCCGAACATGTCATATCTTTTTAGCACGCCATCACAGGTCACCTTTTCGTCGGCTATGGGCAGCTCACGGGCAGCAAAATATAAGGAATCTTTATTTATTTAATACAAACATTTCTTGAGTTCCAGACTCTCATTCCATAACCAGTTAATACTGATGTTGATATAAAAGTGTAAGTGAAATAACCTATATGTCTTAGTGACGTTTTAACCCTCCAGCAAGTAATTGCGATTAATATTGATTATCCTCCCATCAGTTTCCCATAGAAAACGGAGCAGTCTGTATTTACAGGCCCGTAAGTACGATGACAATTCAACACGTACGTATGAACTTCTTCCATATTTCCCTTTTTTACAACTATTTATTGAAATCATATAAAATTTATTTTTTAATGAATTAATGTCAAAATTTCGATCACAGATTATACCAATTCAGTATCTTTCAAAAATTAAAACAAAATATGGGTCTGCTTTCAACAATTTGTCAATTACAGTGTCCTCTTATTCTATATTCGCAAAGCGCAACAGCAGCTTTTCGTTTATTGTCGATTTTAGAAATTCTCAGATGTCACAATTAATATATTTTTTTCACGTGAATGCAATGTTTAGACTCTATATTAATATTATGTTTATCAAATCCCATTGATATTTTCTATACTTTTCCAACAAGTCTAAATTGTGTTGGAATGATTGATAATATTCATGCCAGTGATTTGTGATCAAGGCTATCTTTTTCAGCCGATAGTATCGATATCTTGGATTTGTGAGATGTCAGGCTTTCGTGAAACACTTTGTCAGGTTCTTGACATCTCCGTAGATCATCGACAAGAGATATGACTGTCAAAGTGTCATGGAGTTGGTTTGGCCATATCGTGGTTTAGGAAACCACTCGTTCATTTGACGCACGCACTTGTGTACAAAGAGAATGGAGGTGGAAATAGGAAACCAATGGCAATGCGTGTGACTGAATAAAGCGCTGCTGTACAAACTAGTGAACGGTGGTTTCCTATTTCACGATAATGCCGTTGGTTTCATGAAACGCGCCCCAGGCAGAGAGTGTCAAAGTAAAAAAACAAAAAACAAAAAAAAAAAACACTGCATCTACAAATTATGAAATAAATAAAATAATCTACCGTACTAATACTTATGACTAAGGTTAAATCTAAGCTACAAATATGACAAAGCATTACGATAAAAACCTGTTGATGGCTACCTTACCCAGAAGACTACCCAAGAGTCTGTATCCTGCACAATTAAAGTGATTTCGTTAAATCGGTACTGTATTGCAAGACTAGACCGACGTCGTGCTCCAGCGGGCATGCAGCAAGTCCCGGGTGGCGCGGCGGGAAGCAACTCGGGAGACCGCCGCGTTGAGCTAGCTGAGCTAGCTGAGGCGAGGATGACTGAAAACGTGATGACGTGCCGTCGGTATGGTATCCTTGCACAGAAAATTTTAAATGAAAATAATTTAGGAAAGGGCTTTTTCATTTTTGGCTCTACTGAGCGCATGATTAGTCTATTAAAATTGCTTCATTAGTCGGCAGGGGTGGATCCAGGATTTTTTTTTTAAGTTTACGGGATTTTTAAATTCCCCAGATCTCTGAAAAGAAAGATAAAATTTTACAAAAAGGAAGGAAAGCAAGAAACATATTATCCAGCACATTGTAAGGGAAATGGGGTAGAGCCCCACTATACCCCTCCTCCTCTGATCCTATACAATAACATAATTCTGTTTGTGTCATGATATAGAATAAGCCTTCTTTGTGATGATGATGATGATGATGATGATGATGATGATGATGATGATGATGTGATTGTGGTGGTAGTGGTGGTGGTGGTGGTGGAGGAGGAGGAGGAGGAGGAGGAGGAGGAGGAGGAGGAGGAGGAGGTAGTGGTGGTGGTGGTGGTGATGGTGGTGGTGGTGGTGGTGATGACGATATATAACGCTAGTGATGATGACAGCCCCTGTAAAAAGTACCGTGTTACCCATGGTCATTTGACTGAAATTACCATCAAATCATGTAAATTACCATGGTACTTTTTAAAGGAGGGAGGAGTCATGGAAAATTTGTTGAAATCTGAAAGCAGCCTCAAGAGCGCTCAGCAATGCTAAGTTTCATAAATCGTAATTTGTTACCAGCCAGTAAGATCTTACTGTAGTAATTCATTTCAGTTTAATCCACTTCGTGTTGTATTGATATTTCCCAGCGGATATTAGCCGAATTGTAAAAATATTTACATATTACGAGTTACGAGTTTTATTAAACATTCACTGGAATACAAAGGATATAGAAAGAAAAGGTATTAAAACATCCGACACAGAGTATTAGAGCATAGAAATTTGAAACCTTGCTCAATGAAAGTATTGGTGATATATTGCAAGAATGCGAAATAAATGGGAAGAACGACGTCACCTGCTCCCACCCCTCACCGCTCAAAAAATGCACCATAACTTATGATTCCCCCTTTTTAATCCGCGCGCGCTCTCTCTCGCTCTGTCTGTCTGTCTCTCTCTCTCTCCTTATCTATCTGTCTATCTATCTATCTACCTTTCTTTCTTTCTGTCTATCCATCTATCTATCCATCCATCTCCAGCTCTTTTTATTTTCATTCGTCTCTGTCTTTCTCTCCCCTCTTTATCTCTGTCCTTTCTCCCCTCTCTCCTGTTAACATGGTAAAGATACGAGAGCTCGTGTCTTGATTTCTAGACTTTTTTCCCGTCCGAGTTCTTTAACCCAAATTACATGCATATGAGTGTCACGTCACTCATTTTCAATGTCAAACCTAAGATTATATCACAATGGGGACAAAATGTTCACCGACTTGATTTCAATAATTTTTCAATAAGGAATTTTAATCAACATACATTACAATACAACTTTGGGATCATTGCTCAATTACTGCAAAAATGAATGGATATCAGATTTAAATTCTATCAACTGTCACTAATTGTAACGATCTAAAAATTTCGTTAAAAGTATACACATGTATTGTTTTCGTAGGCATCATCTTTATCGTCTTATCATTCGAATAATCTCTTGCAAATTCATTACTTTAAAAAAAATTATAATCACGACACAGACGCTGAAACTAGAAAACTTGACGATAGGAAACTGAGTCATAAGCCTTAAATGTTCAAGTTGTGCAGCAATAGATATTCATATGAAGATAGTCGTGGACAAATTTGTAATTTTTATTTCATAATTTCTGAATCATGAAAACATTCAAGGAAAATAAAAAGGCTTAATGTAGCCTTTGGGAGAAAGAGTTTTTCTTTGAGTTCAGCAGTTTTTGTTGGACAGTAAAGCTTTGTCCGTGATGACAAAGACGGAGTCCGTGTTCCTTTGAGGTCGAGCTTCATTTGGCTTGTTTCATCCTGTCGCCGAGAAGCACGCCACCAGGGAGACCAATCTGCCAACGAGAGAGTGTCTGCATGATCAGGTTGATTCTGAAGGGGGGAAAAGAAATTGAGAAATCTATAAGAATGATGAATGTGAGAGGAGAAGAGGTTGGGGGCGACCGAAGACAGGAGAAATTGGAGAAACGGTGCGGTAATTAAAATGACTTAGGCCCTAACATCCATTTCCAAACAAAAAATTGCCTGAATGAATTTTGGTCCTTTGTTTTATGTTTTTCACAATAAAATGTAATACTGAGAAATAATAATCCCAACCATACCTTTCGATGGGGACGTCGAACTCGGCAGCGGCGAAGTCGATGAGCTCCTTGGAGTACTTCCTATTGTCTTCCTGATCGAGGAAGTAGTCGACGCTGGCTGCGAAAATCATGAGACAGGGGGCGTCACTGCCCATGCGGAACATGGTCTCATGACGGAGGGACACTGAAATGGCCTGGATGACAGGATGAGAGAGAGAGAGAGGAGGGAGGGAGGGGGGAGAGAGAGAGAGAGAGAGAGAGAGAGAGAAGGAGAGAAGGAAGTTATATTCCTATAATTCAGGGGCTTCCTATTTGAAACACTGAGGGTGGGGAAAGAGGTAGACCATGCACACTCTTAAACGAAAGGGTCAGCTGGGTGCAACCATTTTATTCTAGTCTCTTTTTTTGGGGGGGGGGGGGGGACTATTTTCTATTCGCATTTTGACTAGAACACAGTCATTTCTGACTAGAATATAGTAAGATGGCTAGATTAATTGCAATCAGCTTATTTCAACCAAATTTTAGTTTATTTGTAGAGTGTAGGATGGACCCAAGTTAACTGCTACTAATTCGGAACATGGACAGGAGAAGGTCTAGCGATATAACGTCCACAGTCAGAGCTTTGTCTTCCCCTAAATACAAACTGACTCTGATCGGACCTGGGTTCAAGTCTGAGTCATGTCTTTCGGGGGAGCGTTTCATGAAAGGACCTGTCGGATGTTTTATCCGACAAAGTCTGTTTTATCCGACAGTTGCCACAGTAACGATGCTTCTCAGCCAATCAAAATCAAGAAAAGATGTCAGATCTGACAACTTGTCAGACAACAAATGTTGATAAAACGGTCTCCAGATGGTGACGTAATGGTGAAAGGTCGGTCCCAGACATAAATAATCATATCCGATTGATACACGACTGTAAAAACTAAATACAACATCATTTATAGCGAGATCAAAATGGCCTTGACAACCAGCCGAATCATCAAAGAATGAGACTTCCAAGAGTTCATAATAGAGGTGTCGTGGTCTAGTGGATACGTCGCCGGACTGTAGATCACAAGGTTGGCGGGTCGAGTCCCGCCATGGCGCCAATGTCTTTTGGCAAGACATTAATCTTAATGTTGTTATTGTATATTCTATGTTGTTTTACAATAAAAACATATATATATAAAAAGACATTAATCTACAACTGCCACTCTTGACCCAGGTGTAGTAAATGGGAACCCCGGCCGGTAGGATGAATTTCCTTGAAATGCTAGAGCGCCTTAATGGCTGCCTTGCTAAAGCTGGGGGTAATAACAGTGGAGCACCAGGAGCGTCAATTCTGATGGACATGAGCGCTATACAAGAACCCACTATATTATTATTTGATTTCCTTCCTGGAGGCATACAAGAGAACAGGGGCGTAGAAAGCGGGGGGGGGGGGGGGGTCACATTTTAAGGTGGACTCATATATGTGTGTACAATTACAAAATATGTACAAATGGGTTAATCATCCCCCCCCCCCCCCAAGGTTTGAGGACCTGTCTACGCTAATGCAAGAGAAGTTATAATGCGCAGAAGTAGGAGTGCAAACAGATGCTCCTCATATATTCTCTCTTTGGGACACAAGATTTCGAGACAAGATTTAGCTGAATATACCGTAGCAAGTTAGCTGTGGAACGCCTGAATAACGCTTGCAATTTTATGAAATTTATAAAATCATAAGATTTAGCATGTTTAGTTTCAACAGTTCAGGATATGATTATTTCCAACATGTATAGCTGAAACATTAATGGTATATCATGTACTGAGTTGTTTCCGGACTTGGGTTTCGCATGTATCTTCAATTATATCGAATCTGAAAAAATAGAGGATTTTAGAGGATGGAAAAAAAAATAATGTGCATCAAGAAATTACAACATCAATGAATCATGACATTTCACACCTTTAACTATTACTCCCTAAACAAACATGAATAAAAATGCACTTTTAAAAATTGAATATGAGGTGAAGTTGCAAAGAAAAGCCACTGTGGGTATCAACATAACCATAACCGTTGACAGCTGGTCATAATAGTCCCTTCAATGGAAATCCCAAGTAGGAAAATAAAAGTGGTTCGCTGTAGCTCATTAAAAAAACACTTTCTGAACAAATCCAACTAAATTTTGAAATATGTATATATGTAATTTTAAAAAAAAACCTTTTCATTTTAGGGTTAAAATCAATGCTAACAACTACCCCTTCGATAGTAGATTCCGCTCTTTTGATACTAACGTGACTCCTATAAGCCCTAAATTAAAGTGTGGATTAGAGATACGCATTATGATTCCACGCAATACTTATTCCCTATAATAGGAGGGCCTACCATTCAGTTCGATAATGCGGGTAGTGTGATTAATGTGGGGGGGGGGGGGGGGGGTAGAATAAAAGAACGTAGAGGTATCCATTACAGACATTTTACTTATATAGTAAATTGCTTCGAAGGCAGAAAAATAAGAAATTAGACTTGGAACAAAATCAACATGAGTGTTATTTAAATATTATCATGTTCATTATTCAAATATTTAGTCCAGATCAGATGGAAAATATACCCACAGCGGAGAATAATAGACCTGTTTACTAATGGGGAGGGGGGATGATAATACAGGCCATTCCCCCGCCCAAAATATTGGGGATAGGGCCTATATCCCCCCCCCCCATACCTATGAACCAAACTCTCAAGTCAAGTACTTTTTAAAATCGAAGCAACGACAAAATAAAAACAGATCAGCAAAAAGTTGAAGGAAATCGGCCACGGAATAAGAACTTTATGCCTTCATGAAAATTTTCTGTTGTTGACACCACCATCGCTATTAGTGATAAAATTTGTGGACAACTCTCGATATGTTTTGTACAGAATTTAACATATTTCTTTATTTTCTTTCACGACTTTCGAGCGCCTCAACCCTCAAAAACTACCCCTTTCAAGCGATATTTTTAATTGTTGTGGCGCATGTGTAGAGCAATAAATTTGACTACCCCCACCCCCCCCCCCCCAGCCAGTCGGTCATATATCGAAATTTCAGTTCACAGTACCACTCCAGCATGCTACCTCATGAAATACTGTTTAAATGTTTTATCTTTTTTTTTTGGGGGGGGGGAATGACAAAAATTAAGAAACCAGTGTTACTTCATTGTCGGAAAAAGACAGTGATTTTCTGTGTGTGTGGGGGGGGGGGGGGGGGGGGGGAGGAGTGGAGGACAAAACAACATTACTTACAGGCAGTGGTTTTCCCAGTACTTCTGATACTTTGGTAGCGGCACGAGCTACGAATCCCTCGGGGAAGTTCGCTGTAGGGACATTGGTGACAAACTCGATGATAGGCATGACGTCTGAGACTGACTGCACACAAAACTCAACAGAAACTAAATTGAAAATGAAAATGATTCGCAAAGCTCCTTTCCTATTAACTTTCCGTGCGCGGGTCAAGTCCAACAACAATGGACAGACTGACACTGACTGGATTCTAGCTACTGGAATGATGCGAGGTGCTTGTAATGCTATTTCTATAACCATTGTCTGATCTCGATAGTTGAGCCCGTTTTTGCCAGGTATACCAGCATTTATACTAATTGAGCTTGACGCGGTACTTCCTAAGGGTGCACTCATCATTTCATGATAGGGGTATGGGGGGGGGGATCCCGGTGAAAGATCAAGCCGGAGCCCCTCCCCTTTTTGAAAGCCAATTGCCCGCTTCTATATGCACAATACTCCCAGAAAGTGAGCCTTGTCCTCTTTTTGGAGGTAATTTCTTCTTCCTCTTCTTCTTCTTCTTCTTCTTCTTCTTCTTCTTCTTCTTCTTCTTCTTCTTCTTCTTTTTCTTCTCTCCCCCCCTCTCTCTCTCTCTCTCTCGCTCTCGGGGGGGGGGGGGGGGGTCAATTTTTTTCCGGAATGTGTTTCCCTTCTGTTCAAAACTCCTATGTCCGCCCGCCCCTGTAAGAATATCTGGGCATTTTATTTATTACGGGTCGAGTTGAATTAGCATGCAGTGTATATAGACACGTGATAGAGGGAAAGTTGTGTTACACTGGGATAGAAATTCGGTATGCAAATAGAGGGAGAAAAGGGCCATAGACGTGGGCAGACTACATGTGCAATATGGGAGGGGTGCATTTCTTGGGTTTCACCCCCATGCTTTCTCTCTCTCTCTCTCTCTCTCTCTGCTTCACCTTAGGCCTATGTGGTAAGTCATTGAAAGGGGGACGGGGGATGCCTAGTACCTCCATTGCTACGCCTCTAACCATATATAAGCACATCATGTCCATTTAATAAGTTGTCAGTTTAAGTCCTGATAGTAATCTGCTGCCGGTGAATGAATGAAAAGTGAAACAAGATTTTAGTCGCTTTCCTGCACGAGTTTCTCAATGGATTTTTTTTTTAAATCTCGTGACTGGTGAACGGAAGTTAATGCCATTTAATCGTAATGTTATCTTAAAAGAGAGTTATGTTATATCAACAGAATTTCTCATAAGGAAGGCAATTATCTTTACCCCTGTAATCATAAAAATGTCAAGACAAATTGAAGAAGTACTGAATTCCTCTCTTCTCATCTTTATCGTCATTATTGCTGCCTCAAACAGTTGTCAAATTTATAGACCATTTCGTCTTCATAATTTTACATTCAAATCAAGTTTCCATAATATTATGTTCTTGGAAATGAGTATAGGATTATTGCATTTTTGAGATAATTATGCAAGTGTTCTTTAAATATGAATAAAGATCTTGTTTTCCCTCCAAACCGGTGATAACTCTGAGTGTGTACCCGCATAATTATAACGCAGACGTCGAACGGAAATTGCGCACTTATAGCCGAGTCATTTGTAGTGGGGAATTTTTTCTTTCTTTTTTTTTTCGGGGAGACAGAGACAGGGAGAGACTAAGAGAAAGAGAAAGACAGAGACAGAGAGAGTGAGAGACACAGACAGAGAGAGGCAGAGAGAGGGAGAAAGGGAGAGAAAGGGAGAGAAAGAAAGAGAGAGAGAGAGAAAGAGAGGATTTTATCGTATTGGATGCATACTACAAACAAGGCCGTGAGTTTAGAAAATTGAACAAAATTCAAACAAACATGAAGTACATTGTATGAGACCATAAATTAATACAATTATTTACGTGCATAAAAATCATAATTAAGTACCTAGAATTCTCAATTATTATGTTGTACTTGTGATATTGTTGTGAAGCAAGATTGTCAATGTAAATATAAACAATTATCCTTTATGGACATAATAAATGAATGAAATCATATGAAATGAAATAGAGAGAACCGGGGAAGGGGAAGAGTGAGAAAATATTGATAGTTTTATCATCTTAAATTGATTCATCACTAAATTTCAAAATAACTCGAAGAAAAACCTTTAAATTCCACTTCAAGGTTTGCACTAGACACAAAAACAGACCTTCTTAACTATGTCATGAATATTCTCACGGGGGGGGGGGGGGGGGGGGGGGCTGGGGACGCATTAATTACCCCCTATAGCTGACAACTTTCATTTGATTTTTTTCCATTTCTAACAAATTAAATACAGTTAAAAGTACAGTTTGTTTGCTTTTTTTTTTAATAGGAGAAGACAATAATGTACCCCGTCTTTTTCTACAACTTATCGCTATCACACAATTAAGGAGTAATAAAGAGAACATTAAAATCTACTGAATTTTGCTGCTTTCTTGGTGAATAGGTTCCGGCAATTTTGGCCCTACAACCATCTTTCGGCATATTCTACTTAAGCCCAGACCCTTTGGTAAACAAAATGTGTCACACGTCTTTTGTAACTTCTGAATTTATTATATCAGAGGATATGCCAGCAAATGTAAGCAAAAAAATTGAACAAGAAATCGCCAGACATGTTCGATGTATGGGCCGGCTGTAGTAAAAGACCAATGTACTGAATATAGGTATACTATTCGAGGGGGTGATTGCTCATTATTCCGAAGGTTCGTTACTCGGCGTAACTAGGATTTTTTCAGTGTGGGGGGGGGGGGGGGGGGGGGGATTGAAATTTTGTAGGGGGCACCCCAAATAATTTTTTGGCACATACACGCACGCACCTCCGCCACTCCCCCCACACACATAATATTTTCTATTTTGCGAGCGAGCGAAGCGAGCGAGCCAAAATAACCACTTTTTATTTTGTCGTCAAAATACAGTTTAGACCTATAATTTTTTTTTAATGATATATTTGGTCACCACTCTACCAAATAGAATATATCTAGCTGGTCTATGCTGTCTTAAACCATTCTGCTTCTAAATGTGAAGAGCGAGCGAAGCGAGAAAGAAAATTTTGAAATCCTCACTTACAAATGTCTACATTTTTTTGCCTTTCTGGCCCATTTTGGTATTGCTTTACCTTTTTTTTTTGGCCTGATGATAGTGAGATACTTGGGCTTTATTTTTCAATTTGTTTTTTCTTTTTCTACCTTTTGGCACATACACAAACCCACACACACATATAATATTATCTATTTTGCGAGTGAGCGAAGCGAGCGAGCCAAAAATAACCACTTTGTCGTCAAAATATAGTTTAGACCTATAATTTTTTGAATGATATATTAGGTCACCACTCTACCAAATAGGATATCTCGCTGGTCCATGCTGTCTGTTTTTTTTTTTAATACACTGTGTCAAGCAGACATTTATTTTGTTTTGATGTTAAAAAAAGAGAGAAAAAGATGATGTAGACCTATGTTGACGATATTTCTATTTTAAAAGAAAAGAAGATATTTTCACACTTGTGTTATATTGGAAATAAAACCTGAACTTGAACTGGAACTTGTCTCAAACCATCCTGCTTCTAAATATGAAGAGCGAGCGAAGCGAGCAAGAAAATTTTGAAATCTGCACTTACAAAAGTCTACATTTTTTTTTTTTTTTTTTTTTTTTTGCCTTTCTGGCCCATTTCGGTATTGCTTTACCTTTTTTGCCTGCTGATAGTAAGATACTTGGGCTTTATTTTTCTTTTTTTTTTCTTTTCCTACCTCTTGGTTTTTGTGGGGGGCACCTGGGGGCACACCAAATTTATGGGGGAGGGGCACGTGCCCCCCCCCCGCCCCCCGTAGCTACGCCCCTGCCTAGATGTTCGTTAGTCCGAAAATGAAAAGCGTTCGTTAATCCGAACATTTGTGGCGTTATTCCGAAGGTTCGTTAATCCGCGAAAATAAAATAAATCTCGTTATTCCGAAGGTTCGCTAATCCGAAAATGAAAAAGGTTCGTTATTTCGAAGGTTCGTTAATCCGAAAATGAAATGTGGTTCGTTATTCCGAAGGTTCGATAGTCCGAAAATGAAATAATGTTCGTTAGTCCGAAAATAACTAGTTCAAGTTCAAGTTCAAGTTCAAGTTCAAGTTCAGATTTTATTTCCAATATAACACAAGACATAATAATTTTTTTCTTCTTTTAAACAGAAATATCGTAAATAAACAAACATACAACATTTTTTCCTCTAATTAACATAAAAAAAAAAAAACAAATTAAATGTCTGCTTGACATAGTGTATTAAAAGAAAAAAAAATGATATTGGAAAAGAGAAATCCACAAAAAAGCAATGCTTGTAATGACGTGGATTCCTCAAGAAAGAAAAAGGAAAGTAAAGAAAAGAAAACAGAAGAATGTGCGATACAGGGGTAGGTGAAACGGCAGTATATAGTTGCAGATTCAGTCACACAGTAACGAACTAACGAACCTTATTTCATTTTCGGACTAACGAACCTTCGGAAGAACGAGCTGTAACCTATCGAGGTACTGTGCAATACAAACATGTGAGGCAAAATTCGCCCAAGGATATGAAGATCATAAATATTCATATCAACAATTGAATTCTGATGGTATGGAACTAGCTAGGCAGGGGTTCCCTAGTTTTTCACCCTTTGTGTTAAACGCAACCATAGATGTTTTAAATGTAAAGGAGATAGATTTCTCCCCCCCCCCCAAGTGATATCATAGTCTTTCATCTGATTGCTTCAAGTAAAGAAGACGGGTTTAAACGCCAGTTCCAACTTCTATTAAAGGAGGTTGCATATTATATCCTCACAGGCTACAGAAAGGACTGATAATATCACACCTTGCATGCCTTATTGATAACGTTCACGATAAGTGAATGTACACTCTATAAGTGCCCTTTACTACAACAACACAAAATAATATAAATACACACTCTATTAATCGGAAATCGGACCTTGGCCTTCTTGCATAAAATGTTGCGACTAAACGCAGCTCAAAAAAATTAAACGCAAGTCCCAAATACTCAATTCTGATTGGTTGAAAATTAAGTTGCGTTTAATCGCAACTTTTGATGCAAGAGGGCCCTTATCTGGGGCCTGTTGCATAAAACTTTTGCCAGACTTTTTTTCTGGCAAAAAAAAAATCTGGCAAATTTTTATGTACTGGAAAACTATGGCAATATTTCTTTTGCCGTAGTTTCCTCAAATTTTGCCATAAAAAACTCCGGCAAAAGTTTTATGCAACGGGCCCCAGTACGACTTTTGCAAAAGGTCGTATATAAGAGAAGGAAACTAAAAGCTTCATCATTTTGTTGGATAGTAATTACACTCTATATTTGGCCTCCTCTGCAACGAAATAAAACTTTATATTTGATTAATTCACCTTTCATAACAGTCATCATGCCGTGTCATCTGAGTCCAATAACACGTTACTCTATATTGCTATTGCCGTTAAACTTTACATTCTTCCGCAAATTCATGAACGGAATACGGCATTAAACACGTTACTCTCCGATTGCCCTGTTAAACTTTACATTCTTCCGCAAATTTGAAGCACCTTTTCCCATCTGTTTTAACTACCTACCAGTAACAATATCATTGTAGAGGCCATGCTAATATTACCCCCTTCGGATATCCAATGTTTTCGAATCTTCGCAATACGAGTGCATAGGGGATTCGCGAATTCACACGTATCTCCCTTTTAAAAAAACTACAGGTACAATGGCAACATGATTAGATTTTGAAGGAGACATAGGATAGTTCTTGAGACGGGCATAAAGACCGATCAGATAGAGGTGCTTTTGAGTGAGATTCGATATTCCAAAATGCCGACGATGACTGTGTATACCACTGCCCCACGACTAGCTTTTCCGGACGACTTTCTGCCAAATACGGTCAAGCTGATCTGCAAACTCCTCAACAAGCCTTTCAAGGTAATTGAGTCCTTTTTGCTATTACCGTTAATTGATTTCATTTTAAACAATACATTTGCAATAGACTGGACGGTGGATAGTATGGTAAACCGAGTACATTCAATTTCTCTCCGCTACAAATTTCAGGTTGTGCCTTTTAACAAATTTTCAAAGAATACCACTTCAAGGAAACTGCAGACCCAGGGGCGGCACTACCGGGGGGGGGGGCAGGGGGCGACCACCCCTATGACCTTTCAAGTGATTAAAAAAGGAGAAAAAGAAGCAAAAAGACATGAAAGAGGAGGAAGAAGCAAGAAGAGGGTGGGGAAAGAGAGGCCTGGGGCTTGCAACTACAAATAATACCCCTATTTTTTTTTTTTCATTTAAAACGTCAATAAACTCACCTATGGGTCATCTTGCCCCCCCCCCCCCCCCCCATCAAAATACCCTGGCGCTACCCCTGTGCAGACTTAACAAGCTCTGCTTTTCATGCAGGTTCCTGCATATTTCACCCAATTCAAACGTCTTCCGTCATTTCTTTTTGACTCGGTCCTTTATGTTTGATTTATAGTTAATGCCATTTTGTCACATTACTTTACTATAGTAAACAATTAACATATATGTTAATTGTTCAATAGTTGTTATATTTTATGTAATGTGAAATATGAGAATAAAAATTCAAATTCAAATTCAAATTCGAATGACATTATGCAATGGGTACTCTTCGCCCTAAAAAGTATAAATGAATGAATATATATATATATATATATATATATATATATATATAATATTCATTTATCTATTCATTCATTTATTTATTTCATTTAAAACAATACCTTTGCGACAGACTGGTGGATAGTAGGCTATGGTAAACCGAGTATACATAAATAAATGAATAAATAAATAAATAAATAAATAAATAAATAAATAAATTGATAAATAAACTAAATAAATAAATGAAGTTCTGCATAGGGTCTGAGCAGTGTAGTTCTCAACAATTTCAACTTGAGATAAACATGTTTTATGCAGGCCCAAATTCTTGATTTTAACGACCCCTTAACCAGGAGAGCTTAGTGGCAGAAAAGAATAATCTCGCAACCGGAAGGTTCCGAGTTCGAAACCATGCTAATACTCAAATACAGTTTTGGTAAGACAACTTCCTACATTGCCCTAAAAACTGTAAAAAGCATTTCCCTGGGCTCACTTGGTTAAAAGAAAAGATTACGTGATGTTTTATTCACAAATGAATATATTTATTGCGGTACTCTTCTCACGAACCATTTCTATTTTGCCAATACTCTATCATGTATTTCGTATTTACTTCTAAAATTCAAAACACTACTCCATTATCAGGTTCTTTTCTACGAACTCCTAAACATTAAAAATATTTCGAAAGAATAATTACTTTTAAGAAAAATCGTCTCGATCGCCATTATAAGAAGTTGCAGATAACATCTTGAATATGTTTTGTTGGTATGTTAACTAATGCATCTTTTTTTAATACTCTTTGATTGTACGAACATGTAATTCATTATATATGAGAATTGCTTAACAATTAATGATAGGACTTGCTGCCGTAGATCCCCAATATTACATTTCTATAATCTTGTAGGAAAATTAAATGATCATTATCATCATCATCATCACATTCATCATCTTCCTCCTCCTCCTCCTCATCATCATCATCATCATCACCATAAGAGTTTAAATTTACCGCCCAAAAGTAAAATGCTATACAGAAGAGAAAATCATACCATCACTCCTATTCTGTCCTCCTGGCTCCTTTTAGGGTGTTGCAGTGATTCTGTGCAACGACGTTGAAATGCACTTCGGGGAGGTGAACGACCAGATGATCAATGTGCAGGTGATTGGCGTAGGCGACTTCAGGGACGGGGTTAAGAATGAGCGGTTCGTCTCGGCCATTATCGAGCATTTTACCGAGATCACCGGAATACCACCAGAATCGTGAGTATAATTTGGCTTTCAAACAACATGTGCAACTTTGGAAAGGAGTTGACAATGAGGGGAGAAGTGGGGGGAAAGGTGAGAGTTACGAGCGAGAAGCAGAAAAAAGGACGAGAACAAGCAAGAAGCTCAACAAAAATAAAAACAGGAAGAACGAGAATGGGAATACTATGAAGATCGTGAAAAAGATGAAGAATGGGGGGGGGGGGGGGAGGAAGAAGACAGAGAAGAAAGGGAGAACAACACAGCGAAAGAGGAGTTGAGGAAATGGAGATGAAGAATACAAGTAAATGAAGAAGAAGAAAGGAAAATAAAGAAAAATAAGGGAGGAAGAAGAAGAAGAAGAAGAAGGAGGAGGAGGAGACCAGGCGCTAAGCTTTATCAAAATCTTAATGGTAATCGAACTTTTTACCTGTTTAACTGATCTTGCTACATGTATTAAGTTTATCTTTTGGAAATTTTGAAATTTGAAGTAAACTGTAACATCACTATTTTGTCCAAACCTATTTTCCACAGGATCGGCATTTCCCTCAAAGATGTGTTGCCCATTCAGATAGGCTTTGCAGGAGGCGAGCTAGCACGTGACAGAATCAGGAGACGAAAAGTAATCGAGCCCGAACAGGAACCGAAACATTGACGAAAATCACCAGATAACGAATAATCGTGTCCCCTATAAGATCGAAACGCATGGGTCTCTCCCTAATGGGGTAAATTTTTATTTAGTTTATTCGGGCCCTGTCTGCAAATCGGAAAAACTAAAGACAACTTTTTGCTTACCATTGCTTGTGGGAAAAATGTGTTGGTAACTATATATGGAAACTGGAAAATCCGAAGACCTCCTTTCAATTAACGATCCCGATTTAAGTGTTCATTTTTAAGGACTTTTAATTGCCAGGTAACTCTTTTGTTATGATTTGGAAATATATCGGCTTAAGTACGTCCTTCATTTTATACAACTGTCACATAAATTTGTCAAACAAAATGAAAAAAAAAAAGTGAAACTTTGTCCAAAACTTCATCACATGCAAAAATGCAGTGTATGTCCATTACCGGTAAAACGCTTGAGTAATGCAACATAACCCATTTGGAAACTCCTACAAACGTTCAGGGGCGGCGATACAGGGGAGAGGCAGGGGGCAGCCACCCCTATCATTTTTCAAGTGATAAAAGAAGAAGAAGATGGAGGAGGAGGAAGAGGAGAAGAATATGAAGAAGAGTATGGGGAAGAGAGGGCAGGGTCATGCAAATACATTGATAGCCCTATGTAAATAATTCACCAGTGGACCAAGGTTATATAAAGACAATGCGCATTGTTGTAGCCTATAATCTAGGTGGAGGATGCAGCTATTTCTTTGCTGTTGCGCTAAACGTCTGATGCGGCGAGACTATTGTCATTGCTTAGCTATAGGTCTGATGCGGCGAGACTACGACCAGTGGATGCATAGATGCTGACACATCCACTGTTCGTAGTCTCGCAGCATCAGACATATCGCTTACGCATCCACTGTTCATAGTCTCGCCGCATCAGACGTATCGCTTAGCAAAGACAATAGCCTTGCCCCATCAGACGTTTAGCGTAACAGTATAGGCAATAGCTGCATCCTCCGCCTAGATTATAGGCTAGCATTGTCGCCACTAACACGTCATCTATCCCCCCCCCCCCCATACTGATCAAAATACCCTGGCGCCGCCCCTGCAGACGTTATATCACGTGATATGTGCTATAAAAGAACTTTTTTATGATGATGATCATCATGATGATTCTTGAAAGCTATTTGCTGAACAAAATGTGATTCAAAACGGAATGAGAATGAAATGGACTTGTATTAAAAACACAAATTACTCTCCTGTATGCCTTACATCAGATACAAAATATATTTCAATTACAGATGACTGTATAGTACCTCTGCATATCAAAAATATGCAATATATCTATTTTCCTTTTCTTATGTAATGAGTTAAGTGGTTTAAAACTGAAATAAATCTTTATGCGAGAAAAAAATATATATGTGTGCATGAGACAAAAGAGTGGTTGCAATTTTTTCCCTATTAGACCAGAAAGAGAAGTACATCTAGCAGATAAATAAGTTAGTAATACAATCTATATGAAAAATGTGTCCAAACAAAAAAAATGTTTTGATTTGATCCACAAACATTAATGTTCCTCAAAATACAATTTCCAAAGCAATGATATAAGTTATTTATGATAAATATAATATGTACATGATTATGTTTCTGAGAAGGAGGGATACAAAATTCCAAGAGGAGTTGCACTGTTGCGGTAAAAGATATATTAACCCATTCGTGACAGAGGGTCCACATTATGTGGTTGGTTTAATAACTTTTGATGCAAACTATATATGTGTGCATGAGACAAAAGAGCCTGAGACAAAAGCCCTAAAAATCATACCAAATACATGAGCAGAAAGAGCAAAAAATTCTACACTTACTGTGCCCATTTTGGTTGCATCAATATTTGTTGTTTGATGCTGAAATTTTTTTAAAGGAAAATTAGCATTAAAATCCTAAAATTGGCAATGCGCTGAAAATGTTAAAACTATTGTTTTTCCCTGCAAATCGGCAACTTTAAGACTTCTCATCATACATTCTGTCAATCTATATTTATTTCAGATACATGACGTTTTATAAGAAAAATGTAGCAATAAAATAAAAATGTTGGTGTTGCCATTATGAAGAATAAAAGCTGATCAAATTGGGCTTTAAATAATTCCTGTCACGAATGGGTTAAGACAGGAAGAACAAGATAGGGAAGCATAAACATGCTTAACTAATGAAATTTGTTAACATTTACGAAAATGAAAGATATAAAAAGCCATACAGCTTAGAAGTATTGCTAAATTGTTAATCCACATTCAAAATACCTATATCTAGAAGACACAATGGTTATGAAGTCAAAAAAATTGTGACCAGAATTAAGTATTCAGGAAATTAGCTTTTACATGCATGAAAACACTAAAGGCCATAGCGAAGATCCAGTTATGTTGAAGGTGAAAACATTTGAGCTTTACGATTGCTCTTCAGATGCCCCCATCTTCAAAGTATGACAAGAAACAGCTCAAAAGTTCAAACCAAACTTTCATGCCACACGTTTGTGTAGTCCCATATGGATATTTGTTGTGTGACTTGAAGCAGTATTGAATCAAGTTTGATGGTCATGAAACCTCACAGTATGCACGTATTGTTATGGACTATACAATCAACCTTTTTCAAATAGCTTCCAGAAAGTATCTTTCAAGATGCAACCATGTAACGAGGGGGTGTTTCACAAAACTAAGTAAAGTTACGTATAACTTTAAGAACCACTTAACCACGAACAGTCAAAATGGAATGCCCAAAGTTTTCCCCTTGTTTTACCAAAATGTGACTGTATTTCCCATAATCACAATCTTCCTGACGCTTTAAGAGTAAAACCATTCATTTTTAACTTATTCTTTGGAATATTGTTGTAAATTTGATAACATGATATTTTTACATAAATATCTGTCATTTAAAATTGAAATTGGCTTATTTCTCTTCAAATTCTGAAACAATGTTGTGCAAATGTGGGCTACTACCTTAAAGTCATGCATAACTTTGTGCACATTTTTGTGAAAACTCCCCTGGAACTCAACTTTATCTTTAATACAAATTTCAAGGCCACTGTTTATATAAAAATAATCTTCTAGGTAATATTATATTTCAGTTATGCTGTCTGAATGTGAGAGAATTATTGGTATATATCAAAATTTTCATATTCATAATTCATGATATTTACAATATTTGCAAAATTTGACCCCAGCAGAGATATAATTAAAGGTCACATATATACTCTTCATGATAATGCACCCCCAACCCTCCCCCCCATAAAATCACAAAACACAATTAATCCATATCTACCTGTACATTGAATGTGGTTTAAGTCCATAATATATCAAAGTGACTCTTGAAGATTGCTAAAATTATGTATTTGCAATGCACTAACAGTAAATTGACTACTTCATAATCTTTAAGCAGTTGTACAAGACAGTAGTCTTAGAGTAGTGTTTCAATTTTAAATCATAAACTTGATCTGAGGTAGTTCAGGCTAAAACTCAATGAAAACTGCACAAAAGAGATAAATAAATGCATGGAAAATTGATAAACTGGCACTGCTGATTTCCAATTTAGTCTAAGCACACAGAGTTGTGTTAAATCAACATGATTATCATCTTTTACACATTACACCCAATCCATCAGTATCTGCATTCTGTTTGGCATTCGGTGTTCAACTAGGAGTTGGTGTCATGATGTCATATATTACACTTAGCTTCCTATCAATTAGTGCATATAACTTTGGCAAATAAGTATGATATTCTGAGTGAGAAATAAGTGTTGGCTGTTACACCAACCTTCCAAGCCAACATTATTTGCATTCACATTTGAAATTCAGTGTTTACGCAAGTTTTGGTGTCATATTTACACCTAACTTACCATACATCAGTGTTTAACAACTTGGATTTCAGTGTGACATTCAGTGTTAGCAACAGATTACGGTGTTTAAAACTCAATATCACTATTACAACCAGCTCCAAATCCTCCATGTAAAAATCATGTGGCATTTGGTTTCAAATTCATTTTGATTTCCAGTTTCAACAAACGGTGTTAGCTTTCATCTGAAACCAAAATTATCCAATACAACCATCTCCTGCTCCTTCAGCAATAAATAAGTTTAATGTCCACTTTACACTAAAGAGTTAGCTTTAGGTGTAGGTGTCGGTGTTAAGTGGCAGCAATTGTTACCTACTGCAATAAACTGCAGATTCATTGGTGTCAAACAGTTTGACAAAGGGTTCTCTGCTGCTTCCAAAAGAGAGTAGAATATAAGGTTTTCCAAGCTCTGCAAATCTCCAATTATGAGTTGCAGGTTATGAGTATGATTCACCCAGTGCTCCTCAACATTATACACCAATACTGCTTACACTAACACCAACATTGAAGATGAAAATGACAGCCCATGGTTGTGCGTAAGTCTGCATGGAGTACTTCACGAGTAGAACACCAGGTTTTCCAAGATCGGCAAATCTCCAAATCTGAGTTGTGGGTGATGAGTCTGCTTCACCCAGTGCTCCTCAACACCATACCCCAATACTGCTTACACTAACACCACAATGAGGATGAAAATGATAGTCCATGGTTCTGCATAAGTCTGCATGGAGCACTTCACAGGTTGGACACCAAACAACGATCTTCTGGTGTAGGATTAGTAAGCCATCCTGTGAGCTGTTCATTATGTAATCCTCAACCACATGTTCCTCAATGTTTCCACCACCAAAACTATGAGCATATACAAACTTCCTGTTGCCATATAATAGTTAGCTAAGAGCATATAATGGTAGGAAAAGCAAATCTTCTAGAGTTTAACAGATGAAGAAGGCCTCTGAGTGACATCCCTCATATTCAGCTATTTCTTCAGCTGACTTCGGGGTGGTTTCCGAACCAAGCCGTTTTCTTTCAGATCCGTCTCCAGGTGTCCCTGCAGATGGGTTAGAATAAAGCAAAGCTTGAAAATTACTTACTTTGCTGTGATAGAATTTGATAATTTCAGGAAAATAAAACAAAAATATGCATATTTCGCAGTTGGCTTGACAATGTGAGCATAATTCTACTTGTACTATAAATCATTTAATATTAGACTGAAAAGCCATATACATTAACCCGTGGTTCGGTCTAATAACTTTTGATGCAGAGCCCTAAAAACCATAACAAATACATAAGCAGGTTGTGTCATATTGTGTAGTTTCATGCTGAAAATTTTCAAAGAAAAATAAGCACTAAAATCCTTAAGTTGGCAATACAATGGGAAGTTCAAAATCACTGTCTATCCACGCAAATTGGCAACCTTTTAACTTCTCAACATACTTTTTATCAATTTATATTCAATTCAGATACATGACATTTTGTAACAAAATTGTAGCACTATAAGAAAAGTACCAGTGTTGCCAATCTGAAGTAGAAAACGTGACCAAATAAGGCTCAAATAATTCCTGTCATGAACAGGCTAGAAGAGTCATGCTTACAGGAACTTACAGTTGGTTGTTTATTGGCATAATAAGGAATGGCCATATTTTCTTCTAAACCCCCCCCCAAAACCCCACCCAAACACCCCCCCCCCCCCCCCCCCCCGACCACAAACACGAAATGCCACATTACTCATTCACTTAAACATCCACAGTTCCAAAATAATTTCATAAAAGTAATGCAAAACTATGCAACATCAAGGATTGTTCAGTTATGATGCAACAACCCCCCACTGTATTTTTAGTGTTCATATACATGTGGGTGTTTCCATTTATATGGGTACCAATGTGTGACATAGAGTGCAAAATTTGAAAATGGTTAAATCTTTTCAAACAATTCTTCTAATGCTGGTTTAATGTGTTAATTTTTATAAACCGGTAAATTTTTCCAGATTCGATTAAGTTTGTCTGAGCAAGAACAGTTCAAATGGGCACGCGTCTGGCAAATTCCCCGTGTAAACGGGACACCAAAATGTAAAAAGTCCTTTATACATAAATATATAAGTAAGTAAAACTACTAAAGTTTACACCAAATAAATACTTCTTCCAGATTCGATTAAGTTTGTCTTTTTAACATTTAATGACATTTGGTCGAGGTTCGAAGTTCGTTTTGACCAAAACCATATTTGGGCGGCCGCATTTTCACAATTGAGGCCTTAACATTGTCATTTTGTGGCCCATCTTGGTTCCACATATTTTTTTTAACACCAAAACTGAATACTACCCAATTAAAGAACACTCTAATTTGTGGTATAGGATGTATTCAAACTATTTTGAAAGCATTCAACTGATTGCATTATGTACATGGCGAAATATCAACCATTAAAAAATAAGTTCCCCGTGTAAATGGGACACCAAAATTTTGGTGTCCCATTTACACGTGGAACAAAAACCAATTTCAATATGGAATATATGTTTCCTGTGATAAAATTTAATTTGCATGTCTACATACTTAATGAAGATCGTCAATAGCACAAAATTACTGAATTTGAAAATGCTCACAGCTCCACAACATGTACTAAAAGTTCCCCGTGTAAACGGGACACCAAGGTCTTGGCGTCCCATTTACACGTGGAACAAACTCCCAATTTCAATGGAATTCAGGTTTCCTGTCATAAAATTAAATCTGCGTGTCTGCACATACTTAAATACGATTGTCCATAGCACAATATTACTGAATTTGAAAATGTTCACAGGGTCAAATTAATAATCAGATGCTTGAAAGAATGTGAGATGCTCAGTGAGTTGTTAACCTGTTTGGTTTACAAATAACATTTGTTTTTGAGTTACATAATCTTATACTGTAGAACAAATTATGTGATCTCTGCTTTCCCTTCCCTTTTCTCCCAATCATAGTTTTGCTGTTACAAGACTGAAGTCCAGCATTTTAGAGAAGTAGATGTAGAAGATTAATCTCCCTGCCTAGCATGCAAGACCCATTAGCAAGAGCATGAAGAACTGACTCAAGAGTCAAGACTAGCAAAGTTCCCAAGTTAGAGCCTCCCCAGCTAGTATAGAGCCACCTGGGTGTTTCAAGAGTCTTACAGAAGGAAACTTTTACCATTGAATGATGGTTTACTTCAAAAGTGTGACTGAACATTGAAGACTTAAATAGAACATGTAATGCACAAAATATGGTGCTCAGTATAATAATAATATTCCATTTCAGTATCATAATAATATTCCATTTCAGAAATCAACTACCATTGAATGATGGTTTACTTCAAAAGTGTGACTGAACATTGAAGACTTAAATAGTACATGTAATGCACAAAATATGGTGCTCAGTATAGTAATATTCCATTTCAGTATAATAATATTCCATTTCAGAAATCAAATGTAAAACCCATAGATGTTAAACTTCCACTGATCATCATGTCTCTTTATGCCCATAAGGTTTAACATAGATCTGTGGACAGTTCTATCTGGGGGAAATTCAAGGTTTTGCAGTTTCTTAAATTGAGCAGTAAAACTAAAATTGCATTTCATATTAATACATTGTACAAGGAAAAGATTACTGCACTTCAATAGTACACTCTCTTGGTTTTATTTTAGTACTGTGTTAAAAATACAAGTTCAAATACTAATATATTGGTTTGTTATAGCCTGATTTTGCCATTTGGGTACATCCTAGAACAGTTGGCAACGCTTGCCATTGAAAGTGTTGACGACTGTTCTAGGATGTACATGACAGACTATAATGTGTAATAGGCCTACTAACTTAATACTGTAAAAATAAAATATCATAGCACCTTGTGAATAAAAAAACCTAATAAAAAGCTGTATCTTAATGAAGTATAATAAAGAGAAAGCTTTCAGTCTCATACTGATTTGTTAATCCACACCATTTCCAAGAGGTTGTATTTTGTCTGACAGTATGGAAATAAAATTGTGTAAGCAAAAAATGGAAAGAAAGAAGCATTTCTTTACCTCAAAAAGTTCAGTTTCATGTGTCCACATTTCAAATTTGTGGTCACTGGTTAATTTTTCAACCTTTGTAGGTAGAAATAGGATTTTCAGGTGCAAGTCGTCGGGTTAGTGCAATATAGTTATCGAGAAAGAAGCGATTTTGTGTTTCAATTTCTTTACTTCTTCTTTGTTTTTTGACATCTTATTTCCATCATACAAATACAACTCTAACTGCATACATTCAAGGCTTGTAACACCCCTTAAAATGTGTGTATTTTCCTGTATTTATCAAAAAACTTAATTGGACTAACCCGATGAAGTCTCAAATATGTTTAACATTTTAACAAACATCAAGTATTAACAAACATCAAGTCTTATCAAACATAAAAGTTTGAACTAACATCAAGTTTTAAACATACTTACACTTCATGGAGTTAATTTTGAATTATATTGAGACTAAATTAATAGGTTTTTAAACTTCTACGCTACTTAAATTGACGAACTCACCGGAACGTTTTTGCTGGATCAACCAGCATCTTCAGCGGATGTTATTGCTCTGATTGTTGCTAGTGTTTCTAGGAAACCTCTGATGACGTCAAATGAGATGTCTCGTCCCCTCCCCCTTTGTTGCGGGAGGTCAAGAGGTTGTCCCAGACGGGGTCAATTTCCAACCCCAGACATCTCATTTGACGTCATCAACAACTTTGATGTCATCAGAGGTTTCCTATAAACACTAGCAAGAATCAGAGCAATAACATCCACTGAAGACGCTGGTTGATCCATCGAAAACGTTCCGGTGAGGTCGTCAATTTAAGTAGCATAGAAGTTTAAAAACCTATTAATTCAGTTTATTACCGCTACGTATGCACACCTACAGCACACCTAAATATCTGGAGGAGTGGAATTTGTAGCACACCAGACCATTTTTAAAACTCAAGGCCTGCGTATGAATACATTTATTGAGACTGATGATTCAAAGTTTGTGTCTCCAAGCTGAAGAAATTTCTGTGAAATTAAAGGTCCCAGACACAAATGGTCTCATAACAGAATAGGGACCGAAACCCGCACAGGTTTTTATTTTTCAATATGCACTAGCACTACTACAAAAGCACACAAATGTCACAGAGCTGTCTTGGTGAATAGTTCAGTACTTTTCTATTGTACTATTGTTCTACTGTGTTGAAAAGTCTTTCAGCATGCTTTAAGTCCATTTTATTTAGAAGAAGGCGTGACCCAACCATCACATAATCTGGTTCTGGTAGTTTGCATATTATATCACGTTGTGGATGGATGTAATAGACTTCGTCACCTTGTGGCCAGGTATAAAGATTTCCGCTGCTTTGTACCATATATGATAGGCTGTATCCATCTTCAAGCACCGAAGCAACCTGTAATTTAGACACAAAAATGAAGAGTAAAATATAATTTTGAATCTTTCCGAACACAATGTAGCTGTATAAATATGATCATGGAAGCTCTATCAATGAAATACCGAGTAACTTGATGTAGGGAGTTAGGTCCTGACAATGATTTAAAAAGAACTTACCCTAGCAACATGCATCTGATCTCCTTTGTTCTTTTTGCCAGCATTTTCCACTCTGACGGCTACAAAATCATTTACCTCTACCATATCAGTAGCTCCACCTATTTGATAAACACAACCAAATTGAATCAAGATTATTAACAATTTGTATTAAGTTGTTCTAAAATACTACTTAGAGGTTAATAACTGCGCATCAGTTATTTTGAGGGCATTGTGAAAAATCTAACCATTTTGCCTTTGGAACCGAGGTCTAAAGCAAAATGTTAGATTTTTCATGCCGCCTGAAAAATGACTGATGCAAAGTTATTAACCCCATACATAACCGTGACATTTCCTTCAAATCTATAACGACATTTGCACATTTTCAGAAGTAAAATTCACTTTAAAATGCATTTTTTAAAACAGTTTGTTGTGTATCTTTATTAATAAAGCATTGTACATTGTGTCCACATACCAGCCGCACATTACCTTTATCACTGTCATCTGCCATGGTCTGGCTTTGGTCAACTCCGCTGTTGTCGCATTTACTCTCGGACTCGGCGTCATCTACAGATGGGGAAGCATCATCAAGATCAGGGAGTTTGGGGGTGATATGGGAAGCTTCATCATCATCAGGGAGTTTGCAGGTGACATGGGGAGCATCATCATGATCAGGGAGTTTGGGGGTGACATCTTGCTTGGCTCCAACGTCTTGGCTAGCTCGCCTGGCTGCGTCATGGCTGGGGGCGTCATGGCTAGTGGTCACCTTTGCTGTAATGACAACAAAATAAATTGTACAGAAACATAAATTGTGTGTATAGAAAGTTGTGAGCAGTGCATTATACAATATAGACCTACAGGTTGTACTGGAAGTGTCTTGAATTGAAGGTCGATAGATGTCAGCCGCAGGCCACCACCGCATAAACCAGTAAGTTTTAAGAATCTCTGCTCTGACATGTCTTGAATAAACTTTCTAGGAAGTCATCTGTAACATACAGCATTGGATATAAAGTGCAAGCTTTCAAAAGTGAACTTTTCATGTAAAAATTAAGACACAAAATTGTTCCCCAAAACAGTACATTGACCAGTGGATATCATACGCGTCCATGGGGTTTCAAAAAGCACCCTAAACACGTATTTTCCCTGTTCTGAAAATGCACCCCTTAACAAGTAATTGGCGTGTGAAACCTTACCCTTAACAAGTATTTTGTACGAAATCGTATCCTCAACACATATTCCGATAATATGAACCCCTAAGCGATAATTTAACAACCCCATCATTTTATAAGTGCGCGCTGACCCCTTTTTCTATTTTCTATTATATTTATAAGCCTACCTCACTTGCAAATCGGACCCTAAACACGTAGTTTTGGCTCAAAAAGTTCCCCCCTTTTTGGTATAATAGTGTTTTTTAAAACCCTCGCAAATCGGACCCTTAACACGTAAGATTCCGTGCGAAAAGTATACCCTTTTTTCAGTATTTTAGGGTTTTTGACACCCTTATCACGTTACGTACGTTACGTGCCCAGCCTTGAAAAAGATACCCTTTTTACGTGTTTTCTTGGACACGCATGATATCCACTTGTCAATGGAGGCCCCCCCCCCCCCCCGGGTTTATTTACCTGTACTTAGTTGAACTTGCTTCCAAGGCTGTACATAAGCTGCATTTGCACATCTGCCACCACCACCACCTCTGAGACATGGGTAACAAAAGCAGGAGAGATTCCTTGTGCCAACTGTTCCTCCCTTTGTGCTCTTGATACTGTGTAACTTCCTTGTTCCTTTAACAGTTCTTAGGGCCCTCCTGTCTTGCCGTTCTCGCGAAACTTCTTCATGTTTTACAAAAATAACCGACCTCCTAAATGGACAGCAGCATTGGTCTTCGGTAGCTTCTTTTGTAACACTGGATTTCAGAAAATGATATAGTTGATCTGGGGTGCTGATTGTGGCAGTTCCTGCTCTGACGGCTTCACTTGCCTTCCTCTTAACAACTCCACTCTCGCCATCACTGGCGCCCTTGCCATGTCTAGTCCCTGAATAGTTGTGATGTATGATGTGTCCAAAATCCTCCCTCCCATAGCTAATGTCCGAAATAGGTCCCTTGCTTTTATATTGGCTACTACAGCCATCAGAGAAATGGTAAAACTTAGTAATGTTCAACCCCCTGGTTGCAGTTAAATGCTTGGTGACTCTGCGATGGAATTCGTGCACAAGATGGTAGTCGTGGATTAAATCGTCACTAACCATTACAATACTTTCCGTCACAGATTTCAAACATGTCGGACAGATGTAATATGTGACCACAGGGTGGACTGTTGCAGCATCGTGCGACTAATATGCGCTTTGAACCTCTCGCTGATGCTCGCACTTGAAATTTTCAGCAAAATCATACACCCCCAAAACCTCGCCCATTTGCAGATTCTTTCGGAGATTTTTTTCTTGATTACCTTGCCAATCCTTGTTGAACAAGTGTTCACTGAATGGGTCTATCTCCTCCTTAAGCTCATTTACCAAATCCTGCACTGTTCCCTGTTTCTCTATTGGCTTACGTTTCTTCACTTCCTTGGTCCCCTTTTTGGTGTGGCATGTTGTTTTTACGATTGTCCACCGTTTCCACTTTATAATCATGGTCTTGTCAAGGTCTGCAAGGGTAGGTTGCAGTCGTTGGTCTAACATATCCACGCCACATTTCTTGCACTTTCTTCTGATACAGGAATGATGGTTAAAATCCCATCCTGGTGGTTTCGGGCACATTGTTGCTTTGACAACATCATAGCCGTCTTTGAAGGTTCCTTTGTGGAGGCTGTTGATCGCTTGTATTTTTAAATTTATGTTTTCACAGTACTCACAAAGACAACCTATATATTTGGCTTGTCCTCTAGTTTTTACATGTTTTGGTCTGTACCTGTAGAACATCCCTGCACTTACTGGGTGATCTGGATGTGCTTTGGTGTACTTCTGGTATAGATTTGCTATGGATGACTCCATTAGATGTCTTGGTTTGTAGGTTTTTTTACTAACTAGTTTTTTATCTGGCAAAGGATTTGAGTTGGCTTCATAGAATTCTTGGATGAGTTTAATCGTTTTCAATGAGACCGCTCTTCGGCCTGCTGATTTTTTTATTGCATTTCCCAGAAGTTTGCGGCTACAACCGAAGTATCTTCCAGCCGCTCTTTGTTGTTTATACTTCTTTATAGCAGTGAGAGACATGGCCATTTGCTTCCGTTTTGCAGACTTTTTTGGTCCTGAAAGGGCATCTGCGACAGCTTCCATCACTCCTTCATGCAATGGATTTCTGCCTGTTATTCCTGCTTTCTCCAGTGCAGCAGCTTTCCTTGGTGAAGCTTTCTGTACGAGGTCAACCGTGGTAGAAACAAATTGCGATCTTTGTTTTGGAAAAGCTCTTCTGACGCGTTGAAGGCTCTTTCGTCTGGCAGTATTAGATCTCACATCGATAGCGTCTTCGCCTAACTCGGCGTTCTTTTCACGCATCTCAATCTCCTTTTCACGTAACTTTTCTTCCACATCTTTTACCTTCTGTTCCATCTCTTTCAACTTTCGATCCTTTTCTTCATTTATCTTCTGAATCTTCATGCATTTCTCTGCCGCATATTTCTCTCTCCTTTTCTCATTCATCTTGGCAATTTCTGCTGCACTTTTTTTAGCACGTTGTTTCCTCTTCCTCTCTGCTTCATATGCTTTTTTCTTCTCATACTCTCTTCTAGTCATGGCTTTTTTTGTTTTTCCACTCTTCTCATCTGCCTTCTTTCTTGCATTCATCTTTTTCATCCGGTTTCTTGCAGTTTCATTACTACGTTCTTTTCTTTTCTTCCACATCTCGGCTTCTTTTCTTCCACATCTCGGCTTCTTCTCTTTCTTCTTTTGAAAGATTTCTTTTTTTCAAAGTTTCTTCCGCAGTGGCACATTGTAGTCTGTAGTACCTACTGTAGGTCTTGTCATGTTTTTTCAATTCAGCATACTTCTCAGGGTTTTTCTGTTTTAGATTGTCTCGCCAATTTTGCGTTTTTCCTTTTCCCTTTGATTTGGATGGCAAGGAAGTAGTGGAAGTACCTTCATCTAGATTCCTATGCTCGCACCTAATTCGTAAGGTGTATGGTAGTGGCTGCCTTTTTTTCTTACGCTTTTCTTTCGAGCCATTTGCAGTGGTGCTTGTGGAAGCTTTTCCTTTCCCCGTAATCCGAACCGTGTACGGTCGCATTTTGGAGTACCGCAAGCAAAACCTACAACAAAAAATTACATTGGTTGACATTAATACATGTGAAATCTTTGTGACAAAAATGGACCATAGGCCTGCAGTAATATGTGAACCATTCCTGGACAGCTTAATAATCATTAGACCGATAAGATCTGTCTCTCCTTCGGGGGCTTCTCATTTATATATTGACTTTCGTCGGTCAGCTCACCATTTATGCACCTATCCACAAAATTGTTGCAATTTCGCCTGACTTTCACCACTCTTCGTTCGTCTCGCTCACTGCAGCTTGTAAACTGTTTTTGTTGTTTTTGTTTCCGGTGCCGTCTGCTGCTGTCCACGTACGTGAAACGAGGTAGTCTTGTTTTTTAAAAACGAACGGGGGTCTACAGGTATGCTCCAAACGAGACTACCTCGTTTCACGTACATGGACAGCAGCAGACGGCACCGTAAACAAAAACAACAAAAACAGTTTACAAGCTGTAAGTGAGCGAGACGAACGAAGAGTGGTGAAAGCCAGGCGAAATTGCAACAATTTTGTGGATAGATGCATAAATGGTGAGTCAGTCATGACAAATACTTAGATCTATAACTTTGCGTAAACATTATGTGGCACGTCATCATGTATTTTTAAGCCGAAAGTTTAGAAAAAGTGCAATTTATTGCACATTATGCCGTAGACTAGAAGTATAACGGCCCATTGGCGACAATGGCCGCACACGTTAACATACCGCACACACAGGTCTATCGTATAGCATCTGTCTACGGATGAGGTAGGGGTGACCATATTTAATCATTAAAATTGGAATTGTTTCCCTTTCACAATAAAACTTAAAAGAATAAATATTTCGTTTAACACATTTTAACAGGAAAAAAAGAATCAATTATCCACACTGAACAATCAAAAATGTAAAACTGAATTCTATAAATATACAAATATTTGCGAAGGCCACCTATTTGAGAATGGAATAGTCCATTGATTGGATCACGTGTCCATATTTACATTGTGAAGTTGAAAACCTGAAATACCAATTTTTGTTGGTAATTACAACATAATTTGTTGAGATTTTAATCCACAATTCCTTTAAATGCAACTGGTGGTTTCTCAAAATATATCTGAACATGCAGAATAATAAATCATAATGTAACAAAGAGCTAAAAAAAAATTATACAAAACGTAAATCGGGACACGATTTAATTGGTTTCCTTTGACACCATTTACGATGTTGTTTACAACTTTCAATTCGCTTTTCAATACGCCTTTCAATTCGTAGCAATTTTCATCAAATCGCTTCATATAACTATTAAAATTAACCGTTTACACATAAACTTATCATTAATTAATTAATAGCACAATTAAAATAAACAGTGGGCGGCTACAAGACCGCAGCGTAAATCGGGAAACGGAAATTTTCGTGTCCATATTTACGTCGCTCAACAACAACAATGCCCCTTGGGAGCTTCTCAGACGAACACGAGCTTGCGACGTATTTTGGCACTTTTTAACAAATTAAGAGCATCAATAAATACAAAAATACGATACAAAAGAACAAAATTACCCACCAATTTCTTGCTTAAAGGCGAATCCCACGATGTACCCGTAAAAAGACAAACATCGTAAATGATGGGACACAAAAACTGTTTTCGTTCTCCGTCGACAGTGAAGAAAATGGCGACCGGGCGGGCTTTTTCGTTGTCAAGAAGCACATCCGGGACGTTGAATCACGGGTCGTTCATTCATAAAAATGACTGGGACTATTCCATTCTCAAAGAGCGAACTTTTACATCGTAAATAAATCGTTGGGACACGAATGTTCGTATTTTTCGATAAAGTTGTAAATATTTTCGACATACGGTGCTGGATGTTTTTGCTAAATATACCCATTAGTTAATTTATGTTTATCTACGTGAAGAACAACTGATTTGCCGCTTGCTATCGTTACTTTAAAAATCACAGACCCCGTGGAAAAATGGAATCTCTACGTAAATGTTTGGGACACGAAAATTTACGTTGTTACACCAACATTGATTCATCGATTGCACTAATACGATGGGTTGCAAAATATTAAGGCAACTTCTTAGGATAGATGTTTATTCATGTTTTTTTCACATTATAACCAAAACAATTAAATTCAAATATTATATGAATATTTTACATATTTTAAAACAACTTTTCTATGATGTCACAAAAAAAGCCTAAAAAAACATGGGACACCACAGATTATTTGGCGCCAAAAAGAAAAATCCCGAAATTTATATTAATTCTGATTTTGGGGTGGAATACCTTAATATGTATTTAATAAAGATATAAATATTTTTAAAATGTGTGTAATTGTTCAGAAGGGGAAAAGGGCCATTACAAACTGCATACCCATGAATTGACAACTGGCCCCCAAATAAATGGAAACACCCACGTACATGTATGGCATGGCAATTGGCAAACCACGCCAATTAACGTGCACTAACATGTCAACGCTCAAATAAATGAGATATTTGTCAAAAGCTGCGCAGTCAAACTCATGAGATCATAATTTTGTGCTAACTTTGCCTCTTGCCTCGGGTGGGTTTTTTCTTTTGTTTTTGCCGTTTCACATCCCGTTCATCCTGTTCACTTTCTACACAAAAACCGGGGGGATTAGTCGCGTCATATCTGAACAAGCCTTTATCTTTACATGGGGCCCAGATAAACGTGACTAACCTTCATAGCACCACCCACAGTGGTCAGCTCCAAGAGAAACGTATCGTGTCCAAAGATGGAATTCAGTTCGTAAAAGCTTACTGCGTCATTGCCTGCATCCAAGAAAGATTAAAACAGACAACATCACACAAGGGACTACATTGAAAAGCCAATGACTTCTCTCATTCTTACCTCTACCTTCTCCTTCCATCTCTCCTCTCTCTTCTAAAAGCTCTCTTCTTACCTTTCTCTCTCTCTCTCTCTCTCCCTCTCCCCCCAAGTCCTTCCCTTCTACCTCATATTATCTCTCCCTCTCTCTCTCTCTCTCTTTCTCTCATTCTCTGTCCGTCTACACCAAACATTTTCATCTGCAAGTGTAATTATCTCTCCCTGTCTTATCAACAGGCTAAGCAAATGAATATTTTAGATGATTCTTTCCTCCAAATGTAATTTGCACTGATATTGGTCACCAGAGTTAAGAGAAAGGACAATTTTTTATCATTTCCACTGTGAAAGGACACAGAGGCTGGAATTCACAACAGAGGTTTACATTTAAACCATGGCTTGTGTAAATGAAATAAGCATAAATAAGAGTAAATAAGTGAAGATACGTGTAAGTGAGCGTATAACAGTGTATTGTTCCCTGCCCATAAGAGGACAAGAGGACATGCATGATTTACGCTTTTGGAGATTTAGTCAATGATTATAAGTTAAACTTCTGTTATGAACTTGGGCTAGAACGATTGTTTCCATTGTTATGCACTATGCTCTCCTGGAAAAAAAAAATTACCAGATCCATATTCTTTTATAGGGGTACTATATTACCATAACAAACTAACAAAATTAGTATTCCTTTACACTTCCTTCTATCAATGTTTATAGGAACTGTACCAAACTATTTTTATATTTTTTCTTCCTACCAGCAAAATTCCTTCCTAGGTATCCCTTCTGGCTCTGACAATATCTTTTAAAAGGCTGCATGGGGTGTTTACATCGATGTCGTTCTCTTCCTTACCTGATGCTTTCAGAAGATCTGCCATCTCCCTCTGTTGCCAGATTGGGATCAGGAGATCTGTCTGGACCCCCAGCACCATCACTGGGCATCGAATCCTTGCCAAACCTTGCTGGAGGGAGGCAAACCCCTCGCCCATGTCAAACATGTCCATGGCCTGGGGGTGAGAATACAATACCAATTCAGGGCCCCGTTTCATAAAACTTGTTGTCAGTAACAACTGCCACATCTGTATGACAAATTTGCTCTCAGCCAATCAGATGCAAGGATTTTAGTAGCTTATAACAGTTATTGCAACTTGTTATTGATAACAAGTTTTATGAAACAGGGCCCAGATAAGATAAATGAAAGTTTGACAACATCAGCTGAAGCTACCCTTGATAAAGCTGGGTTATTCATATTTTCTCTCAGCACATTTCAAATGGTATCATAATATTACGAAAATCTCTCGTTAGATATCAACCCCACCACTAACAGGAACCTAACGTATTTCAGGTGGGGTTGGATAATCCTAATTTAGATTCCTTGTGTGTTGGGAGTGAGGTTGGAAAACCCTAAATTACTCAGTGCCTAGCAGATCATTACAGTTTCGCTAGAGGCCATGGTGTTGATTTGCAGCTGTGATCTTACGTAATAGTATAAACAAGCTCTGGGTGGAAGGGAATGGGGAGGGGCAAATATGTACTTCACTTGTTTTAAAGACATTGGTTAACCCATTCGTGATAGGAATTATTTAAAGCCTAATTTGATCAGCTTTTATTCTTCAAATTGGCAACACCAACATTTTTATTTTATTGCTACATTTTTCTTATGAAACGCCATGTATCTGAAATGAATCTAAATTGACAGAAATTATGATGAGAAGTCAAAAAGTTGCCAATTTGCTTGGGAAAATGGTGATTTTAAACTTTCTATCACATTGCCAGTTTAAGGATTTTAATGCTTATTTTTCTTTTAAAAATTTTCAGCATCAAACAACGAATATTGATGCAACCAAAATGGGCACAGTTTTGCGTAGAATTTTTTGCTCTTTCTGCTCATGTATTTGATATGATTTTTAGGGCTTTGCATCAAAAGATATTAGGCCAAACCACAAAATGTGGACCTCTGTCACAAATGGGTTAACATTGTTATGATTTTAAAAAATCTTGTTCTATTACTTGAAAATGGGATAAACATAAGGGTTATAGAGTAAAAATACCAGTCTGAAAGTTTCAAAGTACAATATCCAAAGGAAGTATTTTTAAATATCAACTAGATGAATCTTCGACCACGCGTGGTCGAACTTTATGCCTCCGCCATTACCAAATCAGAAATAAATGGCACTTCAAGTTGATTTATTTTCATTTATACAATGACATCTTTGGCCTTGACCTTTGACCTTGTGACCCTCAAATCTAATCAGATCACTGTCTCTCCCATATGCATACAAGTGCTAAGTTTGAGGTTGATCGGTCAAATGGTTGTTGAGTTATGGTGAAAACGAACCATTTCTATGTACATAATGACCTCTAAGAGCTTTGAACTTTGACCTTGTGACCCCAAAATCTAATCAGATCATTGTCCCTTCCATGTGCATACATGAGCCAAGTTTGAAGCCAATCTGTCAAATGGTTCTTAAGTTATCACGAGAACGAACCATTTTTATGTGTATTATTACCTCTATGACCTTGACCTTTGACCTTGAGACCCCAAAATCTAATCAGATCATTGTCTCTCCCATATGCATACAAGTGCTAAGTTTGAGGTTGATCGGTCAAATGGTTGTTGAGTTATGGTGAAAACGAACCATTTCTATGTACATAATGACCTCTATGACCTTTGACCTTTGACCTTGTGACCCCAAAATCTAATCAGATCATTGTCCCTTCCATGTGCATACATGAGCCAAGTTTGAAGCCAATCTGTCTAATGGTTCTTAAGTTATCGCGAGAACGAGCCATTTTTATGTGTATTATTACCTCTATGACCTTGACCTTGGACCTTGAGACTCCAAAATCTAATCAGATCATTGTCCCTCCCATATGCATGCACGAGCCAAGTTTGAAGTTGATCCGTCAAACGGTTCTTAAGTTATCGCGAGAACGAAAACGGGACGGACGGACGGACGGACGGACGGACGACCCGAAAACATAATGCCTCCGGCAACCACCTACGGTGGGCGGAGGCATAAAAATGTGAACCAATGTTTGAAAAATATACGAGGGTCGGTTGCACTGAATAGACATAAGGAGTGCGCATGCGCGTATGACTCACCTTACCGTACTGTGTGTATTGGCGCATCACGCGGCGGGAGACACATAACGGCATTTTCAAATTCAAGCAAAGTGGTCCTCTTAGCGATTTTCTCATGAGACGGAGGATAATAAAATCGCCGTTTGCGACACTTTTTCATTCCAAATTATGGTTGGTTTCAGGGTTTTTGAGTACAAATACAAGTACTCATACACATGTTTCATCTTAGTTTGAGAATTTTTTAAATAGCTACTCACAAAGTTAGCCAATGCCTTTTAAGATATTGTCATGTTCTTTACTTGTATTAAGATACTGTCATGTCCACTACACTGCACTCCAAGAGCAGAAATGGACACAGAAACCAGTGAAGTAGATTTCGATCTCACCTTTGAGATATACAGCAGTGAGTTGGGGTCGTATTTGTTGGCGAAAGTTTCTCCTTGATGCATGATGTACTCCTCTATCTCAAAGGACGGGCAGAGAGACGGAGGTTCCGCGGGGTCTATCAGCTTCCTACCAAACCGTTGCTTCCACTCCGGTCCACTTCGGTATGTGATGGTGGCAATCTCCCTGCACCAAAAAAAAAGAGTATAAGTTTTTACATTAGAGCTAATGAAGCTATAAGTACTTTTATGAAAATAAGACTGAAGATAGAGTCATCATTATGTTAACCACCCACATCACAAATGTCCCTATTACCGGTACAGGCAAACCCCAGTATAGCAAACTCCTCTGGACCAAGGAAATTACCTCTTTAAATCGAAATCGTGTTATATCAGGGCCGAAAAACAATAAAATTTTTAGAAAGTGGGACCGGCAAAATTACCTTGTTATAACGAGAGTTTGTTGTAACAGTGTACTTTATAACAAGGTTCCACTGTATTTTCATAATTGCCGTAGTAACTACAATCATCGTCATCATCATCATCATCAATATCATTCTCACCACCATTACCGTAACTATCAGCATCATCACTTTTATTATCACTATCATCCTAATCATCATCGCCATCATTACCATCACCATCATTCCAATTATCACACACTATTACTGCCATCATCACCTCTTTCATTAAATGTGTCATATCCCCATCACCATCAGTATCATTACCATCATCAGCATCATCATTCTTATCATCATCTTCATCCGTACCATCATCATCAAAATCATCACCACCATCGTCATAATCAACAGCAACATCATCATTATCATCATCATCAATATCATCATCATCGTTATCATCATCATCATCATCGTTATCATCATCATCATCATCATCATCATCATCGTCGTCATCATCATAACCATCATCACAGTCCTCACGAACACAGTCACCAATATCTTCTTGGAATTAAGAATACCTTGCAAGCTTCATGCCCATCTTTGGATAGGATGTGCCATAGTAGTGTCCTCTCTGCCAGTTGGGGTCTGTCATGATGGCCCTTCTCTGAAGGTAACGTAGTGCGATGGAGCTGGCGTAAGTCTGAGCACACGCTGATATTGAGATCGTCCTGATGAGGAAATACCAACGAATGTTTTACTTCGCTATCATTTTTTAGTGTTGTTAATATTGGTGTGTTATATTTAAGACAATGAGAGGCTAGTGGTACATCAATGCATTTACTATTGAAGCAGGCTTTGCAGAAACAGCTACTCTTGAAAACCATAAGATCCAGTCTAAGACCCAACAAATCTAGCAATTAGTAGCTCAATTCCCAACTTCAGTGGAAAGTACACTACACCAAAATGACCTTCATCTCAACCTAACCTAAATCCAGTCACAAATCAAGCTCTAATCCTACAATGGACATCTTTGATGATTTAAAATCAGGAGTAAATGTTACCTGGGCAAATGCTCAGTCATTTTTCAGAAGTGCCCATAGCCCTTCATTCACTGAACAGGGTTCCACAAGAAGGATCACAAAGGTAACTCACCTCCCAACTCTTTCAGGATAGAGGGCAGCAGCCAAGACGGAACACATGCCACCTAGCGATGCACCAATTACTGCATGAACCTTGATGCATCATGAAAAACAAATAAAATCAATTAATGAAGTTAATTTCATCATTTACAGGTATGCAAGAAAATTCAGAGACATCAGGGCCCCATCTTATAAAGAGTTGCGGTTGATTCAAATCAATCGCAACTTTGAGATTGATCTCAACTGTGAGGAGATAGGAGTTGAGATCAATCTCAAAGTTGTGATTGATTGATCAATCGCAACTCCTTATAAGACGGGGCCCAGATGCATAGCATTCTCACCATGGCATGCCCTTATTACAAAGGAGAGTTTTATACAGAGGTTTCACATCTTTGTGGTGTGTAATTACGATTATATCCGTCATAACTAGAATCTGTACATTTGATTGGTTTATTGTGCATCATCTGACAAAATAAAATTCCCACTGGCTTCACATAAATGAGAAAGTTTCCACTGTGAAATCACTATCTGTGAACAGTACCGGTCCTACTATTTACGGAATACGGATACTATTCATGGATAACTCAACAAGCGGAATGAGTGTATTGTATTATGAAGTCAGAAATTGTGCCTATTGATTGTCTTGGGTGTGATGATGTCATAATTTCAGTAATTTTGTATTCCTGCTATGCAATCACTGCCTGCCTAAAGAATTATCTTCATGGCCTCCTGGCAGCAAAAAGGTGTGGACCAATCAAATTCTTATGTTACAATTTAGCGCGAAATATGAAAAAAGGAGTTTGTCTGCACAGTTTGTGGCAAAACTCTCTTTTACTAGAGTGCGAACTATTACTTAATGCACATCGTATTATAATAAGTGGCTTGGCTTACCATGCCATATATGGACACTAAAAAAAGGCTGGGGAGGGGGGCGCAGAGATTTGCCGCTAGATACCGGAATGAGCCTTATCAAAGTAAGGCTGTCAGATCTCATCTATATCATTTATGATTATGCTTTAGAAGGGCATGGATAATTGCCCACTAGGTCATTCCATCAGGCTGGGGCTAAAAATCATGTGATATCCCTGTAACTTAGGTATCAACCATTTCATTTCACAATGAAACTTCAATTCAGATGTGGCTAAGTTTTGATATGTCATTGTGAGGCAGGTCTCCTCCCATAGTAATCCATGTTTGAATGATTATTTTTCCTATGTTACATGGACATCACATTTATACAGGTATATCATTGGCCATAGATTCTCAGGCCTGAAATTGCAAAATACCATGATGCTTGGAAAGTAAACCTTGGAAGGAAACCAATTTTTTGTGAAGTCATTACTGGCAGATATTTGCCTAGTTTAAATTAGACATGGTTTTTTAGTTCTGGTGTGTCACAAAAGATGTTGGAGCCCCATGGACTTTAAAGACGCTAGGTTGTGGGCTTTCATGGGGAATTTGACACCATGGGTGCTTACCCAGTAACAGGTGTTGTCCATCACCGTGAGTTTTATGACCAACAGACCTTATGTAATGCTCTGTATACTTCACCCTTTCCCCATATGGCAAAGTCATTATCTCACTTTCCCTGGCCCGAGAATGCCTGAAGCAGGCCGAAGAATATTTGTGGTGGGACAGCTTGTTTTGCTGTGCTCTAGAAATGTAGCTCTATTACAGGTATTTTTCACAAAGTCTGGTGTCAGCAAATTATGATCCATTCCCCATGAAAGCCCACGACCTAGCATCTTTAATACCCCACTAGGGATAGTCAAGAGTGAAGTAGCAGGACCTACCTTGTCGATGCCTAGATGATCCAGGAGCAGATACTGCACTTTCACCATGTCCTCTACGCTTACAACAGGGAAGGTAGTACCATAGGGTTCCCCTGTGATGGGATTGATAGAGGATGGACCCCTGGTAAGAGAGAAAAAACAAAACAAAAACAAAAACCATAGCAAATGTCAGCACACCTTTATCAACTAATATGAATGCATTGTGACAAAAATGTCAAGATTTTTTCTAATCTCTTCCTTCACTCTTTCACTTGTAAGTAAATTATATACCCCACTGCACCTCAGAATATTTCACTAAATGGATGGTGCATATAAATGCTTAATTTATTAATATTAGCATTAATTTCTTAAGATATACATATATATATATATATACCACATACATGTAAGACATAAAATAAGTGTCCCAAGTGAGATTCCAGAGTTATCAGAACAATGACAAATCTACCCATCTTGCTAAAACAAAATCATATAAATTACATGAATAACATATATTTACAACAAAAAAAAAAACAGCAAATAGATACGAGTTAATGAATGGACTACACATCCACACACATGTTCATAAACACACATACAGACGTGCACATACATACATATATATATATATATATATATATATATATATATAAATATGCCTACATTGGGCATTCGGCATCAAAATTTCATTAAAAGTTTTATTTTGGAAAATGAAAGCCTGTCAAAATCATTATGTTTCTTGGAATATTGCTACTAGGAGGTTCTTCCACACAGGTATATGGTAGTCAAAATAAGAAAGCTCATATCTTGTTTTCCATCACTGTAAATCAACCATCTCTTTGCTACTTACGTGGTGCCATAGCAGCCTCCAATATGATTACAACAGATGACAAAGAATTTATCAGTATCAATGGCACATCCTGGTCCAATGAACTTCTCCCACCATCCTGGAGCTTTGTTCAACTGTCAGAATAAGAGTAGGAAGTACTGTGAGTTATGTCAAGGGTCTTTGAACAGAGGGATGTAAAGCCCACCGCAAACTACGCGATCTGACTGCGACCCAATTTTTTAACAAATGGCATTTTGCATTAAATATGTTAGATTAAACAAGTATAATCATCTTATTTGAAGTTCGGAATAATGATAGAAATACTAAAATCAAAATTTTGGTTAACTGCAAGGCTTGTGGTCAGAGTAATGACCAAATCGGCTTCAAATCGTAGCAGATTGCAAGATTGCTATGACGTCCATACGATTCAAAATTGAATTCACTTTTATTATTATTATTATTATTATTATTATTATTATTTGGTTTGGTGTCACATGTGCCTGGGAGGCGAAAAGCAAACTGAATCACTGTAACCCTCAGGTCTCTCCTCCCGATATCACTGATTGGGGGTGTGCAGGTGGACCACATACACCGGGGTTTCCCCCTACTCTTATACGAATAGTGCAGTGGGATCTTTAACGTGCAAAGGTGGTGACTCTCCTTTACACGGAACCTCCATTTAACGTTCTATCCGAGGGACGGAGTGTTCACCACTGTAGCATAGCCCGCATCTATTCCTACAGGGAGGTTTACAATAGCTTAGAATTTCTACTTTAGTATTTATACAACTGTTTGGAGTTTCGACCATTAAGATTTTACATATCTGAATGTTCATATCAAATGCTATAAAAAATATTTCGAAAAATCGGATCGGAGACGGATTGTATAGTGTGCGGCGGGCTTAATGTCATAAATGTTATCATTCTACATGTAAGTATATTCATCATCGCTGTTGTTACCGTATCATAATTATTATTATTTACAAAATCCTCCTTCTCCTCGGTATTATTTCTTTTATCCTCTTCCTCATCATTATCTTCCTCCTTAACCTTGTCTTTCCTCTTCTTCATTAATATCATCCTCATTATCATCATTATCATCATTGTCATCATCAGCATCATTATCATCACCATCACTATGATCACATACATCATCATTTTTAATATCATTACATCATCATTGTCGTCATCATCATCATCATCACCATCATCACCATCATCATCATCAACTACATAAATCATTACTGTCACTATGATCACATACATCATCATTTTCAATATCATCACATCATCATCACCATCATCAACTACATAAATCATCACCATCACAATGATCACATACATCATCATTTCTAATATCATCACATCATCACCATCACCGCCATCTTCTACATCATCATCATCATCATCATCATCATCATAATCATCATCAACTACATAAATCATCACTATTACCATGATCACATATATCATCATTTTTAATCATCACATCACCGTCATCACCATCATCATCATCATCAACTACATAAATCATCACCATCACTATGATCACATACATCATCATTTTCAATATCATCACATCATCATCATCACCATCATCATCATAAACTACATAAATCATCACCAGGCATCACTATGATCACATACATCATCATTTTTAACATCACCATAATAACAATCATCATCATCATCATCATCACCATCATGATCATCAGTAAACCATCACCATTCCTTCCTAAAGGGAAAAAAATGACAAGTCTTACTGGGTGACTTCTCGCATGAGAGCTGCTTGATAACCCGGTGAAGACCAAAACTACATTGCTCATGTCACGATTAGGTTGTCCCCAAGTCTCATAAGCGATATTGAGCTCTGGCAGCACACATCCATTGTACTTCATGGCGTAAGGTTCATTGAAATGAAAAGTCTGGTAGCCTGAGACTATTTTCTCATAGGCGGGATCAGGGCCCGACTCTGGTCTGAAAAACAAAAACAAAAACAAAAAAAAACAAAATAGATGGATTCTGGCTTGCAACAAGTACTGTCTATATTGCTTACTAAAGTACACATAATGGCTTACTGTATTTATCAAAGAAAATTACATGTTCCGGAAACAATGTCTGCATCCATCCACTGTAAATACTAGAAAAAAATAAAGTGTCCTAACCATAGACATATAATAAATTTACTAGACGAAAAGCAGCACACTCGGATATCATTACGCGAATGGCATTAGGCCCCGCCCATTTCGGATCATTTGATAAGCAGGCGTTATCCCCATCATATCTTTTACACTGTTGCATTATTCATATCTATTGCGCGTATCAGTTTTATTGTAACCACTTTGATTTAATGCGCATTTGTTGCATATTTATTGTGCATTAACTGCGCATGTGGTAAGCTGATGCGTGTAATGTTTCATAACGCTTACAAACAAATGCTACTAGTTGGAAGCATCTTACAAATTGAATTATCCATTTTTGATCATGAATATAGATGGCTGCTTAGGTCAGCCTTCTAATGGATCTGGACAAAATGGCGGAGCTTTAGGGGCCTGGTCTTAACAGTTTTTCCTTATATTCATGTCTTGTATCAAATCAGCCCTTGCAAATTAAATGTATATTTCACCATGAAATATTGACTTGAATTCAGGGAAAAAGGGCCAATCCAAGGTGTTTTGTCCATGTCACCATCAATATCTTCATGATTTTGCACAATATACCAACAGCTTTAATCAAGTTGACAGCTCTTGTCGAGCTTAAATTACACTTCTGATCAATGTGAATTTTTGTTTAATTTGTGTTAGTCTAGGCATGTACTGTTAGGAGCAAAATAAATTGGACTTACCTATGTTTGATTTCAAATTATAGGAACAGCATTATAATAATAATAATAATAACAATAATAATAATAATAATAATAATAATAATAATAATAATAATAATAATAATAATAATAATAATAATAATAATAATAATAATAATAATAATAATAATAATAATGATAATAATATCAATAATAACAACAACAACAATAGTAAATAAATAATAATAATAATAATGATAACCCGTATTTACCCAGGATAGCCACTTCAGCTATTATCAGCTGATCTTCCAGCGGGCCCTGCATAACATAATATGTTATTACTACCCTTCTCCATTCATAATGCCAAGCACCTGGCTAGAAGGCAGAAGGTCCCATTTTTGTAAGTCTTTGGTATGACTCAGCCGGGGATCGAACCCACGACCTCCCGTTCATGAGGCAGACGCTCTATCAATTGAGCAAACAGGCCCAGCACTCATTTCATTACAGTTATAATCCAAAGCATACTCACGTTTTCGAAAGGCATGGGAAGTCTGTTTCAAGTCCTTTGAATTTTAAGTCGCTACCAAAATCTGGCAACTCCAGCTGCTGAAGAACCGCTTTCTTCTCCTTGTCTGGTGACTTTGATATGTTTAGTGTGGAAGATGTAGTAAGAGTTCTGTGTGCTACACGTGTGGAATTGGAGCCAAGGGTCTTTTTCACCAATGCTTGTCGTCTGCACAGAGGCTGGGTCAATGACGTTTCAGGCAATAGCGTGCTTGAGAGCCACCTCTGCACAAAAGGCACTACTCGTCTTCCAGACATTGTCTCTGCTGTTTTTCTTGGTTTGTAACTGCTCTTGAAATCACTGGCTTGCACAACCTGACATCAACTGGTGACAGGCTGTCACACGTGTCTCTCTTATAGGATTTTTTCTATCGACCTTTGCCCTGCAAATAGTAATAAAAATTCATATTGTGCACATGAACTACACATTTGTTGACTTTGAAACCTTTAAAGGTTAAACGTACAGTTTTCGTAGCCCCTCAAAAACTATTTGTCACGTTTCCCTGCTTGTTTTAAGCTCGTCAGTGGCAATCTGGAAGCAAAACTAAGATACGGTGAAGTTCTTTTCTCCTCAAGTTGTATATTAAACAAATGAAAGGTGAAAAGTATTCTTTATATAGGGTCAACGACATAAAGGTCACATACACTGCAGGTCTCCACACGTGTAAAACCAATGAAAGTTCTGTATACGAAACAAGTGTACGAGTGCTGCATTCGCTGTGCCGCTTAGTCTTGCTTCACCTCAGTAGCTCAACAGAAATGGGAGAAGAGATGTGAATGCTTTATAGATGAGACCGTCAAAATTCTGTACAGGAAGTACATGTACTCTAAATGCAAGGTTCCAAGTTCCCACCCAAATAACACAGATTTTTCTTGTGACCTTGCAGGCCACTCCACTCAAAAAATGACCTACATGTATAAGTTGATTTTTATGGTTTTCAGATTTTAACGTCCCTGACATGTCTAGATTCTAGCTCTAAAATTTCATATAATTTGTTGAGTGGACCAGGCGAACCCTTTGAAATTCTATTGAGAATAAAAGATCAGCATGTCAGATGGGCCAATGAATACAACAATAGATGAAAAGGGCTCTCGAGAAGAAGTGACCTTCCAAGTGCGCCCATCCATGTCCTATGGTCTGTGGAACAAAAGCAGATTGAATCAAAACCCTCCCTCCAAAAATCACTATGAAGGACTAATCAGGAAAAAAAAAAAAACCCTTCAAGATCCTTGCCCTCCCCCCCCCCCCCCCCCCACAGCTCAGTGTTGGCAAGTATGTATTTCATACGTACTAGTTGTACACAAATTCTTATTTCACGTGACTGGCATAACCTTTTTAAAAGGAGACTTGGCTTTGAAATTGTTAGAGATATTATGCTAGTTCAGAGAAAAAAAGCTGAATCATACCTCTATATCCCACATGACTGTCCTGCTGCAAACTTCCAAGTACTGATCCTTACCCTGTAACAGCGATAAAAAAAATAATAAAATACAGAGCACAGGCATATAAATCATGAATTCCTTGTGTTTGAAACTTTTTAATGCTACCAAGAGTCCAGAAAAATGCTCAATCATACCTCCTACACAATGTCCTGTAAAAAAAATGAAACTGTCTACTCAACTGTCAATCTCTGTCCTCGAACAGCAGTAAAACAGGAGCACATATGTTTAAATCACAAATATCTTGTCTTTGAAATGCAATAAATAGTACCATAAGAGTTCAGAAAAATGCCAAGTCATACTTCTTATGTCCTGCAAATAGTTAAGCCTTGCCTTCTAGCATGAATGGACAACCGAAAACTAGGAGCACATATGTGTAGATCACATCTTCCTTGTCTTTTAAACTGTTAGCCCGTTGAACACAGAGCCCAAGATAACTCGGGCTAGGGTCTATGGAAAATGTGTATTATGCTGAAATCAAATCGTGTTCAACAGGTTAAATACCACAAAGCTAGTTCAGAAAAAATGCTTAATCATACCTCTTATACAACTTACGGTAAGCAAATGAACTTACTAGTACATAGTATTAATCTGCTGACAAAACGTTTGTTATTTGCAGTTGTTCTTTCAGTGCATTCACGCTAGGAATGTAAAACAAACCGATTACGAGCTAAAACAAATGAAGGACTGCGACAAGACCCTCCAGAACTGGAAGTGCAGCTGGGAACAGGCAAGCAATATTTACTTTAGCCCTAGATAAAAATCTTTTTATCTGTTCCTGTCCAAACACAGGGTAATGATTCAGCAGTTTATTTGATCATGCTTTTTGTCACGATCCGAGCATGACCTCAGATGGTGTTCTACATGAATATGAATTTCTGGGCCGCATTTCATGAAGCTTCTTATCGATAACAAGTTGCAATTACAGCTATAAGCTACTGAAATCCTTGCATGTGATTGGCTGAGAGCAAATGTGTCATAGAAATATGGCAGTTGTTACTGATAAAATGTTTTATGAAATGGGGTTCTAATCTAAATCACTGACCTAATTTGATATGGGGGGAGGGGAGTTTGGAGGCATTAACCCTTCCCTGCTTTTACAAAGGAGCAAAATTTGTTGTATGAATATGACAAACAGTTTATACATTGCATATATGACAAAATTTCCCCCTGAATATCGTATAAATGTAACATGGAATTTAAACAATAAATGATAAAGCAGCATATGCTAATATGATACATCGTATAGCAGAGGCAAAAAATTTGCATGTAAGCACGAGCTATAAATATGGGCGGAGCAAAGACTGCTACGATTAGCATGACTGGATTATCTCTGCCTGTATTTCAGCATCCGGTACAACAGCTATTTTCGTATATTGAGGGTGTATAGTAATTCAACTCGGCACCTCTTGCTTTATTGTTGTAATTTACATTATTAATTTGTTCAACCAAATATGTGAGACATACACCAGAGTGACCAGATTTTGGATTCTAAAATAAGGGACATTGTTGGGCCTTGACTTTAGAGGGCTAGAGTGCCAGCTATAATAGTGAAATCGCTTGCCAGCACAGCAAGTGAGCAAAAATTTGAGAAGAGAGAAGGCTTCATTGGCATCTCTAAAAGTTTACATAAACACCACACACAGAATCCCCTCTTCATTATGGGCAGGGGTGATTAGATTAAAGGAAAGTTGGATCGTTGTAGTGATGCTTATTTCTGCATCTCTTAATGCATGAGGAGACTTTAAAGTGGATTCCAGTCTTGAATTTATTTTTTAAAATTCTAAACCATGTATTCTTTTCAAATGAATGAGGAGGTGTTTTTTGGTTGATTGACGGTGAATTGATTTCACAAGAATGAAAAACAAAGTCACATCGGATTTAGTACAGAGAGGCTCATCCCTGAAATTTTCTCAAAATTTTCTCTTGCACACAGAGCATAAAACATAACTTGACTGCTCAGTGCTCAGCAACACTGAATAAGAACTTTAATGCATATTAGTTTCCTATTTCAAAACACTTTTAATTGATCTATTCACTTATATTTGCTTATTTTCATTTTTTTCTGTCACAAGAAACCTTTATTGTGTGAAGAGATAGTAGATACGTCATTATTCTAAATGTCTTTCACATCATCAAAGAGAACCCCTCTATCTATGAGATATTGAATGAATATATTTACACAATAGTACATGCACGAAGTATGGTAATGAATGTATGGAATAATGTTTACATAGATTGCTCTCCTAGTAGTATTCCTGATCATCAAGGATTTAACGAGAAACAAACTTCTGCAAGTCATCATTACATGTACGGTACTATATTTATCTTGAGATTACATGCTATACATGTACATGTACATGTATATTCATGACTGTGCAATAATGTATTCATAATCTTAATCCTTGTATGCTTCTAAGTGTCTGCAATTTAGAACTGTCTCTTGTCAATATTTAGATATCATATAAAACTTGAAATAAATAAACATGTTCCACTTTACGGCTTTTGAACCATTACCTCATGGTTATCTATAGAGTAGTAGTAGCAAAATGGTTTATTAAAAAAACTGAAAATGGCAGCCCAAAGGCTGAATTACACTGTATATTCAGTTTACAATAAAAAGATCATAGTCACAACAATTGTGATACATGTATATTACACATATTATTCATAGACTTTAAAAAAAAAAAAAAACAGTCAGCTGGTAAAATATTCTAAAAGCTCTGTATTGGAACATAATTCTGAGTAGACAGAATGATCATATTATGATCAAAACAAAAAAATTGAAAGAAAGGATAAGAAATAATTGGAATTTTAATCCAAAATTTATGTATGGCCTGGGAAAACCCAAAAAGTGAAACAAAGGAGTATATTCTATGATTTCTATCACAGATTTTAGGAAAGCAGCTGGGTTAAGAATCATTATAAAGGAATGACTGAACTGTTACAAAAAATTTAAATGAAGGAAAATTCAATATTACAATTCTACAAATAAAAGAAGTCATGCAGAATTTCAAAAATAGTATTTTGAAATGAAAAAGTGACCCATAGTGTGACAAATGGTACATGTAGTTTATTTTGTTCAAAATGTGAAAGTGTTCCTCTCTTCGGCTGAAGGGGTCCCCTGGAGACTTTGTCCTGTCAGAAATTTGCTGTTTGGACTTAGCTAAGGTGCTCTAAAATACAATGTTCGACCATTCAAAAATGAAAAATCTTGCCTCACGGTTGCTATACTCCCTTGCATAAAATAAAGAAGTTAATGATTAAATTAGACTTCCAGCTATGAGCTATGCAAAAAAAAAAAAAAAAAAAAAAAAAAAAAAAAAAAAAAACCAGCCAGAAACATGTCTAAAGCCTCCATACTCCATACAGCCTCCATACAAGCTCCACAAAAGAGTTTGGGAGGCTGTTCCAGAAACTGCTATGTATAGTCTAAATGTTATGGTTATAGGGGGTACCCAATGCTGAAACAATGTTAGTTCATTTAAAAGAGCATGATTTCATAAGCAGAAAATCATCTGCCTAAATTATTTCAAAAAGTCATGTTGCCAAGGAAACCCCCAAATGTGGTAAGATTTCAGGATATTTTTGACCCCTCAGCCATGTCTCAGTTTCAGCTGGGTAACCACAATGATGTCAAAATGATGTTAAAGTGGTTACCTTGTCGCACAATTCTAGCAAAATGCGTGCAAGGTATAATATTGTACAGTATAGCGCGCAGCACAACTGCAATGCGCGAAGCTGGTAACCACTTTTACGTCATACCTCATACTCAAATTTTTTGGTCAACTCTTGACTTTTTATGAGAAAATTAGCCAAAAAGGATTGATTTTCGAGTGAAAATCATCAAATTTTTAATGTTATTTTTCTTACATCAAGACTTCGTTTTGCGACAGCCACCCAACATGCAAGGTGTACTTCATTCCGTTAGCAAATTTGGGTGGCTGTCGCAAAAGGAAGTCTTTCCCTTCTTAGAATTCTATTCTTGATCATATATCAAAATTTTTTTTACCATTGTGTAATCACTATAAATATTAAAGAATAGAGTCAAACTTCACTCTGGAGCTTTATTAACTCTGTTGTTATTACGTAGACCACTCATCCTGTGTACTCGGTCAATGAATTGACCTCGTCCTGCAAACGTGACAGGTCTGTACCGAAACTAGTAAATAGCATGCATTTTTGTTTGTTACTCGACGGCATGCTGTCGACCTACGAGTCCAATAAGTGTCAGTTTTTTTAAAATTCACCATTTTCAGTTCATTCATCAGATATGAAGCAGAAAGGGGAAAATTGAGAGCCTCAGGAACATTGCTGGGAAGTAAAATCACAACTTTTCTTCTCTAATATAGAAGATCTAAGTCAACGTATTTCGCGTTCGCATCAGCAATTAGTCAGGGCTGCCAAAACTCACGCATAGAGCGTGAGACTTACGCATTTCACCCATTTCTCACACTCTCACGCTAATAATGAAATTTCTCACGCACGAATCTGAAATAATTCAATATAATAATAAAAAATGATAGATTTCAATAAAATGGTGACCAACTCAAGAATTTAGGAAGCACTGAAAAACTTGTGAAAGTTTTCCTGCCCTTTTGTCGAAAGCCCTTGATCTCATTTCGAGTGCGTGCGTATGTAAGATCCATAGAGATTAATTTATATGATCTCTATGGTAAGATCTGATACGCGCCTAGCGCGGGGCTAGGCTATATTATATGCATCGATACCCTGACATGACCTGCCCGTACCATAACGTATACGCACAACACATGAATTCTTTATGTTTATATGGAACACTTTCAGCCATAATGACAATGACGATGGCAACAGAGGAGGCTTGATACAATGAATTCTCTGTTTGGATGCTTGCTTGTTGCATCTTCCCATCATCTGCACCATAGATCTGCACCCAAGAGTACCTACATCCAAAACCTGGGTCAAACAGAGAAGGGAACCAAATAAAGACATGGTTGGCATTTTTCAACAAATGGGTATTCCGTGTTTATCATTTTCTTTGCATGTAAAATTGTATAATTTTCTCTCTTCATAATGCCTTTTGGTAAAATACTCTATAAAGTATGCACCAGATCACACAATTTTACCTTGAAAAATAAAAAAGCTCCACACTGCCCTCCCACACCCTCCCCCACTCCCACGCTTCGCTCGGTCGGGCTTGGTCGCTTCACTCCCTCGCACTTCGCTTCTCGTATAATCTCACTCTCAACTACTGTCCAATGTTGGCAGCCCTGAATTAGTTTCGCTATTCAAAACACCGTTTTGACCTACGGCTACAGGTGACGTAGACCTAATCTACATCATACATGACCTAGTCCAGGGACGCCAGGGGAGCAAAAAAAAACCAAAAAAAACACGCTAACGCTATCACTCCCCATTGACGTCCAGTGTTTTTACCACCTATTTGTACATAGCAAGCATCTTGGCACTTCAAAACAACCCCTGAAAAATCACTTTCCAATGGGCTAATGACACCACCAGCCTTGTAACTATCGGCTGTGGTCATCATGAACCCGACTGACACTTGGGACTAAAAATCGGACGTACAAAAAACCGTAATTTAGATATAAATTTATCGTAGGGTAGCTGGAAGAACTCACCGCTTGTTTACGTTTCCACAGCGTCCATTGAAATGCAGATAGAAAATGGTGACTAATTTGCGCATGCGCATCGATTCGCGACTAGATGCGAGCAATCTTGCAGACGTTTTCAAAAAAATTCACAGCAGTTCTCGCCGTGAATTTTTTGAAAACGTCAATGGGGAGTAATAGCGTCAGCGTGTTTTTTTTTTTTTTTACTCCCCTGACATCCCTGGACTAACATAATCTACCGCTGGTTGTTTACATTACCGTGCTTATCTCTTAAATAACCTCATTATATTATTGTGCATACAGTGTAGACGTCATGTAAGCTAAGTGAGATAGGTTACTGGAATTGGAATCTGGCAAGGTCACATTCAAACCTAGTTCAGATTCTGAACGATTTTATTATAAGAGCACTTTCCCCAAGCGCGATGATAACCCCAACCGCTGCCAGGCTGAGAGATGGAGTGATCCCAAATTGTACGCCCGTACAATTCGGGATCACGCCATCTCTCGACCCGGCAGCGGTTGGGGGATATCATCGCGCTTGGGGAGAGTGCTCTTACATGTCTTATAATAAAATCGTTCAGAATCTGAACTAATTCAAACCTTGCCCTTGGCTTCACTTAAAGACGCTCAGTCGTGGGCTTTCATGGGGAATTTGACACCATGGGCAGATGGGTGCTTACCCCAGTAACAGGTGTTGTCCATCACTATGAGTTTTATGACCAACAGACCTTATGTAGACCTAGATCTGATGCTCAGTATTTCCACCCTTTGCCCCATATGGCAAAGTTATTATCTCACTTTCCCTGGCCCGAGAATGCCCGAAGCAGGCCGAAGAATGTTTATGGTGGGATAGATTGTTGTGCTGTGCTCCAGAAATGTAGCTCTAGTATTACAGGTATTTTCAGTGCTTTTCACAAAGTCTGGTGTCAGCAGATTATGATCCACTCCCCATGAAAGCCCACGACTGAATGTCTTTAACTTTTTGATAACGTCGACACAGTGCGGCCGGGGCGGGGACCAGGCTTGTTTAAAAAAAGGCTTGTTTAAAAAAAAAAAAAAATCTGCAAGTCATCGCGATGCGTTAGCTAATCTTACGATGGTCTAACAGTTACATGATGTAGATGTAGGGGCCTAGTAGTAACAATTAACATTATTTCTACACACCGTCATGACCGTGCCACCGTGGTATGTAATTAATAAGGAAAAATGCTTACCAATCGAAATTAACCAACCGAGCCTAGCCCTAAGCCAAGGCGAAGCCACCGAGTCGAGGCCACCCGCAGTCATACGCCTAGCTTGTAGACCCTATACCTCGATCACGTCGGGGAAGCGTGCAGCTGATCATGCAGCTGATGATGACAGAGCTAGAGCTATTATTGATGCATTGCACGCGCACAGAGACCACATAGTACATGCACAGAGACAGAGATATGCTTGTCTCCCTCTTTTGATAGAATATAGAAAGGGGAATTTCCCTATTTGAGCTTATCAGCTGATTCATCGATTTTGTACGCTTTAGAATTCTAGACTTCAGCTTTCTCAGAATCAAACACTGTACCGAACCTCACGCCATCACTCAAACAGTGAAAACAGATATGAAAAATATTCGTTAACTATTTTAACAGATGTTAAGATATTCATCAGAAAACTCATTTACTGAACTTCAGCACAACTTACTGCGGCAGCTAGCCAGATCGTGTGCCACTCCGTGGCAGCGTCCTGGGGCCACACCACAAGACGACTTCGTATCACGCTTCACGAATGATCCCCAAATATTCATCTTTTAACAGGGAGATAGAGGTCCCTTTCTGCGCACTCTAGAAAATGCCTCATGAATAGCTTTTATTTTCCCTTCTGGAAAGAATACTTCCACCTGGGTATCATGGACTACACCATGGGGGCACAATTATTATCAAGTATTCTTGTCGGAGGGTTTTAGGTTTCGCCACAGACATGACAAATGACCAGGGGCGTAGACAGCGGGGGGGATGAGGGGTATGCATCCCCCCACCTCACAAAGTGGGGGGGATGACATGTACAATCATCCCCCCCAGGTTTTAGGGAACATCAATAATAATAATAATAATTATAATGATAATAATAATAATAATAATAATAATAATAATAATAATAATAATAATAATAATAATAATAATTATAATAATAATAATAATAATAATAAGTAATGTATTATTATTATTATGCTTATGATAATAATGATAGTTATCATCATCATCCTCATCGTTAATGTGAATGAAATGACGATTACTATCATAACTATATCGATAATTATTCTGATTTATGTAGTTATTTATATTACTTTAGGGTAATTTTGGCGCCGTCACAGATTTTCTTAAGTGGTGTAACAACAAAATAAAAAAAAAAGAATAGCGTGATGCAAATATGCAATAATGTGTGTCAGTCCACATTCTATATTCGTTTGTCACGGTGCGTATATCTTCTATTTATGTCTGTGCATTCTGAAAATTTAGATTTTTTTTACTAAAAATTTTTACAAACTTCACCAAAAGTGTGCACCAAATCCTTCAATTTCATTTTTAAAAATGCAAAAGCGCCCCCATGACAAGCTCGGTCGCTTCGCTCCCTCACTTTCGAGTTTCTTCGAAAATTTTTACGCCTCTTGCCCCCCCCCCCCCCCCCCCCCGGAAAAATTTCTGCGTACGGCCCTGTGTGGGTGTGCGTGTGTATGTATCTGTATACAAAATTGATCCTCGATATCTCGTGAACGGCAAATCATCCCCCCCAGGTGTAAGAACCTGTCTACGCCACTGGCTATCATCTGCTCACGCTATCTACGAATTGGCTTATTTAAAATAAATGGTGTAAACCATCCTTTTTTCATATTTGTAACTGCAAGTTTTACTCCTACCCTTATTGACCCCTTCCACAATCGATTAGACTGTAATTTTTCGCTAGCTTTAGGCTTATCAACCCAAGACAAAAAACCAATTGAATACCCATTGAATTTCAGTTGGTCTTCAATTGGTTTCAGTTTGTACCAGTGGGTCTTAATGGGTTTCAACTGGTAAACATTAGAATTCAGTTGACATCCTAAATTTCTACCAGCCATGGGGTCAATCAGTCCCAATTGGTCCAATGGGATTGCAATGGGACAGTTTATTTCAATTGGTCCAACTGTCAATTGGTTCAATTCGAGCAATTGGGCCAATTGGTTTCAATGGGGAACAATTTGGACCAATTGGGACCAATTAAAAATTAGTTTTCAATGGGGATCACGTGACTGGTTTTACCTCATTTGCATATTTGCTATTTTTTATTGAAAATTCAACAAATAAAACAGAATACAAATGCAGTAATATTTCTTTGTTTGTATATTCATTCTAAATAATGTTTGTAAAATATTTCACCAAAAATGAATGATTTTGTTAGGATCAATGAAGTTTTATTTTCGTCATTCATATATAATCATTGGATTTTTTTTTCAAGCATTTCTGTCCAAATTTTCCCCCATTTTTTGTCATCTCAAGTTCTTCATTTCCTGGTCGCACTCTTTAATTTGATGTCTGTTAAACCGTGTATTCTCCTACTCCCTCTTTTGTCTTATACCTCAGTCTTTTCGCCTATATCTTTTCTTCGAATTTGCAAATTTAATTCATACGTGGTTTTTGTATCTGGTTTTTCCAATTTCAAACTCTCTTTGCTTCCTTTTCTCTCCCATCTTACACATTCCTCTTCTCTTGGTCAAGCTCTTTCCTGATGCTATTCTGTTCCATTCAATTATCAAAATTGTAAATTCTTCCCTCCTGCCCCTCTCTTTTTCCTTCTCGGTCTTACAGTAGTTCTCTCTCTATCTCTCTGTCCCTCTCATCCATTTTTTATTCTTAAGTCATTGGCTACTGGAACCGGGTGACCCCTGTATCAAGCCTATGGGAATGAAAAAATAACTCAGTAGTCAAAGGGAACTCATATTCATGCTCGGTCTGTTGAGAGCCAGAAGAGCATTAACTCATATCCTTTCACACAGAGATAACACCTTTTGGTTCTGGATAGACAGTTTGTTTTGGACTTAACTACAGACTACATCACTATGCATGGGTATACAGTGGAAACTCAGTATAACAAGATCCTTGGGACCATCAAAATTACCTTATTATAGTAGGAATCTTGTTATATCAGGGTTAAAAAAAAGCAATAGAGTATAAAGAGCCAGGACCAAAATATTACCTTGTTATATCAGGAATATTGTTATATCAGATCTCTTTATAGCGAGTTTCCACTGTAATAGGTTAAAGGTTTTTAGGTTAGGCCTCTGCATCAGTGTCCAGGTTAATGTAGTGGAAGTATTCCAGGTTTTCTGTGGTATTTGTGCAGGTAAATAATGTCATATCCATTATATTTGTATAAGTAATGATGAATGTCCACTTCTGTTAGGAATAGAATAAAATAACAAGATAACTAGTGTAAAGAGATGCTTCTGCTCTACAGCTTTTAATAAAATATATAACATCTACATGTATATATTCATTAAATGTAATAAAGAACTAAACTCTGCTGCAATAATTTTTTATTTCATACCATGCATTTTATCATTGTCAGTTACATTTATCCAATATAATTATAACAAGCGACCCTCACCACTGATATTTGGTGAATGTGGAAAACGCTTCATACACTGTATTACACCCTGTATTCACCAGGCATCTATATTGCAAAAAAGATGTATGAATGACAGAAAAGTATATCAACCTTGGGAGAAGCTTACTACACTCTCAGCATACAAACTAAGGCACTGGAATGTGTCTTTATTTGAATAATTACTCTTTGTTTGAACAACTGTTTATTCAGCTGTCAATACAGGCACTATGGTAAACTTGGAAAGCCTGCCGGTTATATGTTTGCATCGTAAAGGTACATACACAGTGTATCCAAGAATTGCGTGTACACTGCACATAAACCACACTGTAAAAGGAAAATGTGAACCATGCTTAAAGACAAAAATTCCTGAATACATGTAAGTTGCAATAAAATCAACTGAATTATATATCCAGTTAAAAAGATGAATGAATATAATGAAATGTATAAAACCAACTAAAATGCTCAGAATCGTAAATTAAATGAAAGGATATATCATCTTATCTCTTGCAAAAAGGAACATAAGCCATGCTCATTGAAGCATTACGAGATATGCGTCAATGATCACAGAAATGTCATAAACTAGGTATCAGCATATGTAATGGGTCATAACTATTCAGACATGAATGATTACAATTTGTAACTACATGATAATAATAAATAATAATAATAATAATAATAATAATAATAATAATAATAATAATAATAATAATAATAACAATAATAATAATAATAATATGAACACTTGCAAGGCGCCAGTATCCATCATGAGTAGATGCTCATGGTGCAGTAAAAAGGAGATAGAAAACAAAAATACAAATGTGAGAAAAGAGAGAGCTTACATTAATGAAAAGCTTGTCTAAATAACCAGGAATTTAGTGAGGTCTTGAAATTACTAAGAGAGGAGAGATTACAAATATCTTGCAAGGAGTTATTCCATAGGAGTGGTCCAGCATATTGAAATGATCGATCACCCCAAGAATCATGAGTTTGTGGTACGGTGACAGCCCACTTCACCAAAGTTTCCTTCATCAGGTGCCGTGGTCGAGTGGTTTAAGGCGCCTCGTTGCAGCGGCGTAACAGGTGCCTGTTATCAGAGGGGGGAGTGGGGCAGAGCCAAATATTTCCCCGTAATTCCATCTAGAATTAGTGGCGTAACTAGGATTTCAGTTTAGGGGGGCAGTAGTGAGCAAGGGAAACGCGCTCTGGGGGGGGGGGTGTGCAGGGAGGAGCAGTGTCCCCCCCCCCCCCCCGCGAGAAGCGCGGAAGCTCTGACGTTCCGTTGAATCGTTCCTTGTCTGCTCTCGCTCATCTTAATACGTCCTCTGCCTGTTATCGGGGGGGGGGGGGGGGAGGGGGGGGGGCAGAGCAAAAAATTTGCGAGTAACTAAGTCCAGAATCAGTGGCTTTGCTAGGATTTCATTTTAGGGGGCGGTAGTGAGCACGCGAAGTGTGCGAAACACTTAATAATGAGCGCGCAAAAGGCACTCCATATAAGGGGGAGTTTTCCCCCTCCCGCGCGAAGCACGGAAGCTCCGACGTTTTCTTTAGTTACCGGGAAATTTTTGGCTCTACCCCCCCCCCCCCCCCCCCCCCCCCCCCCCCCCCGATAACAGGCAGAGGATGTATTAAGATGAGCGGGAACAGACAAGGAACGATTCAAAGGAACGTCAGAGCTTCCATGCTTCTCGCGGGGGACACTCCCCCTCCCTGCACCACCCCCCCCCCTAGGGAGCGCGCTTCCCGTGCTCACTACTGTCCCCTAAACTGAAATCCTAGCTTCGGTCAAGTGGTCGGACCCCTGTGGTACGGCAAGTAGAGATGAGCTTGAAGACCTCAGGTTCCTAGAAGGATTATATGGGATCATTAAAGGGAAAGTCCACCCCAGAAGTTTCATTGTTTCAATAAAAGGAGATAAATTTGAACAGCATTTCAAAAAAGAAATGGCAAAATCGGTCAAAGAATAAGAAAATTACACTCATTTACATTTTCTAGTAAATTACTCTCGGCTCTGCAAATTGGCAACACTGAAGACATATGCGAGCAGGTCCCCATTCACTTTGTACATGAAATTTTACATTTTCTCAATTTTTTTGGAAGCTACACATTTTCTTACCCCATAGTCAAAGTATGTTATGTAAAAAGCAATTCTTCTGAACATACATTGACTATGGGGGTTAGAAAATGTGTAACTTCCAAGAAAATGCGAAATTTCATGTACAAAGTGAAAAGTGGAAAAGGGGAAGGATGTGCTATCCAACACTACTGTCATGACATGTTGAAGTATATGTGTATTTTAAAATTGTGCGCTTGCACGTGTCCTTGTACGTAGACTAGTTAGAACAACACGAGTTCGTAAAATCACAGCAGTTTGCTTCATTCGATTGATCACAAGATTTCTTTAGTTTTCACGCTTTATGCTATGCAAGGAATCTCACACAGTTGTTGAATAACCTAACACTACAATGCTATTAGACATCATCTAATAAATGGGAGCATACAGTTCACAGATGCCTTCCTTTGTAGTTCATTGCAACAACGTGTCAGAACTTACGATCTCGTGACATCTTCAACAACTTAAGTGTATATCAACCTGCTTCAACTTACATCATGGCTGACGTCAACAAGTTGAAGCTATCAAGACGAAACATCAAGGGTCAGTTGACGCAAACATTATCGACAATTGACAGCCTTACAACAGATGCCGTCGGTGATCTAGACATGTTAAAGAAATACATCACTAAAGCTGAGCAACAATTTGAGAAAGTGGAAGAGAAACATTCGGCGCTGATGGATATCATCGAAGATCAGAGAGAGTATGAAGTGGAGGAGAAATGGATGGGAGAATGTGAAAATGAGTATGTCCAGGTGTTAATACGGGGAAGGAGGGTTGTCGACCGTCAGTCTCAATCTCCCCTGGACAATCAGCAGTTTCTCCCCTCTTCACCTACAATTCCACATCCAAGATCCAGTCCAGCTTCATATGCACCATCTCCTACGCCCCACACCGCTACGTCGGCTGCTCCAAGAATGGCAAGAATGAGATTTCCAACTTTCAATGGGAACCTTCGAGACTACAAGCGTTTCAAAGAATTGTTCACCCACTGCGCAACAGAGTTAACAGAGATGGAATACTTCCATCAACTGACCGAATCAATGACTAATGTCAAAGAACGCGACAAAATCAAAGGGTGCATTAGTGTTGAACGAGCCTGGCAGGTACTTGATGAGTGTTACGGTGATCAGGACAAAGTAGTAGACAGCCTGCCAAAAGATCTAGAGAACCTGAGGACATACGAGATCAAAGGCAAAACAAACCTCCCCGCCATGGGTCATTTTGTCCAGACTCTTCAAAACTTCGAAACCCAAGCTGAGACCATTGGCCTATCTGGAGAGCTTAACAGTAAGATCATGTTGAGTCAGATAAAGCAGAAGCTCCCAGAGGAACACCGCATCGCATATTATAAAGGTGTTAGAGATGACAGGATTGATGATTCCCTCACCGGTCTGGTCAAGTGGTTATACAGCCAACCTTTGTTGCTCGAGAAGGCGAAGCCTAACAGTGGGGACAATTCATCTAGCCCTCCACAAAGACAACATAAGGTGTATAAGACTACAAGCGCTGCTTCATATACTTCTGATAACCAGAGCCAACCAAGCAAGGCCAGACACTCCGGGGTCGCCAAGTGTGCCATCCACCCCAAGGCAGACTCGCACTACTTGAAGACCTGCAACAAGTTCAGGAGCCTGCCACAGAATGAAAAATATAAAGTAATGAGAAAGAATGGCATCTGTTACCGATGTGGGTATAACAACTGTGTTGCTGGCAAGCCTCCACATGACCAAAACTCTAGTCAGTTTGTTGCTCCATGCAGAGTCCAAACGTGTGGCAGTGACTCACACTTCGCAGCTGTCTGCCCTGTCATATACGGAGAGAGTGGTCAGGGTCCTGCAAACCAAACAAGCAACACTATGGAATCTCCATGTTCAACCTCAATCAACGTGACAACAGCCCACACTAAAGAGACAGGGAAGCTTCAAAGCACTTTACCTACTGTTGTTGGTTATCTACGATTTGGCGATGTCCGGCACCTGGTGCGCATCCTGTTGGATGGTGGTAGCCAAGCTACACTGTTAAGGGAAAAGATTTTCCCAAGGACCATGATCTGAGTCTTGTTGGTGGCAAGATAACAAGAAAATTGAGACTGTTGAACTGCTACATTGAAGACATTGCAGGGAATTGGTCATGTCCTTTAACCATGACAGAGATAAATCAACCCTGCGGTGATACTCCTATTGTACTACCAGAACAGCTTCGGCAGTATGAGCATCTGAGTGCCATTGATATCCATGCTGCCCCATCCGAAACCATCGACGTACTCCTTGGTGTGGACAACACACACTTGATGATCTGGGAAGAATACATCCTTGGCGAAAAGTTTGATGATCCTGTCGCTGTAAGATGCCCCTTTGGCTGGTTTGTTCAAGGAGGACGGTCTACAAGTTCAACTTCACTGCTGAACTACATCAATTTGTCGGCTTATTGGACCATTGGAAGAGTTCATAGGTCTGGAGCCCAAGAAGTGTAAGTGCTCCTCAGATGTCTTGGACAAAGAAGCAACGGAGGCAATGCGACGGAGCGTAACTCAGCTTTCTGATGGATCGTACAAAGTCAGACTGCCATGGAGGAAGTCGCCGGATGACCTGCCGGACAACTACAACTATGCTGTCAAAAGGTTGAGAAGCCTTGAGAATCAGTTCAAAAACAGGCATGAAGATTGGGACATCTACTGTAGACAGATGAGAGACCAGTTAAAGAGGGGTGTTTCGCGCCATGTCTCAGAAGAGGAGCTACAGCGAGACAGAAGCACTGGCAAAAAGATGTGGTTCCTACCACATTTCGCTGTCACCAAGGACTCGAAGACAACTCCTGTCAGAGTGGTATATGATGCGAAGGCCAGGTTCCAGGGCCACTCATTGAATGACTACCTCATGAAAGGAGAGAACATCAACTCCGATCTCTTTGAAGTTGCCCTGAGGTTCAGAGAGAATGAGGTGGGCATCATTGCAGACGTCAGCAAGATGTTTCAAGCCATAAAAATCAAACCTGATGACGCTCGATTCCACAGGTTTGTGTTTCGAGAGAATTCTAGCCATCCAATTCAAGACTACGAACTGACAACCGTCACCTTTGGGGACAAGCCCTCACCAACTGCCACTATAGTCACCCTTAGACATGTGGTAGATGAACATGCACCGGAAGATGACAAACTCAAGGAAGTGGTTGCCAGGCAGTCCTACGTTGATGACCTCAATGAATCTGTCACTAATGTCCCAGAAGCTTTAGAGCTCAAGTCCAAGCTTAGCATGACTCTTCAGAAAGGCAACTTCACCATCAGAAAATGGCAATCGAATGCGACAGAAGCCTGGGACGAAACAGAAGACAGCACAGATGCCACTGCCCTGGGTACTAAATGGAACCTCTCAAAGGATACGTTGAAGGTAAAGGAGGTGAAGTCGACTCTACTTGTTCCTACCAAGCGCAATATCCTGGCCCAAACTGCTTCGTATTATGATGTGTTTGGCATGTTATCTGGGCTCCTCGTTAGACCGAAGATTCTCCTGCAAAAGCTATGGCAACTAAACCTAGACTGGGATACCCCTCTCAACGACAAGGGTGAGCTTTGTGCCATTCTACGAGACATCAATAGAGACTTGGAGGAGGTAGCTAGCATTGAGATTCCAAGGTGCTTGATCCCAGAGCCTTTCAAGGGAATAAGGCCTTTATCAGAAGTGTCCCTGCACGGAGCAAGCGATGCTTCAGAAGATGCCATGGGTATTGGTGTTTGGCTACGATGGTCTCACCCTGAGGACACTGAAGCACATCTATCATTTGTATGTGCAAGAGCCAAACTCACTCCACTGAAGCAGTCTAGCATTCCTCGAAAGGAACTTCAGGCGATCCTTCTGTTGTCGAGGCTCATGCTTACTGTGAAGAAAGCCTTGCGGCTCAACATCGCCTATTCCAAGATCTGGACAGACAGCATGACTGCCATTAGCTGGGTAAGAGGTCAATCCAAGTCCTTCCGGTCACAACAGAGTTCGACCCCATCAAGGATATTGCATATGAACCATCAGATCAGAATGTTATTGATCTGGTTTCCAGAGGAGGAACTGCCAATGAAATGAGACGAGTCATTGAGGGACCAGTGTACTTGAAACAATCACCTACGTTTTGGCCAAAGACACCAGAAAATGTTCCTGTGAGCCCTGGAGACGAAGAACAGAAAAAATTCCATGTCCGGAATGCCAAGACACTGGCTCTCAGAATCAACGTTGTCTCTAAGCCTTCTCCGATAGTTGATTCAACCAAGTTCTCCAGCTGGTGCAAGTTAAAGATGGTGACCGCTAGAGTTCTCTCCGTGAAAAAAACTGCCCAAGAACCAATGGCTGAAGCAGCTCCCAAAACAGATCTCTATGTGCCCCTCTCCAAAACTTGTCAAGGAGGCCGAATTATATTGGATAAGACAGGCACAGCGAGATGTTGACTTCCAGGATCCTAACATCATGAATCTGGACCCATTCTTCGATGAAGAAGACCAAGTCATCCGTGTTAGTGGACGAATTGACAGGGCTCCATTGTCATACGATGTGCGATATCCTTATCTTCTCCCTAAGAAGAGCCATATCAGTCTGCTGATTGTGAGAGATAGACATGCATATGCCCTTCACGGAGGTCACTTGAGAACGGCAACAGAAGTTAGGAAGCATTACTGGATTGTCGGGGATGTGAACATATCCAAACGCGTGGTGTACGACTGTGTCGTATGCAGGAGACACAGAGGCAAGCCAATTCAACAGAAGATGGCTGACTTGCCAGAATTCCGAGTCACTCCTTGCTCATCCCCATTCAAGACTACATTGGTGGATTACCTTGGACCAGTGAATGTAAAGCTGAACCGGAATACCACGACAAAGGGCTACTGTGCTGTGTTCACGTGTGCAGTGACCAGAGCCGTGCACCTCACCTGTGTCCAAGACCTGTCTACACAAGCGTTCCTACAGGCACTAGAACGGTTCATAAGCATCAGAGGGGCGCCATCCTTGCTGGTCAGCGATAATGGCACTGCCTTCAGAGGAGCTGATAACACCATTAATGAACTGAACTTGAAACTGAATCAGACAGTACTGAAGGACCATTGCCAACGGTACAATGTTCAGTGGAAATTCGGACCTCCAGGAGGACCTCACCACCAAGGGGCCGTTGAACGATTGGTCCAAGAAGTTAAGAAAGGTATAAGACTCCTGGTGAAAGCTGATCGTTTGACTTTCGTCGAGTGGGAGACTGTTTTCTGCCAGATATCCAGCCTGATCAACGGTCGACCCCTAACTGCAAAGTCATCATCACCCCTGGATCATCCTCCACTAACGCCAAACCACTTCCTGATAGGTAGAGGTGACTTGCCATGCACCGAAGTCCCGTGTGAGGAATACAAAGGAAACCACCGGAAATGTACGGAGATCTGCAATTTCATGGTAGATGGGTTTTGGCGACGTTGGATGGAGTGCATCCACAAACTCTCACCACGCCAGAAGTGGCAGAAATCTGCTGAGAACTTAGGAGAGAGGGACATCGTACTCGTCATCGGTGAGAACCTGAAGCGCGGCTCCTGGAAGATGGCGGAAGTCACGTGTGTCTACCCAGGAAAAGATGACCTCGTCAGAGTAGTGGACGTGAGATTCGCGGACGGTACAAAACTGAAAAGACCTGTGACAAAGCTTGTTCTGCTTATGAAGGAATCTGAACGTTCATAGATTAACGTTTTAGGCTTTAGTAGTTGGGTGACACCGAACTCTGCCCAATTTTTCACCTTGGGATATTTTCACCAGACTCTTAGTATATTTAACTTCGAACTTGAGTACATTAACATCAAACTCTAGACGTTTTTGAACTTTGAACTTTGGACGTTTTTCACTGAAATCTAAGTGTTGAATTTCGAACTTTGAACTCTGGACTTCTATTCATTGTTTTGTTTATTTTTATATGAACAACCACCAGTGATATTTTCAGTATTGTTATGTTTACAATGTATGTGTATTCAGTGACATTCCGTCACCTTTGGGGGGATGGGGTGTCATGACATGTTGAAGTATATGTGTATTTTAAAATTGTGCGCTTGCGCGTGTCCTTGTACGTAGACTAGTTAGAACAATACGAGTTCGTAAAATCACAGCAGTTTGCTTCATTCAATTGATCACAAGATTTCTTTAGTTTTCACGCTTTATGCTATGCAAGGAATCTCACACAGTTGTTGAATAACCTAACACTACAATGCTATTAGACATCATCCAATAAATGGGAGCATACAGTTCACAGACGCCTTCCTTTGTAGTTCATTGCAACAACCTGTCAGAACTTACGATCTTGTGACAACTACATGTACATGTATGTAACTAAAGTCTGAGAAATAGGACTTTAAAGTTTTGCAGTCTACTGAAGCACTCAGACTCACTGGGTATTGTGCAGTGACAAAAGTAGGATTACATTGTATACCTCAATAGAAATTCCCAACAAGAGATTATCAGATTGTCCTAAAGCTTGTTGCATTAACTAAGCACATCCTGTTCATTATAATGGAGAAGTAAAGAGGCAACAGCTTACTCCCAAAAGTCAAGTCAAGTAGTTTTTAAATCAAAGTTAAGGCAACAGACAAAATAAAAAAATTGAATGAAATCGGAGACAGAATAAGGAATTAATGCCTATATACACTGTAGATATGCAATTTTCTGTTTTTGACACTACCATAGCTATTGGTGATATGATTTTGTAGATTCATGTTTACATTAGATTCATGTTTACATGAGATTCATGTTTACATGAGATTCATGTTTACATGATCTGCATTTTATCATACTAGTTTTTTTTTTCTTTATTACCTCTAATCCCGACTACTTGAATCATATGATTTTGGAAATCAATCCCACAAGCTACATTTGAAATCATAATACATGTAAAATAGAAGGCTGGTGTAATTACCCAGCATTCCAGCATTACTGAGGTTACGCATGTACATATAAATCTGAAAGGTTTAGTGGAGTCAGAGGAAGAAAGTGTCATAAATTTGTTTGCCTAAAAATCCCTGAAATGCATATTCTGATTCAATGCTTTCAAAAGCGAAGTGAGACTTATGACATAAACTTTTAATGGGTCAATACAGGAGGGAAATTAAGAAGTGTCAGCTACAAAAGGTCAGGGGTTGAGGACCCTAGGTACATCCTGAGGTCACTAATAGTGGACCGAACCAGTTTACAGGGTACTGTCTTCTTATTCAGTTTCTTATACGCGGCAAACCGATGACACCCTCCAAAGGAGTAGTAATAGTTCCCACTGTCACGACCAGTGATCCACAGGACATCTATGGGAGGAACCTTGTGCACTTGAGTTGGATCCTGTTTGAGGAGAAAAAGAAAGAAAGAGTGTCAATAAAATTGTTGTGAAATGACAACATAATTCCTTATATTACACCTGGAGAGGGCGCTACAATGAAATTGATTCAGTGACAGAATGGTGAAAAGATTATGAGCTATAAAATGGGCATCAAAGGTTAATCAATGTACAGAAAATCCAATGCTACTGACTTGTAGGCTCTTCAAGTTTCATAATAATCTGAATTATAACAATAACAATAATAATTATAATAATAATAATAATAATAATAATAATAATAATAATAAGAAGAAGAAGAAGAAGAAGAAGAAGAAGAAGAAGAAGAAGAAGAAGGAGAAGGAGGAGAACAACAACAATAACAATAATGATATGAATGATAACAATAACAATAATAATATTGATAATGATAACTGTATTCAAACTACGAACATACTTCTATAAAGAGATATTGCCAGTTCAAATATATCTCAATTAACAGAAAGTGATTAGTGAGGTAAACAATAATCAACAAACACACAAGCAAGGGCATGAATTTACACCCACTGGGGAAATTGACCATCCCTACATGTAGGTTTTTCACTCATGAATCAGTCAAAGTTCCTCAGTCTCTCTACTTTGCACACAGGGCTGAGCTGTGCAAATTTATGTGACATGCTGCCCTCTATAGTTGAAGATTGAAATCACTAAAATAATTAATAAATTCATATAAAATATTTGCTTTTTTACACCTAGGATAATAAAATATCCTATTTCCATTCCATTCCTCCAACTGGATGTAAATTATCTTGATCAAATGAATTTTGAAAAAATATTTTTCTGATCACTGGTGACACAGCTCTTGCTCCTCTGTCCCCCAAAATGCATTGGTAGAACACTACTTTCCTATTGTCAACAATTTGCATGCTACAGCATGTCTGTTATGCGAAGTTAGTACCGGGGGTTAGTACAACTGAACACTAGTGAGAGTGTACACTTTGTATGATCCCAAATGGGTTGGTCACATAATTAGTAGCCCAGTATTAGCATTTTGAATATTTCTGCTCCTATGCAAGATTTTCAACCATACTGAATCATGAATATAATCATATTCCTTTCAACTCCATTTTTTTCCTTTTTTGATGGAATTTTGTATAGAAATGCACAAGGGAGGATTGTTTATGACGTTCCCATGGAACGTCATAAACGTTAAATGAAGGTGGCTGACTTCTTCCTACAGGAGCACAGATCCACACCTTACGTGCATCTGTACCCCAGGAGTAAGACCCATACAAGATGACCTGCAGCGGTCTGCTGATGATCTCCGACTTTAATGGAGGAAGAAGAAGAAAGATTAGAATCCAACCTGTATGGTCTCCATCAGTGATGCCACCTTGGCATCGTCTAAGGATGGTGGGATTGGTCGGATGATGACATCAATGGGAACGTCATAAACATCTCTGATCATATCAGTTTGTATGCTTCCTTTCACTTCTCCTTCTTTCTGCCTATCATCACTCATCATCCTGCAGATCCCTTGTTCTCTCCCTGGGAAAGAAAATATCTCTGTAGCGATCGGTAGCTGGCTAGAAGTCTGAAAGATTTGGGGTTTGTTTAAGGAATAGTAATTTCCTCCTGCGCCGGTTGCTCTTGCAACACAGATGCGAGCTGCGATGCACATGTAAAATGTTGGTCGATACATGAAGATTCAGGATTTCAGGATTAGTGAAATAATCTAAAGCCTACATCTGTCATCTTGAAGTTTCACATACAAAGCCAATCGTCGGTGATCACACAAGTTCAATCACTCTCACAGTCTCGCCCCTTCAGTCATGTCAATTCCCTGTTGAGTATGCTGATCCTGATTGAAGCACTTACAGGAGCCTGCACGGAAGGCGGCAAAGTTTGCAGCCGGAACTCTGGCGTACCTACACGCAGAGTGACCCTAACCCTCTTTGTTGTGTAGAACGAAGTTGGTACTGGGTACCGCAGCTCAACTAAGAATAAATCTAGGTACATGCAGATTCACTGGCTGTTTACTGTTATTTTGCAGATTATCTACAATTTAATTAGTCTCGGAGAGCTAATAAGCTTACAAAAATACTCCTCAGTGGCGATGCTCTTAGGGGTTAGCTGTAGCAAAGTCAAATTCAATTGGCAAATATCACGAAATTAAACTTCCGGGTTTTTGTTTTGAAATTGTCGCCCTCCCGTGACCACTTACCATACAGTTAAGTTTCTGCCCGTTATTGATTTTCTGTTCAGCTTTCGCATACGTGGTACTGGTATAGTATGTGTGCAGAGAGTTTGACTAACGTACGAATATGTGCGATGCTATATTCGATCATAGGGCCTTTTTCATGTGATCTTGCTCATCAGTTTTGGTTTTCTGGCGTGAATGCTCATATCTCCGAGCATTACCAAGAGTTCAACGTGCCACTGGGAACTCAGCAGCCTTTGTAGCAGCATTGCATGCAGGATTTCGACACAATTTTGGAGAGGTTAGTAGACGGCATGAATGTTTTCTGCAGTTTGCAAGGCTCGCGAATGTCACAATTAATTGCATGCGGAACGTCATGGCAGGAGATGGCTGTGCCAGCGGCCAACCCTTTCGGAACGATTGCGCTGCACGGCATTCGAGAGTCATTAACGACATTAAGCTTTTTGACTTATGGGAGTGTTAGTGTTGCATGCATATTTTTCCAAAGATATTAGTACGTGGCTAACTAGCATGTCTCTTTCCCTAGCAGCTACTTGGCTAGACCGAAATTCTGTTTCTAACTTTACTCGTTACGACGTTAGCCAATAGGGTCGGCTCATCTCATCAGTTGATGTGGAGCCGACCCTACCCAAATTAGAGGCGTAAAATACATGTATGAAATTGTCTACGCATAAGTTAGAGAGGGAATTTTCAGTTCACTAGTTGTAGTACTTGTATAGCCTTACATTTGTGTAGGCCTAGTGTACCTGGCATGAAGTGTCACTGTCAGATTTCGAGTTGAACTTGAAATACGTCACAATCCAGACATGTCGACTCGGGGTCGGGACAACTCGGACCACGGGACATCTCGGACCGCGGGCCGAGTTGTCCCACCCAATACGAGATTTTTTTTTCCACAAATTTGCGTCTATTTTTCCGTCATTTCGACATTTCTTGTAAAGATTTTCTAGAGATAAGGTCTGTTGGTAATGTTCTTCACTTTATATTACTTTTTTTCCGCTGGAAATAAAAAAAAGTGTAATTTTAGGAGTTTTTCGACAGCTCGCGATTCCCATAGGCGCGCGTGTATTAACAGTGTCGGTGCTCGGCTCGGCCCCGCTCAACAACTGACTTGATTTTGCAATCATTTCTCCTCAAGTTACCACTTTTATCGCAGAAGATGGACTTTCTTGTATTCCATCAACTCCACTTTTTCATCACAAGGATGAAATTCGGTGTATAAGCACGATTTTGTCGAAGTTTTTCACCTTTTCTCTCTGGTCGTAAGAAGTGAACAACCGATGATCGGTCCGCTCCTCTTCATCGCAATTCTACGTAGCTCGGCCGCCGAAACTGGCGGGGTGGGATTCAGCCCGAATCCCCAATGGAAGTGGGCGTGCACAGTCAAAGAGCTGAGCTTGACTGAGTGAGAGAGAATCAACTAGAGCTTGAAGCTTGGCAGTGATAGGCTCTGCTTGTTAATTTTTTTTCTAAATAAATATATATGTATTTTTTTTATTTTGTCTATATTGAATTTGATTTTCCTTGTGTAGATTTGAGATTGTAATAATTTAATATGCTTCAATTTCTTTGACAGCTGTGAGTTGCCCAAAAAATACTTAATTTGGATGGGGCTCGGGGCGATTTCACTCCTGCCCCCGAAATGTGAAAAAATATTCGCGGTCTAGATGTGTGGGCATGCCGGGCTGAGGTTAACCATCAATAAAAACGTTATATTTGGGGGCTTATGAGAAATGTTTTATTTTGGGGCTTAATTTTTAATCAAATTATCATTTTTTGGCCTTTTCATTTTTTTATACATTTCATTTTTATTTTTCATATTGAGTTTCCATGGTGTTGAGAGCTGAGTTTTAATAATTATTATGCTTCAATTTCTTTTCAGTGGTCTGAGTGTGACAGTGGTGTGGAAGTTTGAGTCACGGAAAAAAATATTTATATGTGGATGGGGGCTCGGAGCATTTTCGCTCCTGCCCCCGAAATGTGAAAATGTTGTAGGTGTAGCTGTTTCGGCATGCCAGGCAGAGGGTATAGCCATAAAAAATGTTTTATTTGGGGGCTTAATTTTTAATTAAATTATTATTTTTTTTTTTTACAGGATTTAAAATCGAATGTGCCCCTTTCCATTCTTTGTTTTTCCTCGATTTACTTTCTTTAATTTTATTTCTTGGTCTTAAGGGTGGGTGTCAGTCAGGCTGCCGGGGTGGAATTAAGCCGGAATTGCCGATGGAAGTGGACATACTTGCACCGGAGACTGAAGCCTTGCCCTGCAGTTGTGAATATTTTTTCAATCAAGTTTTATTATAATCAGTTGGCCGGTTCAAATTAACAAGCAGAGCCTATCACTGCCAAGCTTCAAGCTCTAGTTGATTCTCTCTCACTCAGTCAAGCTCAGCTCTTTGACTGTGCACGCCCACTTCCATTGGGGATTCGGGCTGAATCCCACCCCGCCAGTTTCGGCGGCCGAGCTACGTAGAATTGCGATGAAGAGGAGCGGACCGATCATCGGTTGTTCACTTCTTACGACCAGAGAGAAAAGGTGAAAAACTTCGACAAAATCGTGCTTATACACCGAATTTCATCCTTGTGATGAAAAAGTGGAGTTGATGGAATACAAGAAAGTCCATCTTCTGCGATAAAAGTGGTAACTTGAGGAGAAATGATTGCAAAATCAAGTCAGTTGTTGAGCGGGGCCGAGCCGAGCACCGACACTGTTAATACACGCGCGCCTATGGGAATCGCGAGCTGTCGAAAAACTCCTAAAATTACACTTTTTTTTATTTCCAGCGGAAAAAAAGTAATATAAAGTGAAGAACATTACCAACAGACCTTATCTCTAGAAAATCTTTACAAGAAATGTCGAAATGACGGAAAAATAGACGCAAATTTGTGGATAAAAAATCACGAAACGGGTGGGACAACTCGGCCCACGGTCCGAGTTGTCCCGTGGTCCGAGTTGTCCCTGATTCGTCGACTCATGGTACATACATGTATATAATGTAGGCCTAGGCACTAGATCTACATGTAGTTTGTGATCTGCAACCAGTATATTATTGACAACAAAGAAAAATGTAATGTCAATTTTGGCATCATGTTTTTCTTTATGTTCTCTCTTTTGACTAGGCTGAAAACATTTTCCAAGTAGTAATGTCAGTTATTTGTTTCATTGTTTATTTTTCTTCTCATTCTACAGTGTATATTTGATTTTTTCATATCTTTGTCTTGTTCATATTTTTATGTGCATATGTGAACCATGTAAACTTTTGTCTTGATATGAGATGTAAATCAATATTGAATTGCACTTACAATGTAATCAAAATAGAATATATTTTTATCAAATTTACACATACAAAATTGTAACCAAAAATCTATCATTCATTCAAACCATATTAAGAAATTACTAAATCAGAGAAAATAAAATGAAAATCTGAAAATGTGGCCATTTCAAAATTTGATAAAGAATAAAGAATATAACCAGTGTCAAACTCAAAGGCCCAACTACATATACATGTACTTGTAGGATTTATAGCCGGGTAGGGTATCCCTTTCTGCAGCCCTCAAAATTAACTTACCTTCATAGCTTGTCATATTTGTAGAGGTAGATGATCTTCCCTCAAAATAACAAAACTGTAAACTTCTTGTTAATGGGGAGAAAATGAAAAATAAATTTCAACTGAATTGATGATGCATGTACATACAAATATTACATGTCCGGGAATATCTGTGTGAACATAACATATGGCGTTATGCGCAACATACACCACCGTACATGCACGTGCACCCATATATACACACACTGATTCGGACACATTACATGTGTCGACACTATTCGATGTTTGAATTCAAACTGCTGTTAATGGTTCAAAAGGATTGGGGACACCGGTAGTTCTTAATTTCTCACAAAAAAAGGTGCAAAGCCTATGACTATGATATTTCACACACATGCTTCAGGTATGCTGTTCAACCCTCATAAGTTTCATGAGGTTTTTTTCCCAAAATTTGCAAATGGGGATCCCTTACCGGTAAGGGTCTTTGAAGATGACCAAATTTCAAATAATGATCATCATCATCATCAGGATATGAGGAAAGAGTTGTCTTAATTTTTTTTTTTCATCCTCGAGAGAGAGTGATATATTTTAGAATCCTACCTCGTATGTTGTAAATCTACATGTAGGTATAGATATTGAACATTTATCCCAAGACAAACAGTATTGAAATGCACCAATAAATGAAAGAAATGCAAGAGGCAAATACTGCTCTATTAACGATCGTTTGATTAAAAAAGAAAAATGATAATTGATACTGATTCAATCACTTTAATTTCCTGTACATGGGTTTTAGGTAAAATTGTTATTGTGCATTATTTGTAAATGAGATCTGTTTTCTCTCTTTTTTGCAATAGGTGCTGTAAATTGAATACGAGCTTTGTCTGTGAGCTAAGCTAGGATCAACCATCTGTTTGTCTTCTTGTAACATACCTGAGGAATTACAAGCATAGCTCTTCCTGGCCATGCAATGACTTTCATCATGAAGAAGAAAAAGTTCAAATTCCAGGTGAATTTCGAACTGGTGGAATTGTCCTCCGTTCCACTCATCAACGCTGTGCTCTTTGGCAAAGTCAGGCTCCTGGAAGGAGGGAACTTTGCACAGGTTTCAGCAAGGTGAGTAGTGTAACAACCTCTCTTTGACTCTGGGTGTGTTTATTGAGGGAACACGATTTCTAGAAATTAGAAATGGGTACGTGAGTCGCGAATACAAATCGCACTCACCACGGGCGATCTCTCTGGATGTCGTGTTTATCGTTGTGATCTGAGTTCCCGAAACCCTCAAGCCCATGCCCAGCTGCAAGATGACCTGGCAGTGAAGGTCGAATCAAAAGCTTATTACTTTTTATCTCATCCGGAAACAGGAGTCTGAAGTTCCGAAACAAATGCGACCGAAGTTCCGTTGTGTTCATTGCCATGACTTGAGTCGCCGATCTCGTTCAAGGGGTAATCAAATCCCCCTTTTTTGCGGAACTCAAGTCCGGTACGCTACTTTGGTAATCAAGTCGCCGTTGTGTTTATCGAGGGTAACGGGTAAGCTAGTTCGGAACTTGGGTCGCTTATTAGCCCTCTGTTACCCTCAGTAGACACACTCTCTATCTGTTTAGTTTGCAGGCACAAGCCCTGGTCTGTTAATATAGAGGTCTGAGTAGGATACTAAGGAGGTCAATAGGGATTGCATCCCCATTGCATCCCCATTAGATTGCATCTTAGAAAAGGGAAGGGCAAGTGCACTAGGAACTGTGCTGAAGATAGCTGTTGGTTTGCGGACTTTTAGCAAAAAGAAATAATTTCTAAAAAATATATTTTCTTTTAGCTAGAAAATTTAAACAGAAAAAAAGAAAGATAAAACATACTTGTGGAAAGTATGAAAATAATATCCATGAATATATTCATGGATATTGCTTTTATACTAAAAACGTAAGTAAAGTCCTTGGTGACAATAGTCAAATAATGACTGATTGCTAAAAAGAAGAAGGAAGATCGTGTACTATAGCTGCTCCAGACCATGGCACATCCATGTTGTTGAATTGGGTTTTTTAGACATGTTTCAATCGGATGATTATTTATGTCTGGGACCGACCTTTTACGTCACAATGCTATATACATGACTCTGACTCAAACCGATCAGTGTCACTTTGAACTGAAGGCAAAGACAAAAAGCTGACTGTGAACGTTATCACTAGACAACTCCTGCTCCCTGTCGGGAGTCTTGCTAGGCTTCTCTCAAGATGCAATGCATTAAATAAAATGTCAATTAGGGTCTGTGCCTGCAGACTACTGTCTGTTAGTGACAAGAAATCAAAACATACACAGGAACAATTAGCATTCTGCTTAATAGCTTTGGACAGGCTGGCAGAAAGTCCACTGGTATACTGTAAAGAGGCACTTGTTTTCAAAATGAAACAAGATGAATATATTAAGTGTATTCACGTTATCGTAAACAAATGATTTACCTCTCCGGCAAAGGTAAATGTAATTTGTGCACTGTGACTTTGAACCTCTTTTGTTTGTGTATCTGTCTATTGGGGTGTTGCAAGAAAGTTGCAATCAATTGCAAATAATTGCTAATTTTGAAACAACCATTCTGATTGGCTCAGGGTCTGCCCTTTTAAGAAGACTTGCATGCAACAATGATTTTGATTGGCCATTGACAATCAGTTGCAACTTGCAATCGATTGCAACTTTCTTGCAACACCCCATAAGTGTCTTCCCCTCTCTGTCTCTATCTGTCTGTCTGTAGACTACCTGACATGTATACATGTATTATGTCTGGGTAGCTGAAACTTCAAAGCATTTAAAAGTCATACCTACAGAAAATTGGTGTTCTATCTAGAAAACACATACCAATGGTGAAACTAATTTGTCATATGGAAGATCTACATGTAAGACTTAAGAATAGATAACTTTGTTTATTTTTTCTGTCATTGCAGATTTGCAATCTACATGTATATGTTTAAACAGAGACTAACCAATAAATATTTTAATATTCTGTCACAAGCAAATAGTGCAAGAAGCAGGAATGTATTAGTGGCAGTATCATACAAATGCAGGATCCTAAGCTAAAGAACAGAACACCTATTAGCTTTATAGGTCCTACAAAGGGCAACATCAATTCAGCAGTGCCAGCTGATCGTGGAGAGCAGGGTCTCTGAACACGTCCCCTGAGCTGTAAGCTTGGGAGGCGTGGGTTAGCTAGAAGAAGCCTGGCACAGTGAGTGTGACTAGTTGAAGGATATCCCTATAACACATCATTTCCTGAACGCTGAGAATAGATGCCTCTTATACACACTGTTTTGGAACAAAGAGTACCGATTTTTAAAACTAATGGTTGAATACTCCTATAGTACAGGCAATGTATGTACATATAGATTTCTCTCCCTATAGAATTATGTTGATGGGTGTAGCCTCTGTTAGTTCCTACATGTCGGCTCTGAGCTCTGTGTACTGCTAAAATTTCAATCAAAAAAATGCTGTGTTTATGCCAGGTCTAAAATTAGATTTGAATTATGCAGGCATGACAATTGACAGAGACATGTACATTTTAAGTTTTCTCTTTGCATTGAATGACTGTAGTCTGTGCATCTTGTTGTACAATATCTAGGCTGAAAAATCAGAAATGAGTCTGGTTGACTTAAGAGGTCAGAGCAGGCCTTGGGTAAATCTGTTCTTACCAAATTTGTTGCTTGTGGTATTCATATTATGCTAGACTCACTTACAGCCCAAAAAATTAATTATTTTTTTCCGGGGCTACTTTTTGAGCCCACCCTCCCGAATTTTCTACATTGTATTACAGTTTACATTGGACCATATGAGAATTTCAGGGGCTCTTTATTAGTTTTCCACGGGTTCTTTTTGGTGTTTCGGGGGGAATTCGCCCCAAGCCCCCGTGTGTGTTTTTTCACCTGCTCACTTATCACAAAGACAGGTTAAATGTGTAGAATCGATTTGTTCCTTGATTTACATGTACTCAGTTGCACTGGTCAGATATTTGAGACATTCATGTGGGCCTTTTCTGTAGCCTGCTGGTTAAATTCCATGGACAATTTGTCAGATGGGAATAATTTCAAAATGCACAGACATACCAGGTTAAATGCCCCCTAATTGTTATTGTCCAATTGAACTTCAAATCCAGGTGCTCTCAATTGGCCACAATCTCTTGGGAACTGGGCAATTCATGGCATGTTTACTCTAACAGTGAATGCTTTGCACAATTGTAGGGCATCTACTAGTGGTAGTCTTCAAGTACAGCCTCTATTGACACTTGTATGCAATAAAGTCATGAAGCAAGGCTAACTTTGTCAGCCCATGTGTCACTATTAAGAGCAGGTATAGTACAGAGTCTATGGAGTGCAGGAGACCATACCGTCTGTGTAGTCTTACAGTTCAGAAGCTCTTGTACATGTACATGTACAACAGATAGGGGTTTGTGCCTGGAAGCTGGCCATTGCATCATGTCATGGCCAAAATTTCCAGGTCAGGTCACTGGGCTGTCGGCCATGACAGCCAAGCATTCTAGGCATATTTGTATGGTGTAGGATGACAGCTTTTAGGTCCCCATTTGAATCATTTCCAAATAATCAGTAGCTTGAAGCACATCTACCTTTAGCTTTTGTTTCCTTGTTGAATAGATAAGGATAGATCATTTTGTCGGCTTCCCGGAAAAAGGCTGTTATCGACCTTTTCTCAATTTTCCGCCATTTTTTTTCATTGCAGAAAAGGAAAAAGCATGTCATAAGCTTTCTTCTCGTACCATTCTCGAACTTCAATTTGACGTCATTATGACGTAATAAGCCAAAAAACAAAATTACGCGAGCACGTGAATTCCTCCTCACTCGACGTGCTTACGCACATAGACTGATTCGCAATAGCGTCCTTTTTCTGGGAACGATTGCGCATTTCTTGTTCCCGGAAGAAAGACACTATTCTTCGCTCAATGTGCTTACATGCATAGACCGATTCGCATTAGCGGCCTTTTTCCGGGAACTGGATTTACGTACTCGCGCATTTTTGGTCCAGGAAGAAAGCTGTTAAGGATAAAATGCTAATGATTAGAAAATCTTTAGAGTGTTTTAAATAAAAGCACAAAATATCATTGAAGAAAAAATCTTGCTCTGTCAGAAAGTTTGAGAGTTAGGACAGAAAAATAATACACTAGCTGCTAAAAGCTCAAAATAAGGTCAAAACTTCATTCGCGTTTTTCTCGAAAACGTACATTTCGTGCACGTGCGCGTTAGTGGCCTTTTTCTGGGAAGGCGACGATTTACTCTTAAAAAACAAACTTGGATAGGATGGATCTAGATTCTAGATTTCACATACAGTCATTCAGTGCCAACAAAAACTCTGATGTTGATGCTTAGCCTTGCACAGAGCCTTCTTGGTTCAATAGTCATGGATGGACATTTGACAGTAAAAAAAACTAAGTGAAAAGACCAGGTGTGAAAGTAATTTTTAACGAACATGGCCTAAAGTTGATGATGATTTTGTCACCATGGATACATACTAAATTTTAGTCCAATGTTTATAGTCATGGATTGAAGAAGAACTAACATGGCTTTATCAGTTCATTGTTTAAAATGCTAGTGTATTGCATGTGAGATGCAAAATTGCATTGAAAATTCTCAGGTCTAACCTGACAACATCAAACCTTTTTGTGATTATGTTTGGGTCTACATGTACATTGTACATCTCACGAATGATGTTGCCCTCTTATTTTGGGCTTCATTGTTAACTTGTATGCAATTAATAATATGTATCCCTTTAAAAAAAAATTGTAAAGATGTACATGAAATGGTAGGCTTATAATTCATGTGTCTAATATATCCTTCTTTGACATTTGGGTAAAAGATAATGTAGCCTTAATAATACTCGCTACATCCAGCTTTTACATTGTAGGCCATGAAAACAAACATGTACAGGAACACTAGCTCAGATTTCCTCTAAAATGCAGTTATTCTTTGTTCTCACTTCTCATATATCTCAACCTGTGCTTTGTTGTAGAGGATGTAACAGAAAAAATTGCCAGTTTGCTTGTGAGAATACTCTTTTGGCTTATGTAATATGTTATTGCAAGTTTCCAACTATTCTAGATCAAAAGATAATAAGCAGAGGATTGCTGTTGGTGAAGGTGATGGAGAAAATATCATTTCCTCAGCTTCGCTTTGGATAGATAGCGTGTACATCCAGGTCACTGAGAAAGAAAAGAATATTTAACTTCTCTACAGGAAAGAATTTGGGTTTAAAAATCAAGGTTTTGAAACAGGGAGGGAAGTTCGAACTGCACGAGATGCCTGTTTCAGTGCTAGCGTGTATCTTGTTCTTGTGACAATGTACTGCGCGCCTGCCAACTTGCTTTGCCTCTCAATGAGTAAGCTAATTGTGACTTCACAAAAGAAGCAAATAAGTTTAGTGTGAGGGGATAATAATGGCAAAAGTCATCACAGGGGTCACACACTTTTATTTCACATGTACATGTACTAAAAAAATATTGATAAGGCATTGTGACTCTGTGGACTGAAGTGGTCAACGAAACACAAAACTCCCATCACTGCAAGGTCACCCTTTTTTCCTTATTGGGTGATGATTGATGGGGAAACTACACTTTATCACTTGTTTCACTTTTGACCAATCCTACAGCAACATTCTTAGTGTATGGAATATCATGCAAAATAGATACAGGTACAAATCTGATTAATCTCTCTGTGGTATAGATTTGGTGCATGAATATACAGCATATTAGGCCTAACATACATGTAGAGGTATTGTGACGTCTCACAGCATCAGACTTTCATGTCAGAAAACCACACACAGGTGGTGACAAAAATCAACAAAAGAATTGCTGTATATTTGCTTATAAATGGAACCCCACCCTCCATCAGTTGTTCAATTTAAAACTGATTACCGCAGGCCTTCTGATTATCCCCAAGAGCAATGTTTAACACTTTAACCCTTTTTACCTCACAGGCAGTCATGCACTATATTGCTTTAGGGTATATAATTCCTTTTAACTATATTTGCATCAGTTATCGTGAACCATGCATGGTACCTTCATTTGCTGAGCAAATACTACCTTTCTTTTGTCAAGCTGGAGTATATTAGCTTTTGTGTAGGATATGTCAAAGGACTGAACATGTGCATGTGATGTAGATTCAGTACTAGAACTATGCACTTTTAGTACAGTGTACAATGTATATTAAAATGTACATGTAGGTAGTTTTTTGATGATTTTAACTGGAAGTTGAATTGTTTTTTTAGATATTAAAATTGAAATTGAATAAGAAAATCCAAAGAAAAGGAATGAATTAGCAAATTTGTAGAGTAAATTGGTTTGATGTTTAAGTATAGAATGATAAAAAATTTTAAGGGGGAAAATGTAAATTCTTTGTACACTGTATAAGCTAGGAATTGCATTGCTCTTGATAGTATGATTTGTGTATGCTTTGTAAACTGTAGTGTACGGCTTATGCTGCATATTACTGGCCAAGACACAAAAACACTTAGTTGAATTACAATGTAGGCTACCAAGCACATCGAACTACATGTAAATATCCATTGTGTACAATACACATCAGGGAAAAAAATACACAGGGGCTCGCGGCGAATGAGCCCCCGAAACGCCAAAAAGAGCCCCTGAAATTCTCATAGGGTCCAATGTAAACCGTAATACAATGTAGAAAATTTGGGTGGGTGGGCTCAAAGAGCAACTCCGGAAAAAAAATTAATAATTTCTTCCCTGATACACATAGAGTCCCAGCCCTGTATGTAATTGTCAGAGAGCTTACCAAGTTTAGACCATGAACAAAGGAAGCCATGTTTGCTACTTAATCCTGTTCCAGAGAGGATTAAGGGATTAACTCTGAATGGCTAGTCTAATCATAGCTAAATCCATTAACGTGATCCTAAGGAAGTTGTCCTGGCTACGCAAACAATCTCATTTTTAGAAAGCTGTCAGTTGCTATTCTGGTAGTTATACATGTACATGTAAAAGGGAAATGGCAAGGATACAGTGTAGTTGAAGATTCTTTCCCTATTGTCCTTTTATACTTTTCTTTTGCGTCTTCTTGCCTTTGTGCATCTTAACAAAATAAGTTATGTACATACATACTGGATCATATCAATTGCTCTGAGTAGTGTTGAGTTTTCAAAACCTTCTGTCATTACATGTGTACACCATATGTTGCTATAAGAATGGTTCTGCAGTTTTGATTCAAGTGAGCCCACAGTACATGTTCATGTCAAGCTGTTTTTTATTTTGATAATAATTAATACCTCTAAATGATATCAATGTAGGCCAGCATATCGTCTGTTCGGAGCCAGAAGGGTGTTAACTCATATCATTCTGTACAGGCTTAATGTCCTTCTGGTTCCAAACAGAAAATTTACATTAGCTAGGGCCTAGTCTAGGTCTCTGCTGAATGCTCATTACCCCAAGAGGAGTTTTTACATGGCTGTACTACAGTATGAGCAACAACAGTGAAATACAGCACATCAAGCCTCTCGCAGGGGCCTGTTACAATGTTTTAACTGGAACCTTACATAAAAAACTCACAATGATGAATCATGCCACTACAGCACATTGTGAAATAGAGTTTTTGGCTAGATGGACTCATTTCTTGACCTGCAGTCAACTTGCATTATGATGTAAATCTACTCACATTTTCCACAGTAGATTGTACAGAAGCATGTAGGATGTAAATGTAGGACCTACATGTATGACATTAGGGAAAATGAAATGCAAATGAAACTTAGTTTCAGAGATTGTATAATTTTCTTCTTTTATGAAATACAATTCATTAAAAAAAAAGGGAAAAAAAAGAGAAGATGATTAACATGTTTCACCCAACGTGTTGAGCCTGCCAGCCAGACTGTATTGTGAACTGATAATTGCTCACCAAACATTAGGTGTCTCCCTACAAATAGCACAATGAAGGAACTCCATGGTACAATAGACACAGCCACCTCCGAAACCAACTGACAATGCTGTAAATCGTGTGCAGAATGTATGGGGGTACTAATCCTACCACCATTTCAAAGAGGGCTGAAAAACAGAGTTGGGGAACTTTCCATTCAGCTGAATTCTTTAGAGAATGAATTGAAATTGATGTACATAATGCATGTATATGTTGTAGGCCTGCATGTACATACATGTACAACTGTACTTGTTGTATTTTACATGTACAGTACATTGCTCGTCTTTACTTAGATTTCAACTTTCTTCTGAACTAGTTGCAGGTGCAATGTACATGTAGCTTATGTATTTTATTTGCCCCAGAATTCTCAGGAATGGCCTTCTCTTTCCTTTTATTATCTTGGCTTATTTGTTTGATTGTTCAAATACTGTTAACCCATTCGTGATAGGAATTATTTGAAGCCTAATTTGATCAGCTTTTTTTCTTCAAATTGGCAACACCAACATTTTTTATTTTATTGCTACATTTTTCTTATAAAACATGTATCTGAAATAAAAAATAAATTGATAAAAAGTATGATGAGAGGTCAAAAAGTTGCCGATTTGCAGGAGAAAAGAGTGATTTTAAACTTTCTATCACATTGCCATTTAAGGATTTTAATGCTTATTTTCCTTTTAAAAGTTTTAAGCATCAAACAACAAATATTGACGCAACCAAAATGGGCACATTTTGTGCAGAATTTTTTGCTCTTTCTGCTCATGTATTTAGTACGATTTTTAGAGCTTTACATCAAAAGTTATTAGGCCAAACCAAAAAATGTGGACCTCTGTCACGAATGGGTTAAGGCTGACATGATATACAAAGATGAGACGTACATGTATGGGATGGTAATTTTGTAGTCCTATACAGTGTCAACATATTCAATCAAACTTCTTTGCATGTGTGTGACTGTGTGACATACATGTACATATGGATAATTATTATCTGTTACCTTTCTTTTATTTTAATCCTCACTTGGAGTGTCAACATATTCAATCAAACTTCTTTGCATGTGTGTGACTGTGTGACATACATGTACATATGGATAATTATTATCTGTTACCTTTCTTTTATTTTGATCCTCACTTGGACAAAATGTGACATTTAAATAAATTTGCTTACATGTACCTTTCCTCTTCATTGCTCTGTTGTATCATTGAACTAGAGGTTTTTGCGGAGAGTTCTTTCAGGGATCTTTCAGATATCAAATTCGCTGTGTAACATTGTACACACATGGCATGCATGAATGACCGCTTGAAGTTTGTTGAACTCTTCCTATTGATTGGCTTCTATTGTGTTTTAAAGTCCTGAGTGAAAAGTGTCCCATGCATGCATAGCAGGTTTATTATTAGTCCATACCTACTGTATTACAGTATAAAAGGTTACTAGTATCTATTCAAGTATTGGCTACTTATCATGTAGTCTGATAGATATCACTTGTCCTTTTGTTAGGAACTTGCAACCTTGAATATGAATAGGCAAGGGTGGACATGACAGCAGCTTTGTGGTGGTTTGTATTGTCCAGAATGATATTGCACTTGAAAATGCATGTTTTGACACCCTTATAAAAGTAAATTATTTGATCTCCAAACAAAAGTCTGAGACACTTGGAGGATAGGAATGTTTGGCAGATTTCAAGGGCAGCAAATGCCAGCAACTCTTTATCCATCAAGTCAGAAGTTTTTTTTTTTCTCTTTTCTCCTAGTGTCCAGATAAAACACACTTTCTTTCAGCCATATAAATGTAGTATAAAAGGCCTTCTCATCCATGGCAATTCCTGAATTTGAGCAATTTATCAGGAATGTCATACATGTACCTATACATGTGCAGCGGATAACAAAGAGCGATGACGTTCAGTTCTGTCACCACATGTGTAGGCGTACCGGTATACGGTTTTAAAGTGTCCAGTGATTCTAGTTATTGTACCTCTGTCCATGTGTAAGTGTTTAGTCACTGTTATGTAAGGGGCTTTTAGAGTAGGTTCACAATAAGAAAGTCTGCAATTGAAATAGTTCTGGAATGTCCAAAATATCTCAGTTGAAATCACCATACAAAAAGAACAAAACAGGAAGAAAAAATCAAATGAACAAAACAGTGTACTTTTCCTGGAAAGTAATTGTTCCACCTCTATTCCTGTTGATCATTTACTTTGCTACAATTGTCAAGGGAATGTATGACTTCCAGTTTGGCCTATTCTTGACCATGCAAATGCCCTGAATCACTATTGAAAGATGAGAACCATGATCAAGCATTTGTTGGAGATGTGTCATCCATGATGTAAGATGCTTTTAGGGTCTACAAAAGAAAGTCTGCAAATTATGCAATATCTTTGGATAAAGAAGGGATATATGATGATAAAAATTACCTATTTCTACAACGTTTAATTGTTAGTGCTGATTTTATCGCTGAGGTTATCTGTGACTCGTCTGTAATCTTCTCCATGTACAGTGTCATTGGCTGCGATTTCATGTAACGACTGGGGGAGGGGGGGAGGGGGACGGAAACACCGAAGGTTACTGCTGAAAATCTGTTTCGAGAATTGGAAGGGGGATGATCGTTTTTATGCGAGCGAGCAAAGAGAGTGAGCTAAAAATAACCGCCCAAACATAATGAAAGAAGCCTTTTTCCGTCAAAATACAATCTAGCCCTATAAAATATTTAAGTGGTTGGCCTAAATATGGTCACATGACTCAAAATAGAAAAATAAAAATATTAAGTTTTAAAAATGGAGGGGGGGGGGGGACGATCCCCCCTAGAAAAAATCGAGGGGGGGGGACATGTACCCCCGTCCCCCTGGGATCGGCGCCTATGTACTGTGTATGTTACACAGTTCTTTCCTTCGTTTTTTTGGGGGGGCAGAGGGATTTTACTGGAACTGACATACATGTACATGTACATGTAAATCTAAGTTACATGTATAGAAAATTTGGCATTAATCAACTGCCTACAGGCAGTACATAATGCGTAGGGGCCTAGTACATTGTAGTTAGTCCATTGCACAAGCTCTATTAAAGAATTCAAGTTGTCATTGGGTTGATTTCAGAGGTGAACCCGTGCAATATTGTACTGATTTGAAGCAAGACCATGGTCCCTCTCTGCAATGTGCATTCACCCCAACTTCCATGTCAGTTTGCATTGTACTACAGTGCCAATTTCATGGTCTGATTCAATAGAGTGCTCTATTTAGAGCTTTCTATTCCCTATCAGTAACATGGAAAAGGTTATGTAAAGATACAGATAAACCAAGCTAATACATGTATGGAGGCTACACTTGTACGTTGTAGTATCTCTTGGTCATTGGCATGAGGATACATTGTGTATAGATCTGTAATAGAAGTCAGAAAGATTGCTTTCTGATCTGAGAAATTGTTATTATGTAACATGCATACAGTATGTATGCAAGGCCTTAACAATTGTAGCACTTCATATTTCAAAGTGAAGAGGCGATGTACATGTACATGTATGTATGCTTACATGTGTACTGGGGTACATGCACATACTGGCAATGAGAAATATTAACTTCTTGTATTAATGATTGTGTGTCCATCAAATACACAGCCAGTATGAAAAAGAAATGTGGCAAATATAATTTAGCAAAGGAATGAGCCGCAAAATGAAGGTTAATGGAGGCCCGCATGTTCAATTTATTCTCTCAGCCAACACAGTCGAGACTGTGATATGTTTCAGTGTCATGAATTTGAAAGCAGTTACATTGTTCAGTACGTAGTGGAAACAGAACAGAAACAGAGTGCCGTCAAGCTGCTGAGAGCAAAAGAGCTACCAGTACCAGGCATGCTGTAGCGCCTTGCTCTTATAATGTTGATGAATGAATTTGTCTGTGGCTTCCGCTGTGCCAGCAGAATTGGACTGTGGAGTCACTCAAGAAAACGCTATAAGGATTGTTCTCTGTCATCATCGTAACGATGGGCTGCCAATTACTAGAATTAGGGATTACTTCTGATCAAGTACTCTTGAAAAATAGTTTAATGAAAGACATATAGCAGATAATTACATGTGAAAGCTTTAGAATTCTTCTGTGAAATTCATGTACATGTACCATACAATGTTACCACAAATACATTGTACGTATCTCAGAGACCTGCTTTGCTTAAATTGCCAGATAAAAGTACAGGTTATTGCTTGTAGAAAAGCTGACCAGACATATTCCAGCTATAATTCCTGTTTGGTATCGGAAACGATCATTAAACAAAAGTTCAACTAGAAACAGGTATATCCTATAATTGGAGGTCATTTCAGGTAACGATCTGCTGAAGTGCTAAAATTACAATAACGAATAACATATTTGGTACATGTACATTACATTCATGAACCTCTGTGCATACATGTACATGTCTGTTCCACAAAATGAATGAGTCAGTGGTTTCTGGTAAACTTGAAAGATTGTTTGAAATGGGGTAAATCAATGGAGTACATGTAGTTAGTTCTCAAACATGTGTTTATCTGAGGTTCCTACATGTAGGCATATATGTAATTGTCAGTGATAATTTTTTGGGCATCCAGATGGCTAACTTCATTGTATTTATAAATAAAGCTTTGTAATAACTGATTGACATATTTTATTCATTTAATGGTTTAGATTAAAGATAGACATTTTGCCTCACATGTTTTGTATTGAATGAGTAATTGTAATACAGATTGATAAAATGGAAATTATTATTTCTTTTTTTGAATAAATACCACTGAACCATTAATTGATTAGACAGCATTCTATCAGCCTTCTGTCGTCAAGGACAAGTGCTCATTGAATAGTTTTACTGGAAGAAATCTGTCATCTCTTTTTCATTCTTCAAGGGAGCAGGAAACAAAAAGAAAAGAAAAAGAAAAACCCAACTACACTGTAATAGTGGTAAAGTATCCTTGTATAAGTGTATTACATGTAGATGAGGTTGGGTTCATCAGGCCAGGATCTTCATCAACTTGATGTACATGTATACCGGTATGAAGGCCCATTAGAGGCTGTCATTTTGTCTCAAGGATGGATGGGATGGGGGGGGGGGTCGGCTGGCTAGCACACTGTTATACAATTCCTGTAATTTCAGTTTGGAAAAAAAAAAATGCATTCACATAAAGGGGGTGGGTTGCCTACTCGTATGCACATATATTTATCCCCCCCCCCCCCCTCCCTCCCCGGTATGCCCCTGTCCATCAAGATGAGGCTACTGGGCTTTAATACAACAAGCATACATGTATCATTAGCTTGCTTTATACATACAATTAAAACAAGAAGTACATGTGTAGGCTGTGCAATCTGAGCAGAATCATGACTGCAGGGTTAATTTCAAGACATTTGTATGTCTGCATGCGCATTGTAAATTCTCCTCCATAATCAGCTGTGATTGATAAAGCTTACTGCATTTGAACCCTTGTCAACCATAAGCAATTCAACAGATGTTACATGCAGGCCTACCAGTGCTACTGTACAGTGTATCAAAACTGTGGGGTTCAGTTATATATTATTAGCCTTTACTGTGTGTACAACACCTGTGTGTAGTGGAAGGGGTGGGGAGGTGTTGAAATGCACACTGGAGCTATGCAGAGCCGATGTTGATGATGATGGGATATTAATTTAGGGCTCCCAAGCTGTGAGACAGTGCCATTGACTGTGTGCATGATTAAAAGTAAGTGTACTTTCAGTCACCACATATATCTTTTACCGCTAATGTACATGTACAGTGTCGGCTAGATGTTGAGTGAAAAGATGATGAAAATTTCACGGTTTCAAGGGAGGGGGGTGCAGTCGCAACATTGATTGACAATATTCCATATTAGAGTATATATAAACTACTTTCACATGTACATGTACATGTACACTGTAAAGTAATTATAGAAGAGGCATCCATGATATTAAAGTCTGTGTACATGTATCTACATGTAAATCATAACTAATTTGCTTCTTTTTTTTTCCATAATAATAATAGTAATAATAATGAAGTCTTCTATTGTGCCGGTATCCGCCAACTCATGCAAAATACATGTATAATACAAAATTAAATACTTTCGTTTAAAAGTATAATCTAAAAGTATAGTGCTACAGAATGAACAACTGCATGCACATGTACATGTAGTAGTAGTTAAATGCTGCTCTCTCTGTAAAAATCATAAATGATACTGTTTTTTATTATTTTTTAGCACTAATGTCCAAATAAAATTTACAGCTTGAAAATGAGCTGCATTGCAGGAAACTGCTCCAGAAATAAAACATGTCTTCATTCACTTAAAGCATGAATTGAAGAAAAAAAAAACAGGCACAAACATACATGTACTGTACATGTAGGTTGTGTATTCAAGCCAATGTACACGTATCTGTAGAACTATTTTCTGTTTATGTGACAGTGTATGATATATGTTGACATGGAGTATATTGAATTATATTGACATGAAGTGCCTCTTTGTACATTAATACGTTCCTCCATTTACCAGAGGGCCATACATCATGTACATCAACAAGCTGAGATGTAAATGAACTGCCTTTAATACCTATCATTACTGCAGTATCAAATGATAATCCTACTCCCTGTGAGGGTACTCATCGGAAAGATAGTCTAACATTCAAACCTTATCATGCCCTGTACTGTATTTTACTGACTGAATTCATGTTTGTGGCAAAAAACAGAATGCCATCATTCCATTAATAATTCCGCAAGAAATTCCTGAACTGCATCATAAAACTAGCAAATTTCTCTTGAATATCTGTCTATTCAAAATGATTCAAATGATTTGATATTTTATATTGAAATTTAAGTTTAGCTGATGTGAACTTACACCCAACTGCATATTCTTCGTTAGAACAGGAAAAATGAAAATTTGCAACCTTCTCATGTGTACAGATATGGAGATGACGCACTGTATACAAATTTCTGATGGAAAAAACAGATATGTACATGTGTAAACACTCCTCCCCTGTGAGAGACAATTTTGTCTCTTTGGAGCCAGAAGGATGTTGAGTCTGTATAAAAATTATATGAGTTAACGCCCTTCTGGTTCTGAACAAACGATTTCATAAATTGCAATGTCTACATTGTAAGAGTAAACTGGAACATCCAGGCATGCACAAATGCAACATTTCTCTCTCTCTCTCTCCCTTTTTCCGGTTCATTCATTCAGTTTCGACAAATTGGATTCAAACTCAATTTGAGCTAGAAATGAATTGAATGAATATATATTGCTTATTAACAGAAACAATGGATCAAGGGGGATTCTTTGAATAGAGAAATGTGATTTGGTGATGAAAGAAATTTAGCTGCAGATGGTATTAAAGCGGATGATTTCTGTGACAAATTGAGAATTACTGTTGGAGAAAAGAGGATGAGGTGGGGATGGGGGGGGGTAGGGGGTATGTACACAGTATTGAAAGGGATTGAGTAGTACTGTATTACATTTTCAAAACATTTTCAAAATTGCTGAAAGCAATTCTGTAAGCATTTAATTTGAGGTCAAAGAGTATTCATCTCCTTAATAAAAGCATCATTCCCTATGTTTGTTTTTACATTTTTATTCTTTAATGTAAAACATATTTTCACTTTTTTTTACAAAAGAATTTCTCTTTCTAATTCACAGGGAAGAGATCCAAGATCATGTTGTCCATTGGGGAACAAAATTCAGCTTCAACTGCCGAATGAGCGCCAACGCTGCCACCGGAATCCTAGAACCGTGTTCATGCAGAGTATCAATTAGAAAGGTGAGGTAGCTAGTATTTCAAATATAGCATTTCTGGAGGTGGATTAGTTCTGAAGCAGTAGGTGGGTTTTCATCAGCTCAGGCTTATTAATAGCCAGCTATTTGGGATTTGGAGGATCAGGGATATTAGCCCAAACTCTGCTGAAGCGTACAATCGCATCCACATCAGCATGAGCTCCTATACGTATACATGTTTGTATCGTGCTCAAGCTATAGCTTGATGTTGGCACACTGTGCATGATGGAATGGATAAAATAGCTCCTGAAGCTTGAGCCGGTGGAGACGCTTGGACAATAGCCTGCTATTTTGCGGTTTAGCAGGTTATTCTGCAAATAAGTCCAAGATGATGTGGGCTTACTTTTTTTAGTAGAATAGTGGGCAAATGGGCAAATTCCGTCTTCATCAGAGCATTAGCTTGCTATTTTCTTATCAGGCTAATTCATGGGATCAGAAATAGTGGGCTATTTCTTAAGTTTGAGCTGATGAGGACGCACCTTGTAAGAAATACCTGTTCTGTCTTCTTTAGGCCACGGTCACACTTGGCCGATACTGACTTACGATGACGATAACTAGATTTTCAATTGGAGGTACACCGTATCATATGACATGTGAGTAATGTGTCAAACCTGCTTTAGTAGTGATCGCTTGTATAGGGATCCCCTGTCTATAATTTTATGAAGGCCACATCTTCTGTTTCCCTTGAATGTGGTTTCTCATTGGAGCATGTGCAAAAGGAAACCTGTCCATGGAAACCACCTGCCTATGAAGACCACTTTTCTTGGCAGCTCCCTTGAGTGGTCTTTATATATGTATACAGGTATTCACTGTAGTAGGGCAGTGCTGTTCTTCTAATAAAATATCTTACTGTCACTATTATTATTATTGAAATGTGACCAGGGCCATGGTGTTACCTCAAAGGGAAGGTCCATATTCAGAATATATGTATATATATATAGGTCCCCATATCTTGGTCTCGACAACCCCCCCCCCCCCCCAAATCTAAAAAGTTTACATAGATGGCTCAATGCAAACAGACCCTAAGATTTCAATCCGGATTCCTATGAAAAAAGTTGGTGTGAAGCCCTGGTTGATATCCTTCCCGTTGGTAAGTTTTAAACTCCTGGTATTTTTTTCAAGGCCAAACAAACAACATTTGTTTTACTTTCACTTGTCATTTCCATGAACTTGGGGAAGAATTTGAATAAGTATTGTCAGCTTTCCAGAAAAAAAGTGGTGAATTTGGCAAGGGTATTTGGTAATTGTGAAACTCTGAAACTAGAAATTTGTGCACACTCTCAGCAACTGCACTGCACAAGACATACATGTAACATTTAATCCTATGTATCACATCTTTGATGCAATGATAGTAATTCCTTGACCCTCTGACCTTTATGATGGCATCAGTGGTGGATCCTGGATTTTTCCGGGGGGGGGGGGGGGGGGGGGCAAAGTCTGTGCAGGCACCCCAAAAATTTGAGGACAAGCAAAGAAAAAAACAGAAAGGGTCCTCTGCTTTTTCAGGGGTTAGAAAATAAAAAACTCTACCAAAGGGGGGGGGGGGGGCCTGGATCCGCTACTGGGATGGTATCTTTATTATGCAACAAAATAATAACATAGAAGCTAACTATGTTGCAACTTCTGACCTCAGGAGTTAGTACTTTCACAGCGCTAGGGTGAAAAAAAATTGAATGTTGTAAATTGTTAACACCTTGTCATTATGAATCTGTTGCGAATTGAGACCACTTTTATTTTGTGAAAGTCAGTAAGGCACAAGTTTCTAATTTTATTGTATCTTTTTTTATGGGAGGGGGATCTGAAGGGTTATTTGGGGTTCTTGGTGTAAATCCCTCATGGAACACTTCAAAAGTATTACATTTAAGTTACTATGAATGAAATATTCTGGATTCAGTTTTATATCATGTAAATGTAAGATGGACCTATTGTTTTGTTGGGTCCTGCCTACGTAAACTTCAAATTTTACCCTACAAGTGAAAGTAATATTTTGGTCCGATGCGGATCCTAGCAAAAGCCGTTTGCGAAGGAAGTGTATGTGTCATACCGGCATGTCCCTATTATTTCCTGCCTGACTGCATTTAGCCAGGTGTTGTACATGCATGTATTGGAAATGGGTCTCTATACATGTACATCAGGCTTGGTTTTTAGCTGTAAGTGACAACAGACTTTCCTGTTACGGTATTCCTTAATTGGAAAAAAAATGCAAATGATGAAATTAATCAATTATAGTCATTCAAATATAAAATTACAAGCAGGCGAGTGGATTACAGTCAAAATGTTTCAATCAGATTTTAGGTTAGTTCAGACATTTTTAAAGTTCAGTTTTGAAAACAAACTGGGGAACTTTCATGTTACAGTGAGGCTTTAAGTTTGAATTAATAGGTACTAGGGAATTTCTAATTTGGCATGATGCAATAATTATTTTGTGAAAAGTTGGGGGGAACTTTATATTTGCATGTCATTACAACAAATATATTTGTGCTGGAAATGGAGTTATATAAAACAGGTATTGTGAGGGAAGATATGTACACAGAGTATTAAAGTCTGTATTTTTTTTTTAAAATTATTTTCTCATGTTCTCTCATTTTTTCTTTAAGGTCAGATTAAGTTTACCAGTATGTAAAATTTTTCGCAAATTTCTGAACTCAGGGAATCACAATTACCAGTATTGCAGTTCATGTTCCGTTGCACTTTCATAGCATTTCTGAATTTCAACTTTCCTTTTTCTCTAATAACCCTCTATCATCATCTCATGAAGTTGATCTTTGAGATCAGTTAAACCTGGTACCGGCTTAACCCATTTCTTGGATCTCGATGGGATGAAGTATGGTCTGTGTTGATGCTGGTGTCACATACAAATCACCCTAGGTGCGTGCAAGAATGGTAGATTGATCGACTCGGCCTTAAAGTTGATGTTGTACAATCAACCCGTCGCTATGCCGACAAGATGAAGGCATGATGAGAATTCCTTTTTGAGATGTTCTTGGTGGAAAATGGTGGAGCACGGGATCCAGATGATGAAGTTCACCATTCTTGATCGCACACTAAGTCATTTTGCAGGGGGGGGGGGGGGGGAAAGAAGATACACAAGAGCAGTGATCAATTTATACTCCATCTCGGGAAAAAACTGTATAAGAACTGTATTTGAACATTTGATTGATCGTCCAAGACATAGAGTTGATATTGTACCATTTATTCATCACAATGCTGACATGATGAAGGCACGATGAGAATTCCTGACAAGAGGATCTAGGTGAAAGATAAAAAGCAGTCAACTTGCATGTGGCTCCCAGATGTTTGTGTGTATTATGATTTGGTCTAGGCCTACATGTACATACGTGTATGTTATGTATAAGCAGGTTGCATCATAAGGGGGGGGGGGGGTGACAAATTCTTTATGACCAGCCAGCCATTTAGCCCTTTAAGTTTTATCAGATCTGTGCTAGAATGTTTTCATGGGGTATGCGAACGATTTGCGAAAGGATGCAAATGTCGAAAAAATGGCAAAGTCCAACATTCGCATTTTATGCTCCAAAAGTTTTCCGAACATGCGCGGGGGTTCGGAAGAATCACCAATTGTTTATTTTTAGTTCGGCAGAATTTTAAAAAAGTTTGAAATTTGTGCAAACAGTTCCCACATCCCTCGAACAATAACTTACAATGCTTCCGAACCTCCGCCCAAGTTTGGCGAATTTTCAAAGCATACCATTTTCTCGACATTCGCATCCTACACAAAACGTTCGCGTGCCTGTGAAGATCGCACTTAAGATTGATCTCAACCATGAATTGATCATGCATCATGGGCTAGAGGGGAGGAGGCAGAGGAAAAAATTACACAGGGCCAGTGATTGCATTTGCATGTACATGTACATAGCTCTTGACAAGATCTGAAAGGAAATATGTTGGAATGTGAGATTGATTCTCGTGGCCACAAAGTTGATGTTGCATGATCATGATCATCCATCGATAGCTACATGTATGCCAACATGATGAAGGCATGATGAGAATTCTTGTCAAGATGTTTTTGGTGAAAAGCAGTAGAGCGCCAAGTGTGACTACCAGATGATGCGGTGTCCTACAGTACATGTAGCACTTTTGCATCTATTATTTTGGTGAGTGTGTCGGGAGGGAGAGAGAGGTTTTGTTGTATTGTGGGACTCTTAGTATGTCCCATTTTTCTTAGTGTTTTAACTTTTTCAAACAATGAGAGGCCCTGCCCTGCATGCCTGCATGTGATTGATGGGGCAAAATGGTAGGAATGCTTCCTACAGAGTGGAGATGGTGCACACTTGTGTGCTTGCTAGATATCCAGTGATCAGGGGTAATAATGGTAACATGTCAAGTGCATTGAAGTATTCAATAATGCACAACCTGTAAATCAATTTCTGATGAGAATTATTTCATAATTTCAGATTTTCAGTTCAATAATATACCTTTAAAGATGCCTAGCTTTTTTTAGAGCTCAAAGTACATGAATGTCAGTGGCTCCAAGCAGTATATTAGTAGAAGGCTTTGACCCATATCAAGTAGTTCATTAGTGTAATGAGGATGGCTGGGGAAGATATCACAGTGGTTTTAGATGGGACTACAGTCTAAAGATGATGAGACTTAATGATCCGTGTGATGTCCCCACATGCTGACAGTCAAAATTAATGTCACCGAGGGTATATTGGAATGCAGTATTGAGAGTACTGAGGTCATCTACATGTAAATAAAACGTTCGTTTTCATTTATTCAACTTAAAGGGAATCCTATCTTTCACAGAGTATTCTTTCTAAATTTAATGAAAGGCTCATTTCTTTCAAGTATATCCTTATGTGACTTAGCTTCCCCCCCCCCCCCCCCCTCTTGTTGTTACATGTAAGCCGCCCCTGCCACAGTGGAGACATTTCTGAATACAGCTATACAAATACAAGACTGAGTTAGATTGTGTGCTATGTCTATGCATTTAGGAATGCATTGTACAAAACATTGTTAATACATGTATATAGTGAAACAGTGAAATAGAGATTGGATATCATTTGTAAGAAAATTTCACCAAGAATTTGGAGCAGTCCTCCTTGTGAAGGTTTTGAATGAAGTATAAAAACAAAATAGATGCCCACCATTTATGATGAAGTAAACTTGCCAAAAATGATCATTATCATTATCATTTGTAGCCTGCTTATAAGGCCTACATACATGTACATGTACTATGTGCAAAAATGAACATGTCAAATTATCCCTTTAACAATTGCAGTAGCCTATAAAATGAAAGTGAATTATATTCATGTAGCTTGCGTGTGTGTGTATGTTTGTTTGCTTTTTTTTTAGGGTTTTAATGAAAAAGAAATTCCATCTTGTATTGTTTTCTTGAAAGGGATTTACAATGCATAGTGAATATGAATTTATTGAGCACTAATTGTTTCACTTCCATATGAACTTGGACAGAAAACTCAACCTAGGTTCCAACAGGTCAAACAGCTGTTTGGAAATCTGCTCCACCTCTTGCTTTTTGCAAAGAGAGAGAGAGAGTGTCAGTTGGAACGTATTCCCCGCACTTGACGAGCCAACTATGTCAAGGTGGCAGGCATCGTACGATATTCACACTTTCCAGCTTTCCAGCGGGACATCGCGATAGGATTGACTCTCGGCATAAGACAATGTGTAAATTTATTATGCATACCCCCTCTACGTACCCCCCATGTTGCAGTAATAATTATCTTTCGATCTCCTCTCGTCACACTCTACATGTAGCTTTTTTTCTCCTCGCCTGTACACGTCACTTTCTGTCTCACTCAGTTCTCTTCTTTTTTTTTTTTGCTAGTATCGGCCTTTAACTGCATCATCATGGTTGTACTCTCAAAAAAGTCTACTGGTTTACTTGTCAAATTACAGTTTGGGTAAAGTGGTTGAATATAACTGGAAATATATGAAAATTATTTTGTAAAGCAAAATAGTAGATTGCATCATTATGACCATCATGAATTCTTATTTGTGAATAGAACTGATATACCATTATCAGGGTGTTGTCATCAAGCCTGTTACAAAATTCTTCATTTTCTGAGATGGATATTTCTTCTGGGTTTAATCCTGCCTGACATCTGATAAATCTTAAAGGATTGCAACCCAGACATCAGTGTGCATCCAGTAAATAAAGCAGAACAAGAAGAGTAAACAGTGAAAGTTTGAGGAAAATTGGACAATCTGTTCAATAGTTATGAACTTTGAAAGTTTAAGTAAATCCTTTTTATGGGGATCCTTGAATTGGCAACTTTGTCAGCATCTGTGATATCATCATGGACAACTCTCCATTCATTTCGTACACAGAATTTAATATTTTCTTTCTTTTCAAGAAAAATAAAAATTCCTTTGATTTATTGTGTTGGGTATGACATGGCTACATCAATTCTGCAAGCATTTTGGGAAGAATTATGTTGATTCCTGAATTGAAATTTCATGTTATAAATCAATTTTTTAATGAAAAATTATGTGTAAAATGAATTGAGAGTTGTCCACAATGATATCACAGATGCTGGCAAAGTTGCCAACTCAAGGATCCCCATAATAGGGATTTACTGAAACTTTCAAAATTCATAACTCTTGAACAGATTGTCCGATTTTGCTCAAACTTTCACTGTTTACTCTTCTTGGCCATCTTTATTCACTAAGAGCACACTGATGCGGTGGTGGTGGTGGTGAATTGGGTTTTTACAGACGTGTATCAATCAATTCTGATTTTTTACGTCTGGGACCGACCTTTAACGTCACTATCCGAAAGACGTGGCAAATGTAGATTCATGTCTTGCCAAAGGACATTAGTGCCGCTGCAGGGATTCGAACCACGGACCTTGGGGTTCAAAGTCCGGAGACTTATCCACTGAGCCACAACCTGGGTAGCATTCTCCTTTAAAGAAGGTTAAGAAGTAGTAGAATGAAAGGAATAATTTGTAATTTTCAAATAGAGCTTAAGAATGAGGATGAGTGCTGGCCATTAAAGGTAATATGATATTCAACATCACCGAGGAACCTACACCATCAACTTTGAAATTGTTCTCTGCATTCTGTGAAAGATCAAGCCCTTGAACATGATCTGAACTTCATAAAATATTTATACAGTCCGACCTCACTTATCCGGCTGCGTCGGGACCGGCGCCCATCCGTATTATATAATGTGAAATGGCCAGATATGAGAGTAATATAGTGGGACACCTTTTCTATGAAAATTTGGAGGGTAGAGCGGTCTCTTTGCTGTAAAATATTTATTTTCTTGGTGTTGTGGATGGTTGTAAATGATCAATAATATCTTCCTGTTTGTACGAGATGAAGATAAAATGAAATAAAACGGAAAATTGCCCACAATGTTTCCGTCTCCTAGGCTTTTAGGCGAATTGGATGAAGAATAAAAGAGGGAAGCTGGCCGAGAGACGTGGCGGGTTATAGAGGAGTACGGATAAATGAAGGCTGGATAAGCGAGGTCGAACTTTATATCGACATGGTGTAACACTGTCGGCCCAAGTATTGCCTAGCCAGTGCGTGATTAACAGTTAGCTATGGTACAGGAAGTAGTAGTCTATTGGGTTACCGAGCTGCAAGTGCAAACAAGCAATAGATATTGATAGGGCAAGGGAATACCTATTATCTATTTACAAAACAAAGACACTGGCCTGGACTTGACATGAAAATAGCTGTCGTGTCATTACATGAATGTTAATGTGTATCAAGGTATTTATGCCAGCTGCTTGTAGCTCAATGTCAGTTGATACATGTACGGCATGACAAGGCATGACACATATCTTGTGACCCTATATGCTGCTACTTCATAAATTTGGGATAGTGGTTTATATATATATATACACACATATATCGAGTGTCCCAGAAAAAGCAGGAATGGGGGATTTTCGGTACCAGCTTACCTTCAAAAAGTAGATAATCTTTTTGCATCAGTGGGTAAAGCATCATCTACCGAAGAAAATGATACCAAGATCTATGAATTTGATGAAGTAATTAGTTCTATGCCCGTTTCCTAAATTACAGTCATTTTCAAATTTTTGGTGACTGATGAGAGTAGCTACATGTATATGTCAGGATGGCCTTTCATAATACGATGTTTGAGGGAAGTCCATTGATGCATGACAGGAACAAAACGTGTTATACACTTGCCTTATGAAAGGCCATTCCAGACACAATTCTGCTCTCCACTGTCACAAAAAACATGCAATTTCGAAAATTATTGTATTTTAAGAAACAGGCATAGAACCAAAATTACTCCACCAAATTTAATGATCTTGGTATCGTTCTCTTTGGTACATATAGAAGATGCTTTACCTACTAAAGTAAAAAGATGATCTACATTCTGAAGGTAAAGTAATGAAAATCCACCGTTCCGCTTTTTCTGGGACACCCGGTATATATATATATATATATATATATATATATATATATATATTTTTTTTTTTTTTTTTTGGCAGGGGAGGCATATTTCCTAAACAAACTGGAAAATATGATGTACTATTTAAATCAATATACTGAAAGCTAACTCACTTGTAGCTACGTTTCACCAATTATAAATTGGCTTCCTTGGGCAAATGAAGATCCCGTAGAAGGAATGGCCCTTATAAAATGTGAGATTGAAAATGTTCAAATTTTCGAAAAATTTTATACCAAAAATATGTCATTTTTATAGTTTGTTTGTTTTGGTATATTGATATGGAAGAAGAAGCACACTTCCTTTGAAATATTTTCATCAGTTTTCTTTGTATCATGTCATTTGTGTGTACACATTGTTTTGCAGAATAGTAATCGTCTTTAGGCACCCTTTCTTGATGAAAATTGTGCTCATGTACAAAAGAGTCTGTAATTTGTAGTATGAAAAATTATCTTTTCATCTCAAATTAATACATGTATTTTCTATTGGTAGTAGGGATATTCTAGAAAGACAAGGTTTAAATTGAATTAACACAACAGTTTGATTGCAAGGGGATAAGAACAGTATAACTTCAACAGACTTAATCTGTAATCATCTGTGTTTAATAAAAACAAGCATTTGTATGAAATATATGCCAAGACTGAAAATACTAATTTTTTTTTTTAAATTGGGTACTCGAAAACGTATTTACAAGTGGTTACTGACATGCAAATTACAGTTTTATGAATTCAATGAATACAACATTTAAAAATATTTCCTATTCTATTCGGCAGCAATATATTTCAGTTTGATAAAAGAGAGAAGGATTGAAATGTGGGATCCTCTTTGTTCAATTTACATTGGTACATGTATAAAGTCAGGTACACAAAAGAAATGACTTAAAGACATTTGTTAACATTGCTATGATTTTAAAAAAATCTTGTTTTGTTACTTGAAAATGGGATAAACATAAGTGTTATAGTGTAAAAATATCAGTCTAAAAGTTTCAAAGTATAATATTCACAGGAAGTATTTTTAAATATAAAAAATGTGAACCAATGTTTGAAAACTATACGAGGGTCAGTTGCACAGAATAGACATAAGGAGTGCGCATGCGCGTATGACTCACCTTACCGTACTGTGTATATTGGCGAATCACGCGGCGGGAGGCACATAACGGCATTTTCAAATTCAAGCAAAGTGGTTCTTTTAATGATTGTCTCGTGAGATGAAGGATAATAAAATCGCTGTTTGCGTCTAACTTACACTTTCTCATTCCAAATTAGGGTTGGTTTCAGGGTTTTTGAGTACAAATACAAGTGCTCATACACATGTTTCATCTTAGTTTGAGAATTTTTTAAATCAGCTACTCACAAAGTTAGCCAATGCCTTTAATACATAATTATGATGATCTTTGGTACATTCAAGCAGTATTTGGAAAGGCGACAACTGCACCCCTTCTTTCATTTTTTAACTCCAATGATTTTCTAAACCAGTCCGGAGAGGGAGGTAATGACTGCACACTCGACCACCGCCCTCCCCCCCCCCCCCCATATTTTAATGGAGTCCTGCAATTGTTTGCATAGGTTACTTAAATTATTACATGAATCAGTTCTCTTTATATCATATAGAAAGTTGTTAGAGGCTATCCTTATAGAATATCTTGAAATTAAAACAAAAAAGTCGTTCTAGTTTCTCTGAAAATACAGTAGGACCTATGTTGCCTGAGGAGATAAGTAAAAAATGGAATAGTATTTTGATGTTGATATAACCATGGTTCTCGCCAGTACACAACACCCATGGTTTCAATACCATGCGTAAAGGGTTTCAGACAAGGAAGAACCATGTGTGAAATTGCTGCACCATGCGTGGCAACAAGGGTAAAAAAATATTGGAGTATATATTCCTAACAATAATGATAAATGTCAAAGATTGTTTTGCTTTTTGGCAATGTATTTTTACTTTTATGCCATTAGTAGACAACTCCTGCTTACCAAGAAGTATTTTTCATCCGTTTACTATAGCATATACTGCCGCCACACCTAACTTTAGGTGTTATTCCGTAAAACTTCCAAAACTTCCACGCTTTGCGTAGAGTGGGAACCGTATGTGGATTTTTTTCTAGTGAGAACCCTGGATATAATTGTGTAAGAATGGTCACTTATTCATGAAAAATTTTCAAATTTACATTTGATTCTACATTTGAGACTGAAACTTCTTTGTTTGCAGTGATAAAGTCACTGTCAATGCGGAGAATTATAAGAATGCCCTGAAAGTGAGTCATGCTCTGCACACACAGTGTACATGGTATGGCCAGGATGTTACATTTTATTCCGTCATTGATCTCGGTGAAGATAAGGATGATATCAACTCATGAGATCTCCTGCCATGATCATGTAATTTGTGTTTGAGATTTCTTTGAGACAAATTCTGAGATGGGGAGAGATCTAGGCTAGTCTGAGTGAGCAGAAGAAAAGCTGTTTCCTATCTATTCTTTTACGTCATCTAAAAAAAGTTCTAGATAATATGTTTTGAAATAAAAAAAAATTATCTTTCATGGTTTCAAATACTTGTTCATGGTATAGTACTAGAAAAAGTAGAGCAAATACGGCTGCTGTAAACATCAAATATTTCGCAGTGTGGAAATTTTGGTGAATTTCGCGCGGCCCAACACTTGCGCGAAAATAAAACTGCGCGAAATATTTTGTACATTGTGCATGTGAAAACCGTTATCCTATCTGCCCACAGAAATTAAAATTGCGCAATTGTGTTTAACTCAGCAGAGCGCGAAAATGTCCATTTTTACAGTATATGACCTTGCCAGTTATCCCAAAAAAATATCAACTTCGAGGGAGGGGGAGTCCAGAGAAAAAAACTATTGCGATTTTAAACTTCAACAGAATATTTCTTTTTCTTTTTCATACCTTGGGAAATAGATTTCTGATAAGCTACCACCTTCATTTTGAAAGCTATGTTGGTTTTGAAAGTGATGTTTCAATTGGAAGAGTATAGCACCTACTAAATAAGGGAATACAATGTGAAATCAGTACCGTTTAAATAATACTGTTTATAGAGTCACCATACAGTGTAGGCTCATCAAATAATCTCCTATATTTTGAAGCTCTTTTGAGGTTTACTTGAAAGTTAATAAGTCCACAATATATTGATTGAATAAGAAGTGAGCAAGTTTTTTTTTACCGTATTAAAATGTTTACATATACGCATATTTTACATACATATATTACATTGTTCATATACACTTTACCAGTATCAACAAGAAATAAGTTTGTTAATATAGCTGTGAAAGTAATTATTCAGTTCGTTTGTCAGCACAATCTGTAATGAAGTGAGATTGATTTGTTACTTCCGTGCCAATCAATCATCTTTGTCTTACTTTCACAGGTCTTCAAATATCAGTAATGCATTTTGCATGGTATAATTCATCTTCTCTTACAGTTTTTATGCTTCATATCTGCAAAGTTTGATACCAGTGATTGCTTGGTTTCCATTGCTGCTTTTCTAACGCCTTCTTTAACTTGTCTGTATCAGTTTGTCTCGGTTTTACGAACCGGGGAATCCTCACGTGGCGCACATTAACGTGAAATGGAGGAAAACGCATTTATAGATTTAGGTGTTCTGAAGTAATGGAATTTGCTTCCTTAGCATAATTTCATGTATCGATATATACATTAGAAGCAAGCTCGTAACTTTAATTCTAAAATGGTGTATATTACCATGTACATTAATTCAGGGATAAGGGAGAGTGTGGCCATTCAAACACGATTCAATGGTTCGTGTTCGTGTTTCTGCGCATGGTGCGGATTTGCCATTTTGTAAAAACAACAAGAAGTTGTTAAACCTCAACATTTTTTAAAACAAAAGTATATGAAATACGAATGAGGCATTTTTTCATCATTAAAGGGAAAGTCCACCCTAGAAGTTTCACTATTTCAATAAAAGGAGATAAATTTGAACAGCATTTTAAAAACAGAAATGAGTAAAATCGGTCAAAGAATAAGAAAATTACACTCATTTACATTTTCTAGTAAACTACTCTCGGCTCTGCAAATTGGTAACACTGATGACATCGTATGCGAGCAGGTCTCCATTCACTTTGTACATGAAATTTCACATTTTCTCAATTTTTTGGGAAGTTACACATTTTCTAACCCCCATGGAATTTCTAGGGTGGACTTACCCTTTAAAGAGCTGATTTTGTAAGTGAACTACTTGAAAGGACAAACAGGAATTGAAAAGTGATTCAAATTCTTTCAAGTATCCACTGAATAAATAAAAGGACATGAATTATACATTTCTAATTTCATATTCTGCACAGAAACAAACATTCTGCTAGTATTCAATTTCAGTTTCATAGTCGGACACATCCCTCTCTGCACTTCAAAAAGATAATAGGTTTATACAAAGAAATATTCTTTTGTTGATATTCGATTATCACGCATGATCAAATTTCAATTCTTCTAGTGAAATAATTAAGTGTTGTAATTGGCAAAAAGTCAAGAGAAATACATGCTGTGGAAAGAATTCCCATCCCTAAAAGTATATGTGGGATTTTTTATTCATTACTACCAGCCTCTAATTTGTGCATTTTTTTTTTAAATGCTCTTAGAAACAAAGAAATTAAAAATTGATTCAGCCTTTTCTGCTTCTCTTTTTATCGCAATGATTGGCATGTGTGGAGGTTGATTTTTAAATGTTGAAGAAGAAAGAGAGAGGGTGAGAAAGAGTCTCCACATGTTCAGACTAAGTCCCGTTTACCGGGAAGGGACTTTCCCCGGCATTCCCATAGTGTGGACGCTCACCGGGACTTCTCCCGGTGGTTCCACCAACATGATGGATCCATGGACAAAATCTTGAGGGAGGGGGGGGGGGAGCGACTTTGGATACGTAATTGATATCACACAGCTGTTTTCATCAGATTGTCATTGGTTCTACGAACCGGCGAATCCGGGCACGATACGCAGAAACTCGAATTGCAGGAAAATGAATTTTCCTGCAAGATTTAGGTGTTGTGAAATAACAGAATTTGTTTTTCTTTGCATAATTTCATTTATCGATATGTGTATTAAAAGAAAGCTTATGACTTTAATTTTGTAGTGGTATTACCATGTATATTAATACAGAATAAGGAAGCACTGACCATTCAAACACGATTCAACAGTTTGTAAAAACGTTTTCTCCAACGTGCGTTTCTGCACATGTCGGAGAAATTCGTCAGTTCGTAAAAGCAACAATGAAATGTGCACATGTGCGAAATGTGGTGGCATCATGAGGTTACGCACAGCCGAAACCACTTCAGCCGTTATCCTCCCCAGAAAGCAGGGCCATTCAAGGATAGAGTGGATGGTCAGTCATAAAGAGTAAAAGATCTCTCCAAACTGTCCCTGGTTAACTGGGCCTAGTCTGAATGCAGGGAGAGAGGGGGATCAATTTGTGAGGAGATATTACCAAACACCTAATTTTAGGAACGTTGCTTGCTTACAAGTACAGATGCCCCATAGTCATTTCATTACTTGTCAAATGTAAATGATACGAGGAAAAACATGTTCCTAGTTCCGAGAAAAGTGTAGGGTACATGCAAGTTCATTCATGATACCGGGAGGATGTATAGTCTATATGACAATAGCCAGAGGAAATCCTCAGAGATTCTTGTGTTACATAGATATTGGTAGGATACACGTGTGTTCAGTGTACTTCATTCACATGTCAAGACATGGTGTGAATTTATATTGATATGATGTTCAGTCAGAGCAGTATCCATAGAAATTGGTATTTGTTGTCATAGACTCACCTCATATTTTGGTGTGGCCTGATATTTCACCCGTGTATCAAGCGTTATTGCTTTGCATGCCATTTAAAAAAAAAAGCCCTTTGCGTTTTGTTGGAGTGAAATAGAAATTTATGAAGCAGAAATTTATAAAGTCGATTCTTTCCAGGTGGTATTTATCCCTTGAAAACTCATCCACTAGATTTGAAGTCCATAAAGTTGATTTAAATGAAACCACAGGAAATTTTTCAACTGATCCTTCAATCAATCTCTTAATGTTATTGTACAGAAGTCATTGAAGTTCATGAAATATGCAGATATGTACCAGGTATGTTGTATAACCTAATAATGAGGGCAGGTAGTCATTCACAGACTATGAGATAGTTGTGTAATAGAAGGCGGGGAATGGAATTAACATACATAATATGTTTGGAACGTTGTTTCACATGATTTGCAGTGCAAGTCCTGCCATGACACTAATGTCTTCTGGCAAAACATTAATCCACAAATGCCACTCTCCACCCAGGTGTAGTAAGTGGGTACCCATGCACAAGGAAGAAATTTGTTGAAATGCAAGAGTGCCAAGGCGGGGTAATTAAAGTGTAGCACCAGGAGTGTCAAGTTCAACAGACAATGAGTGCTATACAAGAACCCTATTATTAGGAGCACTGATGGAAGAGATACATGTCGTACCTCATACTACTTTTTAGTCATCTGCTTAGTTTCCATTATTCATTAATTGCAGTTTTTACTTTCCAGAGATTTGGAAAGATAAATTGCTTGTGTGCCCGATAATTGAAAGGGTCATCATACATAAGTATGTATCATGGAAATCAGTTTCCCCAATATATAAAACGGGGGGAAGAAAAAATATCAGTGCCAACTGCCAAGCAGTTGCGGGGGGGGGGGGGGGGGGGGGGGGGTGGTCAGAAATATTAGATTGAGAATTACATGTAGGAAGCTTCAATTATGTTCACGAGCTGCAGGTATTTGTAAACCAATTATTGTACATGTAAATAGTAAAAACAGTGGGGATTCAATTTAGTCTTCAATTTTGCTATTAGTGTAAAATATGCAATACAGTAGTCCAACAATTAGTAGTGCAGTTTTTCAAAATCTAATATAATTCTTATATACGTATATTTCTTTTCCATACTCCAAATAGGCACCTTTGCAGGTGTGAAATCATTTAGATACCTGTGTGTTGGCGTATTGGGATGAATAGTAGTGAAGTTTATAATTAAGTGTGATTTTTTTTCCCTTCCAATTCTTGTGTCTTTACAGGAAGTGAAAGGAGGCAAGTCGTACACAAAGTGTGGCTTTGTGGATATCAACCTAGCAGAGTTTGCAGGAGCTGGTTCAACATCGAGGAGATATCTTCTAGAAGGTTACGACTCCAAGAACAGACAAGACAACAGTACATTAAAGGTTAGTATTGCGTGCATTGCGCTTGGCCAAATGATGGGGAGAAATGTTAGGAAACAATAGTTTTAAGGCTTTGAAGTTAAGAATACCATGTCATTTTTTTGTATTTGTACTTGTGCACAAATAAATACTCCCCCCCCCCCTTCCCCCTCATTCCAATTGGAGTTTCCAGGAGCAGGTGTTTAGACCCAGGCAATTAATTTCCTTAAAGGCTACGGATTCTGAGAAACACAGGAACTAGGGGATACATGGTGCAGTAGGGTGATGTTCGTCATTCCGAAACACGCAAATTGCATTTACCTAGATTTTCATTAGTCCGTAAAATGAAAAAGGATTCGTTAATCCGACCATTTGTGGCGTTATTCCGAAGGTTCGTTAGTCCAAAAATGAAATACGGTTCGTTATTCCAAAGGTTTGTTAATCCAAAAATGAAATAAGGTTCATTATTCTGAAGGTTCGTTAGTCCGAAAATGAAATAAGGTTCATTATTCCAAAAAATAACTAACAAACTAATGAACCATTTTTCATTTTTGGACTAACGAACCTTCGGAATAATGAACCTTATTTCATTTTCAGATTAACAAACCTTTGGAATAACGAATCTTTTTTCATCTTCGGAATTAACGCACCTTCGGAATAAACGGACCTTCGGAATAAACGAACCTTCGGAATAATGAACTTTTGGAATAACGAACTGTAACCAGTACAGTATACATTGTACATTCATGTGAATATCATATAAGTAAGGTTAAATTTCAGATATGAACTCTGGAAGCAGTAGCATGCTATTGGCTTTCTGATGGACAATTCTAAAAAACAATAACTGTTATTAAAATGCCACTGAGGCCAAACCTACCTGCAACTATTTCATCTTTCCACAGAACCATCGGTGTATTTACCCTGAAATCTTTGGCCCAGAAAAGATCTTTCATGGAGGAAACCAGAGATTTGGATTTCGGTTTTATTCGCTCTGTCAAATCTTGTCAAAACACTGTCAAATTATGAGAGCTTGATTGATGGCCTGACAGGCAGCAGAGTTGTCAGGCACCTAATGTTCCTTTGAGTTCCATTGTCTTTAATTGTATGGATGATTTGTGAAGAAGCCTTCTGTGGTATTCCATGCATTGACCTGTGTTTATGCTTGAAAGAGGGTGATGAATAGAATTTGAGGTTACATATGGTTTATAATACGTACAAGTTGTGAATACAGATTTCATATTATGTCTTTTTCAAAGGAAACCTTTCGTCATTCAGAGTGGCAATGTCACATTAACGATCTAATAAATTGGATAAATGAAACGTTATTGTTATTCTTTTGTTTAATGTTCAGATGTAGGAAATGGCTGTTACAATATAGGCCATGTTGTCCGTTGGGATGCAGAAAGGCTGCAAAGACCACAGAGGTGCCAACTGTCATCCTGTAACAGTTCCTGTAGCAGTTGTGAAACACATGTTCTGGCAAATTGTTCTTTTTCAATTTCATACGCCAACTGAATATTGAACTTAAGCCATGGACCAAGTCCTATACCCTATTTCATAAAAAACCCTAACTCTAACCCTAAAACTAACTGAAATCCTTAACGCAACTGTGACCGTAGCTTGTATCTTGGACGAAATAAAGATTTGAACAACTGTGGTCAGAGCGTACATGTACATGTACATACATTAAAGTTGTTGCGGTGTAGTGGTTTATTCACCAGGCTTTCAATCATAGGGTGGAGGGTTCAAATCTCGGCCCGGCACCAACTTCTTTTGGCAAGACATTAATCCACGTTTCCCACTCTCACCCAGGTACTAATTGGGTACCTGGTAGGATGCGAAAGTCAGTGTGATTAAGATGAGCATACATGTGGGCACCCGTAAAATGGGCAACTGGCTAGAATGCTCCCTAGGGAGTGGAGAAGGTGCACAGTAATGGACAGAATAGTAATTGAATCCAGTGACTGCAGTAATGATAATATGTTGTAAGCGCTTTGGTCAGTTTATACTGTTAAAGGTATTATAATTATTTAGGGTCACCCCTATAACACAGAATGAATTCCTTTCTGGCTGTCAGCAGATTACCGGTACCAGTTCGGGTTCAAATCTAAGTATGCATGTAATTAGCTTAAAAGCCTAGAAAAATTACATAAGAATAACTGGGTGCTGCTTATTTTGTGTACGTGCTGATAATGACAAATAAGCAATTCAAGTACATTTTGTAATTTTGAATGCTGCAGTGCCGACCTTGACGTAAGCTGGTCAATACGTAACATTGTCATGGTTTCAGGTGTCAACGGACCTCCATCAAAATTCCATCTTCATGCTTTTTTTTTAGTGTGTACGCCCCTGTAACTATACAACTGAACAGGCTTTTCTGTCACCTCTAGGATATGTGGGATAAGTGATGAAGCATCATGCCACTTCAGATGGGGGGGGGGGGGGGGAGGTGTTGGAAATGGCTTAGGAAAAGGCATGTATAATTCATTTTAAACAAGTCAGGACCTGCCTCTTTCCCTTTCAGGCCTTTCATATTTCTTGAGTGATGGAGATCATGAACATGTAGGATTGAATACACCTGGATTGAAATAATATATATTCTGTTGTCATGGTGAATAATTTTGTAAAATGTTCATCAGATGTGTAAGACCCAGCAATTAAAATTGGTCCTGAGCATCTTTACTTTCACCAATATTTTTGCCCCCCCCCAACAAAATAAAAGAAAATGAAAAGTACTCCAAAGCTTCTTCAGCTGTTTCATGATAGCATTTATGAAAATGTAGTTTGAAAATTTGGCAGGATGTAATATTGAAAGGCATTAGACTTGAATTTTTACTTTGCTTCAGTGCTTTAGAAGATGCATTTTCCTGGATGTCATTATTTTTCAATCCTACCTGTACCAAAGTGCCCACGCATGTCACTCTCACGTTGTTCTGCACACGTACGCACAATAGATGAATTTGCCTTCAAGCAAGCTTTGTTTGAAAAGAGACACGAGGATGCACAGGTTGGGTACAAATTAAGGATGGTGTGTCAGTGAACCTTTCCCCCCGGGGATGCGAGATGCCTAGCATATAGGATGATTGACTTAAATTACATACATGCGTACAGGTTGTACAATAGCCTAATTCTGCCCTTTAGAGAGTGGATGCATGTAGTGTAAGACAGTACACGATCTGTATACTCTAAATATCTTCGATTAGAAATTAATTTAAGTCTATTGTAATTAGGTACAACTCCAAAATTAGATTAAGAAATTGTGATCAATAAGATTGATTTCTAAATCTATTAGATTAAGATTTTTATTTGAATTTTGGGGTTGTCCCTAATTCAAATCATAGACTTGATGAAATGGAGAGGTCTTCTTAAATTTGATTCCAATATGAATATAGATATCATCTTCAAGGTGATGCAATCTAAATTACACATGTAACATTTAGAGAAAGTTTGCTTGGCTTGCCATTATTGTTTGTGCATTTAACTCCAAAATCAATTAACATCAATCTACATATCCTACCACTCTCCACCCTTCTGACAAAATGAGATAATGGATACTGAGTAGAAAAAAAAGAATATTTGTAAATGCTTGGATAGCTAGTTGAGCACCTTATCTGTAAAAAAAAACTTGGCTAAAGCTGGGGTAAGTTATAAATTCAGTGCTTTGTATCCTCCGTTATATATATATTTTTTTTGAAGAATTCAGTTTTTATTGTCATTATGGTTATTTATAGAATCAGAAATTCCTTATAATCGTGAATCGAAAATTTTCAGGAAGAGATAACTTGCTGCAGTTCTTGAAACCTACAAAACCCCAAACAAACCTAAACATTGAAATTCCCTTTGTATTCCCCTGTATAATGTTATCTTGTTTGGTCATTGCATCAGGGTGATCTTTGAACAAAGTAAATGATGATTTAGGGATTTGTACACAAATAAAGATTTTAGTGCAGCAAGGACATGATTGTTTTGCAGTGTTATCTAGGACATTTTCTTCTTTAATTGCCATTTGCAAAGTTTGTAGACCTTCAGGTAACATTAAAGAAAGCAATTATATATTTATAAGGATCTTTATACATAGATTTGTGTGGATATTGCCAATATGTGCATCTTTTTTTGAGAATTAAAAAAATGAAAATTTGTACAGCTTTACAGAGCAGAGATACACTGCCTCCCAAACCATCCACCTGTTATTCCAGGGGTAAACAGAATGACAGTTCAGGAATTTGAAGAAAACAAAAAGATAACAAGAGACCACATTTGAGTAAAGAAAGATATTGCAAAGAATTTCCTGTTTCTATGTTATTCAGAAATTCTTCCCCTATTACTTCCCAACAGTCCCCTGTTTGTCTCAATTTCTCGATAAACAAAATTGATTAGTTCTCCTCATCTGTACATCGTTCCAATAATGATTTGTTGATTGATAAGATGCAGATATTTGAAGTGATGAACAATTCCTTGGGTTACGTCATTGGGCTAATGGAATGTAGAGATAACGATCTGTAAATACTTTGCTGACCAAGACAAAGGTTCCCCCTGTTCAGACTACCTTAATTCATTGCATCGCTGTCGGATAATTGTATAGCTATATTATAAAGGCTTGTTCAGATATGATGCGACAAAGCCTCACAATATTTTTAGTGTTCAGATATGGCAAATCATGTCACTTATGTTAACAAACATGCCTTAACGCGTCATTGGTCAGATAAAAGAAGTTTTTATCAAAAGTTGCGCAGACAAACTCATGACATATTTTGTGCTAATTTTTTTCAGAATTTGATTGGTCCACAGCTTTTTGCCACTGGGAGGCAAAAAATTTGCCTCTTGCCTCAGCAGGTTTCTTTCTGCCGCCTCATATCCCATTGACTTGTACACTAAAATGCTGTGGGGGTTTGTCGCTTCATATCTGAACAGGCCTCAAGTGATTAAAGTTTCTTAGTCTGAACATCGTATTAAGAAACGTATCATGAAACACTGTATCACTACATGTACTTTAAGTAAATGCATGTTGTGGCATCATTTACGTGAAAACTTGATAGAGCATCAGCATCTCCTGCACAACCCCTGTACAGGTATTGCGTGGGGGTCTCACGCTGATCGTGCAGTAAATGCATGATTTTTCAGTGGACATGGGGGGGGGGAATCATACAGCAGCTGAATGGTTTCCGTATATTCTCCATGCAACATAGGGGTTCCGTACAATTTTCCTGCAGAGACTGCACAGCAACTGCACTGAAAATTGCATGATTTCCGTACAACCTCTGAGCAGCCTGTGTACGGATTTGCCCGGGCCTGCCCCTGAGGTTCAATACCAAAACATAGCACAATGCTTGTAGATAGTATGAACACAAACACTGTAGCCTGTAGTAAGCCAACTGCCAAAAACATTGCACAAAAAATTGTAGACCAATTTATTGTACAGCAGCAGCCGGGGCAAATGCATGTATAAGTTAAGCATTATGAACTCTTTTTTTTTAGTGTTTTATGGCCTTGGGTATCAAAGCGTTCTGTCATAAATTGACAAGTCCATTTATATGTACCCAAAGATTGTTTGAATTCAAAGTACTCAGCAATAGTGTCTGTCTTATCAAGGTATCCATTTCCATTTTTTTTTAGCAGAGATGTCCCCAACCTGTTCCACTCATGATACTGCACTTCACAGCAATCATAAAAGCTTTTTTGTTGATGCAAAATGACTTAAGTCAATATTTCCACAATCGTTCGTCATGTTGATAATTGGAATATCTTTTTTAAGAATTGGAAAGCAGTCTAAATGTGTATCATTTATTTTCCTCTTGTGCACATGCAGGTCAACAAGAAGAATGCAGTGGCCATAAAACTTAACTACTGCAGAGGGGGTTCATGTCCCTTTTCATGAAAGCGCTTAAGTTGATATATACAATTTTAAAGTGAAATTTAAAAAGAAATATGGAAAGTTGTCTCACTGCAGTACAATACTTCTTAATCTATTCTTATCCTTCGGTATAGGCCAATATAAAAATGCAGCAGCCGTAAAAGTTAACTGTTGCATGAGGGGTTCGAGTCCCTTTTCACATACAGATAGGTGTTGATATAGTGATAGCAATAAAACAGAATATTCGATAGTGATCCAGATATATCATTTTTTTTACCCTTTTTCCATCTGTATAGGTCATTAAAAAGAACTCAATCCCTTTTTGAGAAAGTGTTAATCATGTTGATGGTTTGTATGAACAGCTAGTTCAGCATGTCTTTATGTGTGTCTTTTCTTTGGTTCTCTGTTTATTCTGCAGGTCAACATAGGAATGTCATTATTGTCTGGCGATCCCTGTTTCAAAGCGTGAGTAGACATTTTCAGTTTGTGTCCAATAATGTGGCTGAAAAGAAAAAGCCAGGAGGACATTAAATCACGTGGTTTTATGTAGTATTAAAGTCCTTCTGGCCCTGCAAGGTGATACGTGTATAGTCATGGGCCCGAATTCACAAAGGTGGTTTTGAAACCGTGGTTTTGAAACCATGGTTTATGCAGATTTCATGCGTTAAGAGCGCTTAATTTAGCGCATATATTGAGACAGGTCCTTTAATGATGCGCGCTTTTGTCAAAGGGTGCTAAATTCACACTTGTTGTCATCGTTATTGCATTAATGAGCCCACGGTTTTGAATTAATGAGTCCACTCTTTATTTAAATTAACTTACATAAACTGTGGTTTCACGCCATGGCAACAAGCGTGAATTTAGCTTCCTTTGACAAAAGCGTGCATCATTAATGGACCTATCTCAATATATGCGCTAAATTAAGCGCTTTTTAACGTATGAAATCTGCATAAACCATGGTTTCAAACCACGGTTTCAAAACCACCTTTGTGAATTCGGGCCATAGAGTTTGGGAAATACTTAAATGGAAGATACATATACATGGAGCCTGGAGGACAGAGATGTTTGAAGATGAAAACCCAAATAAAGTTCATGCACAGTTTTGGTAGCAGAAAGAAGATTGGCATGAAAATGATTAAATATTGTCTCACATTGTTTGCCTTCTATAAAAAGGTACATGTGTGACATCATGTGATATTTCATTCAGGATTTCCTGTGAATTTTAGTGTAAATATCAGAAAGGAATGCAGTATAACGCTACACTGGACCCCTCAGAACAATAGCCTCTGGCTGAAGAGGGTGATTCAGTCCATGTGTGGAAAATGAATGAATAAATAAAAATATTTGAAAAAACCACTCTGCCCTATGGTAGGATCCCTGTATTTTTTTTTTTTTTTTGGTCATTTTTTTTTTTGCTACCAAAATGCACATGAGTTTTAATAGAAGTTGACAGTAGGGCTGTTTTGAAAGGCCATTTTTGGTATTCGTTTTAACAGACTTTTTTTTGGACGATTAATCGACTACTCGGCCAGTCAGCCGACCACTCCAGCCGTTCGTAGCCTGCCACTGTTCAGTGCCACGCCGGAGCTGCAGCTGCAGCACCGGAGTGAGGCCAGCCCCATATCCATAATCATAGCGTGTGCAATGATATCCCCAACAGTAATGTCCGATTTTCATAAAGAAACTTGGCAATAAAGCAGCTTTAAAAAGAACTGTATACCTTGTCCAGTTCATAAAAATTCAAATCATAGCCTCCTACCTCTTTTTGTGAGGACCAAATAAAAAACTCCTGGTCAAATAAAGCCAAATAGATCGGAATTTGCTTGATATTTCATTGATGATTTGTGAAATCATGTTCCAGTTATTCGTCAGCTGTCAAGAGATGGCACTAACCCGGAAGTAGAGCGTAATAGTACAGTGCACAAACTACCTATACATTACGATGCAAGCGCTTAGCAGTCATTTGAAATCGAACACCAATGATTGAAATCCCCATCACAAATCGCCACCTAGGGCATAATACTAACGAACAAGCGTTTACTTGCAAGTATGAATGTTTTTTCTTGGTAATATCCTTTTGTCTTTGTTCATTGCTATGTTCCAAAAATATTTTGTCACAATGAATGTGATAGCGTATCTACGATTACGTTAGTGAGCTCACTTGCTTGCAGTGCATATCGTTGTGGTGAACGATGGTGCAATGCGCGATTAATTAGCTCTCTCACACACGCACACATTAGGGCTTACGGCTTCCGAACATTATTATTGAAACACTTGTTTTCGCTGCGCGGGACAGAGTTAGGTGATCAAAAACGATATTCTCATGTGAATTAAAGGTGTCTTAATGACATCATCACACCTTAAAACTTTGAAATGGAGAGAAACATTCTTGATTTCATTAATGATTAAGCATTTTGGGGGATCCTTCTGAATTTCAAGCTATGTTTCCGAGTAGTCGATAGAAATTTTATTATTTGTGTAGTGACATTTTTGGACATTTAAACGGTTAATCGTGTACTCGAAACAGGCCTGGTTGACAGTATAATGTGTTTGTGAAGAAATTAGGATGCTAAACAAAGGATGATTTATCACAGCCATCACATTGCAGTTGGTGGGAAAATGTAATTAAATTAAAAAAAAAAAAAGGATATAAATGAAGAGATGAACAGTAACATTAAAATCATGTTGGAAAGATAAAAAGAGAGACAGAGACAGGGAGAAGAGGAGAGGTAAAGAGAAAAGAAAGAGGAAAATGGGGAAGATGAGGCTGGCAAATGGAGAGAGAGAGAGAGAGAGAGAGAGAGAGAGAGAGAGAGAGAGAGAGAGAGAAGGGATTGGAAGCTATTTGTATCAGCCAAATTGGTGGGGATGCATGTTGAGAGGACAAAGAGACCCCCCCAAAAAAGTCACTTTCAAGTGATCATACATGTCAGACTGAAAATGTGAAGAAAGTTACTATCTCTCTGTTACTTCCGAAACACTTGTTTTTGTTTAACAGATACGCTCTAGTTCAAAAGTTGATAGATAAAGAAATAAATTTGAGAAAGACAACCATTCCTAGATATTCATGTCAAGAGACCAGTCACGTTTCTCTGTTTTATTATCAACTACTTCGTGGCACTTGTGTCTCACAAGAAGCCAAAGTTCGTCCAGAGTTTATACATTCCTTTACCTTTCGTGCCATGCTCCTCTTTATAGCCGTCTCTTTTAGTACTTTCTTTCTTTTCCTTCATTCAATAAAGGTGTATTTGAGTTATGACCTATTTGATAGACTCTAGATTTGTTTGATGCATGTCTTGTATTCTATGCAGTGCTTTGCTTTTGTATATAAAAGTGATAGATAGGTTCACGGAGATCCCAGTTTTATTCAGTTTAGTTTCTTTTTTTTTTCTTCTTTGATTTCATTGCTGCCCAAAAGGAGCGCTCCGCACTAAATTTTGTTCTTTTTAAAAAATGGTTCTGGATTAAAATGTATGCAAAGAGGCCTGTGTTTTTTCAAAATTAGATTTTGGGGGATGTGTATTCTTGATTTTAGTGCCCATCCCAGGTCCTTGTTGTGTACTGCACTGTTTAAAGGAAATGAATAGTGTTACGACTATATATTCCAAAGATAGCTACTAGTAAATAATGTTTACCGGTAGTTTTCTTGAAAGTTTGTACTACTTACTCTGACTGGAATTTCTCTGAAAGTGGAAAAGATTTTTGAAGATTCAAGACGTTTTATAAATTATATTGTCCATGTGTTTTAAGTGCAGTTGTTACCTAGAGTTACCTAGTTTTTTAGCATGGTCAGGTACAGTACATGTAAGGGCCTGTCATCAAGGTTGTTAGCCATCTTTTAAGAGAGGTACAAAGTAGGTCAAGTGCGTGTGCTTTGAAAGTTGATGCAGACAGCTGGACTTTGTGTCAAGAATTTTATCCCGGGTCACTAAGTATGTCTCCTGCTTTGAAATGGACACTAGAAATAAAGTCAAACCAGAAGTCTTCATTTAAAATCTTTGAAGTCGTAATCCTGCCTAATGCTTGCTCCAGCCAAAAGGAATTGTTTTGGATGAAAATATATAGTTCAAGACTGTTTCAAGGTTAAAAATTCTGTTTTTGTTTTGATTGTTTGAATTGATGGATTACCGCATTTTGTGGCACTGCTGTTTGTTGCAGACAAGTGGTTCAAGAAAGGTTCACATGTAGCCTTTTTTCAGATGTTATTGTTTCTGTCTTTACCAGTGTGTCAGCCATGACAAGTGTACATTCTGTTCAGTAGACTACATGTAGATAAATATCAAGTATGGATTGCTCGACCCACATAAAAATTGATATATTTGCCAACCCTCTCCATGAGTAATGAAATCTTTGAGGATTGATGGAATCTATGCATTTAGACTATTTGTTGTAATACATGTTATAATAACTTTCAAAAGGAATTTGATCATAGCAGGTACAAAATTGTAAGATATTGATATTATTAGTGCAAGTGAATTGAAATGAGATGAAAGGAGGAGTTGTAACTCATGTAGAAGTTCATTTTTATATACTGGAGGTCTATTTGCATAAAACCATAACAAATATTATCCAGGGGACCTCCAACATGTCTAAATCTTTAAAAGTTCAAATTTTGTGCAGGGACCTAGTAATGGGGGATTACATGCTCTATCAGATGTCAATACCAAAATGATAATAATCCTTGATTCTTTCAAACCACCAAGCTCTCCAAAGTTCAAGACCAGCTTCATTCTGTATCTTGTTTTCTTCTTTTGTGCAAAAGACACTTTCGTGAAACTTAAAACAAGTAGGTCCATTCTTGAAGCAAGACTGGACCAATTTGCCTCCCACTTGTTCCCCTGTGGTCTGTAGATGTCTAGCCAAGTCCCCATGCAATCACTCCAATCTTTTCCTTGATGTTCCCAGTGCCAGGTGTTCAAATATGATGTCCAAGGTTGTCTAAAGCCTCAAGGTGGACTCCTGAAGTTGAAGACGAAGATCAGCCAAAGGAATGGCAGGGATTAGGTGGCAGTCTAGTCTAGTCTTTCAGACTATTTTCTGATGGTATGCATGTACATTAGCCAAACGTTCTGTCATTCTTTGGGCCATGCAAGCGGTTAAGCAAAGACTGAAACCATATTGCCTCCCCTCTTGAGGTCAGTAGATGTTTAGCCAAGTCTCTGTGGAATTGGTCCCATTTTTTCCTTGATGTTCCCAGTGCCAGGTGTTCAAATATGATGCTCATAAAGTGCATCAAAGTGGTCCAGAGTTTGAGGTGAAGGTCACCTGAAAGGCATGGGAGTAGTTATTCCTTCAGACTCCTTCCTCATGGCAATTTGCTACTTAACGTTGTACATGTATGTACATGTGTCAGAGTTGGACCTGGCCTTTGAGCAATACTGGAGCCATATTGCCGCCCACTGTCTCATTCCCGGAGTCTACAGCATGTACTTGTGTCAGAGTTGGACCTGGCCTTTGAACAAGACTGGAGCCATATTGCCACCCACTGTCTAGTCCCCCAGAGTCTACAGATGTCTAACCAAACCTTTGAAGGTGGTCGTACAACGTATGTCTCTCTTGAAGAATACCAACCAGGCATTCAAATATGATGTCCAAGGTTTTCTTGACTGCGCAGGTTTAAGGTGAAGGTCACCTGAAAGGCATTGTAGGATATGCTTACAGCCTCTTCTGTCGACTCCTAAAAGCATGAATTTGTAACATCCTTCTACATTAGAGATACATTTTGACCCATTGAATACCAACTGAAATACAGATTGACCCATTGAAACAAATAGGTCCCCATTGCCCCCATGGAATATCAATTGGCAATTGGGAATACATGGAAAGTGAAACAATGGGTCCCCATTGAAATATCTGTGCAAAGAGGAGCCATGTATGAAGTACAGCTTTTCTCTGCATTGGATGTCAGACTGGATTTTTCTATCTCAGCTCCCAAAAAAGAGTCAAATTGGTTTTCACGATATCCCAGTTATTGTCTCGCCCACCGGAGGTGAAGGCTAGACTAAGGGATCCAAATGTCGTCCGTCCGTCGTCCGTCCGTCGTCCGTCCGTCGTCCGTCCGTCGTCCGTCCGTCGTCCGTCCGTCGTCCGTCCGTCCGTCACAAACGTTATGAAAGATAACTTGGCAACCGTGACTCACTTTTCAACCAAACTTGGGTTGTAGATGCACTAAGGGGACCTGCATGTTATGGTCCAGTCAGAGGTCACATGGTAAGGTCAAAGGTCATTTCAGGTCAAACGTTAAAGTTTACGTGCAAGACTCTCTTATGACACAAAACTCTGCAACCGTGACTCACTTTTCAACCAAACTTGGGTTGTAGATGCCCTAAGCGGACCTGCATGTTATGCTCTAGTCAGAGGTCACATGGTAAGGTCAAAGGTCATTTTAGGTCAAACGTTAAAATTTACGTGCAAGACTCTCTTATGACACAAAACTCTGCAACTGTGTGACACTGTTCAATCAAACTTGGGTTGTAGATGCACTAAGGGGACCTGCATCTTATTGTCCAGTCAGAGGTCACATGGTAAGGTCAAAGGTCATTTCAGGTCAAATGTTAAAGTTGACGTGCAAGACTCTCTTATCACACATAACTTTGCAACCGTGACTCACTTTTCAACCAAACTTGGGTTGTAGATGCACTGAGGGGACCTGCATGTTATGGTCCAGTCAGAGGTCACATGGTAAGGTCAAAGGTCATTTCAGGTCAAACGTTGAAGTTTACGTGCAAGACTCTCTTATGACTCAAAACTCTGCAACCGTGTGACACTTATCTATCAAACTTGGGTTGTCGATGCACTGAGGGGACCTGCATGTTATGGTCCAGTCATAGGTCACATGGTAAGGTCAAAGGTCATTTCAGGTCAAACATTAAAGTTTACGTGCAAGACTCTCTTATGACACAAAACTCTGCAACCATGTGACACTCATCTATCAAACTTGGGTTGTAGATGCACTAAGGGGACCTGCATGTTATGGTCCAGTCAAGAAGCAGGGAAAGTACATGCACGTGAAAATGCAGTACCATTTCATAAAAAACCCTTCTCATATTTTATCAAATGTTATTCCATCCCAGTTATTTCACAATGAGCTTTCGATACAGTTCTGTTGTGTGCCATCACAGATCGCGATATTTCTAGTTATTTTCACAAGTGGGCGAGACACAACATCGCAAACGCCTTGTTTTTATGATACCAATAATTTTGAAAATGTTTTATAGCCTCTAAATGCCCAATAAAGCCTTCAAGAATAATGCTCACAGAATATTTTGTTCTAAAAAAAAGGTTTTAGAAGGAAGTTGTGGGTTCTGGCTGAATGATTACTTTATCAGATTAGGATAGTAAGGTCAGTAAACTGTGTCTTCCATTCCATCAACTCAGGTACTCTTGCTTGTCCAGCTTGTCTGGTGGCCTTCCCTCTGTTGATATGAGAGAGATATTTTAAGAAATTGTTAGGAAACATAAAAAATCATCCGCTGAGGGCAAAAAGGTCATAAACTCTATCATTCTGTGTATAAATTGTAGTTAGATCTTATTGGCTCTCAACAGATGATAATTGTCATCTTTGATTTAATGTCAGTGTCTGGCCTTTAAGGCACACGCAAGTACACAGTATTCATCTTACTTCTGTTGCTTAAGGGGCTTTCACAATTGGTTGTGCTATCGTTTGTGACCATTTGGTTACATGTTACATTGCGCACTATTGCAAACGATCGCAAACAGTCGCACAACCAATTGTGAAAGGGGCTTTCGCCGCCCATGAATTTCCACAGGATCCCACTCCCACTACACTAGTAACAAATAATCAATCACAGTACATCTCTTTAAATGTAGGCCCACAAGAAAGTTCTTAATAGGCGCTTTCACACCTACCCGATCAGGAAAAATACCCGTAAATTACGAGAACTTGTTAAGGCCCCAAAATACCCGATAATTGTTCTGCGCTTTCACACCTACCCGAAGCCAGACCTCTTCGGGGTAAGTTCTCGAAGTTACAAGCATGCGCAGAACTATTTATTTTGCAGACGAGGCTCGTGCTTTTAAATTCGCTCAGCTAGCTCAGCTCTTGCTATGATAGCGCTAGCTAGTTAGCTCGATGCGATCATCGATGCGTCAATCTCTACATATTGATGTACACTTGCAGTCTGATAATCTCTCTTTAGAACTTTCAGTTTATTTTTTATTTCAAGAGGTATCCTCTCAAACCCGAGGCTGGCAAGTCTTGCAGCCAGCATATCGTAGATAGTCCTATTTCTTTGGCTGGAGGAGGCCACTGCAGTGTACACCTCCTCCTCCCTCCACATCGCTATCAGAGATGATCAGAGGATGACATACTACCATATTGATATATCAGAATAAATCATAAATGAAAAACACGAAAGGGGAACAGAACTTTACAAAAACAACGACGTAGCTAGAAATAGACAATACAAATCTCAAATCCATAATGTACGGTACACAAACGATGACGACGTCTAATACGTACACGGTACACGCAGTACAGTACACGCTTCGTGCGCCAGTGCTTGATGGAATAGAAGTTCTCGTAATTTGCTTTCACATTAGAAAAATCCCTGCGACCTCGGAGAAAGTACTCGTAATTTTGAGAAAGTACCTACTAATTTACGGGTATTTTCTTACGGGGATATTACGCGTAATTTGGTTTCACACTGGCAAAATACCTGGTATTTTCTGATCGGGTAGGTGTGAAAGCGCCTAATGAAGCCTTCTAGCAAACTGGGTGGCACAGCCAGGGATTCAGCGATCTAATGACTTTATATTGTGTAATGTACATGTCAGATTCCAGAAAGGAGCTTGAGCAATGGTGCCAAACCTCTGGGGATTCCCCTTGTCATTGACCTTCAAGGCATATCACCCTAGTCTTCTAACAGCAACTCCATTTTCATATATTTTAGTAGTATACTAATACTCTATATTTTTAGAAACTTGAGTAAAGCTAAACCAGTCTAATGGCATGCTGAATATCAAGTTCATAATTATAGTCTTTTGTATTGTATTGTATTATATTAAGTATATTTTGTTACCTGCAGACTCTGCGATGGTATTACTGTTCAGACCCTGTTTTTTAAGTGATTAAGTGTCTGTGCACTCAGACTACATCACCCTTTCTGTAACTCTCCAGCTTACCCCACCAGATTAACATATCAAAGGATTAACTATAACTACATGTACAGTTCAGACCCTACAAGGCTACATGAAGTTACCGTAGGACCCCTACGAAAAACATCATATGCTGATAGGGTGTTCCCTCCCACAAGTGGTAAATGAATTGAATTGAATTGAACCGTACTCTTTGTTACTGACAAAGAGTCTCTGCACACAGACTACATCACCCTCTCTGTGACTATCCCAGCTCACCCCATCCGATTAACGGATTAAAGGATTAACTAGTTAGGGATAGAAGCACATTCTATTTCGGTCCTGCTGGCTGAATGAATTCCCCAAACAGTCGACATCCTGTCAGCTGTATCCTGGACTGGTTGTCTAGGGAAGCACGGAAGCTTTGGAGAATGTCCCCAGACACGACTGCCCTCTCAGGAGCCTGTCAAAACCATAGAAAGGAATGCTTAGGCAGCATAGATATAATTCAATGTTTGACCTGTTATTGCATGTAAGTCAGAGTTATGGGATCAGCGTTAGCTTGGGACCCTTGTAACTTTAGGAACAGTGAAAACTCAATAGTTATGGAAACTTGTTTAAAAACAACATCCCCCTGCTATGAAGAGGGTGCATTTGGCTCTGAAATGACAACTGCTCAGTTTTTAACTAGGCCTATAGCAGAGTAAAAATGTTCTTGAGGTTTATCTTACCTATAAGCTGGTGAAACCAGGGGTGGTATTCTGAACACCGTTTTAACTGTGTTTTAAGTTCTGTTATAACTTCTGTTTTAAGGCATTGATTTACAACGCCGCTAAAACAGTCTTTAAACGGTATTCTGAGAACTGTTTTAACGGTGTTGTAAGTCATCAAAGCCACTCCCACCGCAAAGATATTATCCAATGGGGAAAGTCGTTAGAGATGAGTCTAAGCTGACTCAGCCAATAAGATCACTCCCTGAGGAAGGGTGCGTGAAACGCGTGAACTTATATATTCGCGTTGTAATGAGCGCATTAGTTTGCGCTCAGTTTCTTGCTTTAATTCAGATGTGATGATGTGACAGAATCATTTGTGCAAATCATCTTTGATATTATCGCAGACAATTGCCAAATTTCTCCACCCGAGGCAAAAATTCTTTCAAAATGTTGTTTCGGGAATAAAAGTAAGGTTTATTGGATCTCGTAATCCCCCTCATTCCAACCAAAAACATTTATGAGCCAGAAAAATTGCCGCCATGACATACCGCATGCAAAGTTAAAACACCTCCCACCCTGTTTTATCTCATGAGCATGAAATGTCAAGCGGAAAGAGTTAAAACAGGAGATAAAACGGTCTTCAGAATACCGTGTTATTACATATGGTATTTTTACGCGCTTGCGCACGACTTGCGCCAGGCATGCAAGGTAAGATGCGCGGTTAGAAAGATAAAACAAAACTTAAAACAAAAGTTAAAACAGAGATAAAACGGTGTTCAGAATTCCGATTTGCTAAAACAGACTTAAAACAGAGTTAAAACAGTCTCAGAATACCACCCCTGCACTGCACATTAACTTCAAGTGAGGACCCCTTGCAGCTTGTAGTTATCACAGCAACCAGTTTATGATTTAAAACTTCAAGTAAAGCTTGAACTTCACACAGTCTTGAAACTTCCAGATAGTGCTGAAGTTGAAAAGCCCAAGTTCACAGCCTCTTGCATTAATAGACAGAAATAGTTAAATTATGTTTATCAGCTTTCAAAACTGGAGCACTAAATATTGGTTTAGAGTTTAGACCTTCCGCTAAGCTTAGTTTCCAAAACAGTAAGTGTATCTGCATAATCCCCAAGTAGCAGTTGAAGTTAGGACTTTAAAACCGAAAGAAAGTGTATATGGCCCATCGTTTGAACCTAGATAAATGTACATATTATTATATGTTATTATGTATGGTTATTATACATGAAGGTACATTATGTACCTCAGAGGCACTGTGGGATTTGAAACTGTAACTTACAAGATGAATAGTGTCTGTCTTGCCATGTTGTACCGTTTTAGTCAAAGCCTCCATGACTAAGCATGGAACAGCTGATTCAGGTTTCTAGGTACAGCAGTCCATGACGTACAAGATGTTCACATAATTTGTTAAAGGCAGTCCTGAAATGGAACAATGTCACGGGTTTCTAATAACTAAGCATGTCCAGTGATTAAGACGATAGACCGGTATTTCTGTTGACGAAATCAACAACAAAATGAGTAATATTGAAGTACAGGGCTGTATGTAAATATTTGAAGGAAACCTTCATGTCTGAATTTTTTCATACATCCTATTTTTACCTTATTAGTAGGATTATTGATTGCATACACGGACATTAAAATGTGCAATATGTTTGTGCAATGTAACTGTATGAGTCAAATTTGAGATTGCAAGACATGATAATAGCGCATGAATGCAAAGTGTAAATTTAGGTTCCATTGTTCCACTCTTTATTGTCTTTATGAGTCAGAGTATGCGTCATATTTATAAATCAGATTAACTTATAAAAGAGGGGATTTCCTTACTGCTGAGGAGATACCATCGTAATCACAGACTTTGTGTTCAACTTTCTAATTATCGTCGCATCCTATTTGTTAAGTTTGTTTCTATGCAAATAATGCTAAGTATCGTTCTCACTTTAACTATAAATTAATCTCCATGATACAGAGATTGAAGAAATGTCTTAGTGATACAAACAAAGAGTGAAGAAATTGCAGCAAATTCTCTTCTACTTAATATCTCTTGATTAATTGACCCATTGTTACGACCAAGCTTGAAATATCTTCCATGATTTTCAGTTGCTGAAATTTTCTTCGATTTCTGTTTTACATGTACAGTTATGTTTGTTTTTTTTTCCCCTTTTTTATGAAGATCAAAATATCTTAATTCCAGACATACATGTACATTATATGATTCAACATTCTAGCAAGAATTTTCTTCTGGGCTTAGAAAGGTTTTTGTCTGTTAAAAAAAAATGAGAATTTTCTGGTATTAATTCATAAATCATATTTCTCTACCCGTAATATTCAGTTGCTGATTTTTTTCTAGATTGCTCTTTTAGGCTTGTATATATTTTTGGTTTTCCTTCTTTTTTTTTTCTTGATATCAAAATATCTTTCCAAACATACATTATAAAGTTCATCATTTTAATAGGAATTTCTTGCTGGGCTTAGATAGGGTTTTGTGTATGCAAAAGAGAGAGAGAGAGAGAGAGAGAGAGAGAGAGCAGAGCTGCCAAGTAGTAGGATTTTATCCTATTTAGTAGGATTTTTTGGAGAGAATATGACAATAGGATTTTTCCCATGAAAATAGGATTTTTGAAAGTTCTGTCATTGATTCTTTATTACCTTTATTTTATCTTATTTTCATGTTATTTTATCAACATGTAAGTTTATCCCAATGACCGGTGTACTCTATTTTGTATTTTTGTAGATCATTTTCAATAAAAGAAGTACAATGTAGAAGAGTTAGGATCAAAATTATTAAGTGAGTCAGACATATTATTAATATCATATTTTCTTTAGGATATTATAGAGAGTGAAAGGGGAATCACATTGTTATATTTTTAAAATTTTCATGCAAAAATAGAATTTTTGGTATGAAAATAGGATAAAAGGAAGTACAGAATAGGATTTTTTCCAGTTGGGGTTGGCAGCTCTGAGAGAGAGAGAGAGAATTTTTTGGTATTAATTCTTAAATCATATGTCTCCAATCTAGAGTTGGATGCATGTACATGTACAGTGCGTGATGTTATGTCATTTCCTTATGATTCTGTGGTATAACTTTCAGTGCATAATTGCCATTGTCAGGATATAGTTCTGTATGAAGAGGCACAAAATGGATATGTTTGTTTGAATGAGGCATTTCAACTCTCCCACAACTATTTTGTTTGTTTGCTACTTTGTTGTATTTGTAACGTTACAAATACCACCACCATTCTTCTCATGCACCAGGTGGTTTAATGGGGGTTGAGGTTTCCGATTTTCTGAATCAATTCACCGCGGAATTCTTGGTGTGATGTTAAAATTTAATTGATGTTTCTCAGCACATGTATTGTTACGGCAAACAGTTTTGAGAATTGATCAACATAAAGTTCCCTTTTTATTTGATGAGATAAAATAATGAGGATACTAGTGTTGTGTCAGGTTGCTATAATGAGTAATTTTTCCTGAAATCATATACCCTGTACTCCCACAGTTAGGGCTTGTTCACTTCTAAAACCAACAATTTTTTAATGCCTCTGCCCACGGAAGGTGGTGGGTGCCAGAGGCATTATGTTTTCGGGCTGTCCACCCGTCTGTCCGTCTCACTTTTTCGTTGACGCGATATCTCAAGAACCATTTGAGGTAGGAAATTCAAACTTGGTGCCAGTATGCATCACCACAGGGAGACGATCTGAGTAGATTTTAGGCTACGTAGGGTCAAAGGCCAAAGGTCACAGGTCAGTCTCGAAATTAAGAATGTTTGAAATTATTTTCAAATACTGTCTTTCCATGATAACTTTGAATATATAACGGAGATTTTAATAAAAAAAATGAGTGAAATATATGTTTACGTTGAAGTGGTAGTGGTGATTAGTATGTTTCATACATGTATATCAAGATGTGCATGACTTTAGGATTGGTTAAATTGTTAGATGGTTGGTTAATTTACCTTGGGGGTGTTTCACAAAGAGTTAAGTCTGACTTAGAGTCGTGCTTAAACACCAGTGCGCACCCGGTATTTAACACGTAATCTCATTAGTAGACTTCCCAATAGTGCGCGTCCCCTGAAAATGATCTGACCAATGCGGAGATGTGTAATATACAGCAGGCAAGTAGGAATTTAACAATTAAGTGCGATTTTTAGTCAAACTTAAATCTTTGTGAAACACCCCCCTGACTGCTAAGAAAGAATGTTTATGCTTGTGAGTAAGCAACCAGGGGACCAATGGCTTTAAGTCCTCTCCGAAGGACTTGGTAAGGAGGATTAATACCTCACCAAAGGGCATTAGCTCATCCACTTGGTTTCGAACCCAGGTACTCCCGTTTATGAGACCACTGCTCTATTCACTGAGCCACAGCGCCTCCTAGTCCTTCATTACATGGAAGGCAGAGGCATGATTGTTGTATTGCTCTTGTTTTACTTGTAAATGAAGAATAGTGAGTGGGAATGAAATACGAATGAAAAAAAAGACAACAAACACATAACAAATCAAAATAAATCAAAACAGAACAAAACAAAACAGAAATTCAGGACCATCAAGTACTCACTGATCAGTCTGTTATAAGTTATCTAAACCTGAAGCACATTAAACTTTTCCCTTAGAATACCTATCCTGAGATAACTTGGGCATGTGTGAACGGTGCTTCTTATGACTATCAAAATATGTGTGCATTTTACTGGTACATTTTGTTACATGCATTTTGAAGTGTGGATTATTAAAACTAAGAAAGATCTTTCTTATTACTAGAAACAGTGGTATCAGTTTTTAGAACAGAATGCATGTACATGTAGTTTCCTGTCGCTGTATTTTTAGGATAAAAGCTTAAAACATTTTAACGGCACTCCCACTAAGGGCTGTGTTTGTATTGTTTTAACAGGTACTGCTGGAATCATTTTATTTCCAAAGTTTTGAGTTTTATAGGAGAAACCATGCAAGATATAATATTATGCTCTGAACTGTAGTAAGTGTAGACTTTCACATTCTGTAATGCAATGATGCAGATCTGAGAACAGGTGTCATTTGTTTCAGGTATTGTTTTCAGCTACAACTGTGACATTGACATTTACATTTTACACAGTCCCGCCATCTTTCAAGCGTAGACCCACTCACACTCAATGTAGACAGCACAAAATAGTACATAGCACTTATGCACGTTGTTCCAAGGTGTCTACTCATATATGTTTTATTACATGCTGGTTTAATTAACAGGATGACATCTACTCTCTTTCAAGGACAACAAAGGATCACCTGATTGGCAGAGTCTAGTCATTGTGTTTTTAACCCGTTGAGCATGATTTGGTTTCATTTTAACATGCATTTTCCATAGAACATAGTGTGAGGTATCTCATGCTTACATGTAGTATTCACCGGGTTAATGATACCAATAGCAAGCAAACATGGCATGCTATGGCAGCTATTTGTACGGAGGGGCTCATCTGGGGTGGGGTGTTCGGGATCAACGAATTTGCTGTGTCATAAGCAAAGAACATTGGAATAAGATTATTCTCTCTTGCTCTCCCCTTTTCTGTCTTTTTTTGTGTGTGAAGAGACACTCATTTCATTTCATTTGTCACGCGTTGCTGTGGGACAGACTGTATGGTGCTCAGCAGTCAGCAGTATCAGATGACCATTATCTGAATATGTTTTGCTAGAGTCCACAGGTATGCAACCTGTGTTTGGTCAGTGGGCAGTTGGAATGCCAGGAGTGGTATGCATCAGTTTCATGTTCATTACCACTTCAAACTGTTAAATACACAGTGTAAAACAAAGGGTACATGTATATGGTAGTAATAATAATGATAATAATAATAATAATAATAATAATAATAATAATAATAATAATAATAATAATGACAATAATAATGATAATAATGATAACAGTAATAATGATAATGATAATGATAATAATGATAATGATAATGATAATGATGATAGTGATAATGATAATGATAATAATGATAATGATAATGATAATGATATAAAAATAATAATGATAATGATGATGATAATAATAATAATAATGATAATAATGATAATGATGATGATAATAATAATAATAATCTGTTCTTGTATAGCCCATATCACATTATTATTATCTAACATCTCTATATGCTCCCAAAGGACTTTGGATATTATTACCCTGGCTTTAGCCTGGCAGCCATTACAGCACTCAAGCATTTCAGGGAATCAATTCCTGCCAGGTACCCATTTACCTCACCTGGTTCGAGTGTGGCAAATGTAGATTAATGTCTTGACAAAGGACATTCAGTTTCAGTTTTTCAGTTTATATTTTTTCTCATTTCCAACAAAATAATACAATATCCATACAAAAATCATGAAATTGAATATTTAGCAAAGAATACATGCAATATAAAACATCAGAATTATAGATTTCAAAATAAATAGATCAATTACCATTGCAATTTAAAACTAAAGCAAATTATCAGTTTTGCTGGAAATGGAGAGGTCCACTGAGAAGCGGAGCTTGTAAATCGTGGACCCCTCAGATAACAATAATTGGGAATAGTGCTGTGGCAGTGATTCGAACTCCCGTATCTTGTGGTTCAAAGTCCGGAGACTTATCCATTGGACCACAACACCTGGTATTTGAGTCCTATTTATTTATTTATTTGGGGGTTTTTTTGCCCCTGCAGAGACGACCAGATTAGCCAGCCCTTTTGTGTCTCCAAATAGATTGACCCTATAATTTTTTCAGAGAGGGGAAGTATATGGGGGGGGGGGGGGGGGGGGGGGGGGGCAGGTGGGAAGGCTTGGTCCTTTTTTTTTCCCAGGTGCTACTGAAAAAAGAAATAACGCCTTTTGATCCCTAGACCCAGATTTATCGGAGGGGGGGGGGGGTGTCTCATTGCTACTGAATAGTTTCCTTCAGCCTCTAAAATGGCCCTAATTTGTATGTTCTTTGTTGAAAAAAAAACTGAAAAGATCCCCTGGAGATTAAAATATGAGAGCCTTTTGGGGTTGCTCTGTTTGTGGTGCATGGGGCTGGTAGGGGTAGTTTTTTCGTGAAACTGGCTCAGTTCCAGAACGGCATGTAGATCCTCAATACTTAGTACTGACCAATTTGTCAACGTATAGTGTAGACCTGTAAGTTCATACTCATTTTCTAGACATGTCTATGCAATCAAATATCGCTTATCGGGTATTCTCTTCTGTGATCCTGGAGAGGGATATTTTTATAGATTTGTGTTGATCAAATCTGATTATTTATGTCTGCACATCTGAAGAAAGTTCGAACTCTAACAGGACTAACTTTATGTCATGTCTTTATTTTTAAGATGTCCAGTTTCTAGGATTGGTGATCCCTTCCATTGAAGAGTGGACAGCATCCGCGAGAAAAAAACACGAAAAAAGGGTATTTTTTTCAGGGGTAGGCGCGGAACGTGAATAGAGTGTCAAAAACGCCCCAGAATGAAAAAAAGCCCCCTAAATCACGATAATCTAAAAAGGGTATGTCCCGGGTATGTACACCGACTGCGGGACCGACTGTAACAAGACCCGTGAACGGAACATCCTATAACTCCTGTGTAAAATGTAATGATACAGTGAATTATCTCGAGATAAAAATGGCTCCAAACTTTCAATGGACCCCACTATCACTCTCAAGGTATGAAAATGGGAATATCCTCGTTTCAGGTATGAATATCCCAACAATTTATGAAATACCTGTTTATCTGGGAGACCTGCACAAAATCCATGTTTAGGGTGTCCTAGCTGCCTGCCCTTGAATCTTCGTTTAGGGTGCTTTTTCAAGGACGATTCTCGCGGATGCTGTCCACTCTTCATTGGAAGTGACCCCCCCCCCCCCCCCCCCCCCCCCCCCCCCCCCCCCCCCCAGGACAAAATGCCATGTGAAATTACACATGTAAGGCTTGTTTACATATGAAGCAGTAAACCACCTCGAAAAAACCATGTTTGGGTTTCTTAAGCATATTGCGCATCACATTTGTGTATCTTATAACACAAAGAGGTAAGGAATAAGCTTGGCTCCTCATTGCGTCACTCAGCCCCACTTGCAGTTCATTTTGTACACAAAAAATGAAACGAATTTCTGATATGGTTTACCATGGTATGCAAGGAAAAAAGTACATGGGGGCTCGGGGCGAATTCGCCCCCGAAACACCAAAAAGAGCCCTGGAAAACTAAAAAAGAGCCCCTGAAATTCTCATATGGTCCAATGTAAACTGTAACACAATGTAGAAAATTCCGGAGGGTGGGTTAAAAAAGTAGCCCGGGAAAAAAAAAAAAATAATTTTTTCCCTGATGATGTCTGCACTAACCTTTAGATGTCAATTTATGCTCATAATTCTACAATAATTAGAATAACAATAATGATAATAACAATACTGGATACCGTATTCATAGTGTGCACATACATATATCCACTAAACAAGGTGCTCAAGGCACTCCAGTATTACCCCAGCTCAGTAGGCTACCAATTTCAGTGCTCACAACATTCGGGGAATTCCTTCTTGCTGGTACCCATTTACACCTGGGTGGAGAGTGGTAAATGTAGATTGTCTTACCAAAGGACCTTAGTGCCGGGGTGGGATTCAAACCCCGGACTTCTTGGTTCACACAGTCTGAGGACTTATCCACTGATCCCAACTTGCCCTAGTTCCATTACTCTGCAGAGACATCAGAATGAACTCTGTGAACCTACAGTAATATGCATTTTTTTTTATACTTGCATTCAAACTTTTCTTCTGTTACTCCTTCATTCAACCCTAAATCAGTTTTATCCCTCCCTTGAACTATTGCACTTCTTTTTTTTTGGGGGGGGGAGAGAAAAAAGGGAATTTATAATAAAAAGCAAAATTCATGTGGAGAGTAATTCAGTTATTGATGGAATGCAGTGGCCACCCATAAAGTTGTGTTTCTTTTGATATCTCAGTCACTATTACAATTCTCTTGTGAGCCAGTAGATCATGAAATATATCTCATTTCATAAAGAAATCCTGTTTAAAAGAGCAGTACATTTCATTGATTTAGATGATATTTCCCTTTAGGGGATATTTGTTAAAGCATATTATGTGCTTCTATTACTTTTCATAATCGGAATGAATAATACAGAACTTCAAATGAACACGTGGCAGTAGCCGTACTTGAAAGAAAAAAAATGGTATTTACCAACCTAATTGTCTGTGCCAAGTGAAAGAATAAAATGACCTCTGTTTCAGACAGGAAAACTACTTGTTTTGATTCTTATTTTGCTCTGCCATCAATCAGGATTTACTTTAGTAAAGTTCTGTGAACTTTACTGGACCCAGATGTTTGATTGTGAATACTTTTTGAGAGAATTCAGTGTCCCTTTGATCTTTATTCAAAACAAGGCCAGACTGGTATTAAAAAGGAAAAAAAAATTGCAAAGAATGTCTGGCCCGAATTTGAACTCTACCACACTGTAAATTAAAACTGTCATGATTCTTGCTAATGAAGATATTGTTGTTTTTGATCTTGAATTGTTGGCATGGTTTCCATAGCAAAAAATCAAGTTAACTCTGTACTTGCCACCGCCACAGAATATAATTCATTTATTTATATACATACCTGTTTATTATAATTTGAGTGTTATTAACCTAGATTGAGCATTCAAATTTTGTTTTAAGCTGGCACCATACAGAATGTGGTATCAATCCTCTTCAAACAGAAAAAGTGGAATTTGAATGTTCGCAATTTCATTTTTCTTGCGTCCATTCTTTATGGGATCAAACTACAAACTATTCATGATATAGACTCAAGTCTATGCTTTACATTTATGTCTGGGTAATTTCTTCACCCTTTAGATTTTTTTAAATATCTTATTTATTTATTTATTCATTTATTCGTTCATTCGTTCATTCATTCATTCATTCTTAATTAATTAATTTATTTATTTTTTGTTTGTTTGTTTTTGTTTGTTTTTGTTTGGGGGGGGGGGTCTTCTTTGGTGCCCAAATCATTTTTAATGTGATCAGACATTGATTTTAGTAGGCCCCTTACTTACCGCAGTTGCCAAGTTCATAGATATCATTCCTGAACACTGCCATGAACTTTCAACTTCTCATAAACTTAGAAAGGTTATAAGTTCACTTCATGTCATATCATTTGCATGAACTTTCAACTTTCTTGCAAAACTTTTTGTTTGTTTCATATGTTTACAGGGCTGGTGCCATACCCTCATTTGTGTCATTTTGTATTCATGAAGGTATAGATCATTAACTTTAAATGGCTAAATAGAGAATAAATGTCAACAAAAGCATCATCATTCATGACTTTATGCCGCTGATGTTGGGTCATGACTTCTCCTTGGCACATATGTCTTATTTCAGTTTATGTCTGTCCTATTCGTGATGGAATGTATTGGCAAGTGTTTTGTTTGTGGATTTCATCAAATTATATTTTATGTTGGGTTGGCCGGCAGCTTGATATATATGTTGATCGAGTCCTTCAGTCTGGATGTTTTGTTGTTGTTGTTTGTTTTTTTTTTTTTTCAATAAATACTTGACAGTCATTCTGCAAAATTAATCAGAGGGCTAGAGGCAAACTATTTGCATCTTTTGCAAGCGACTGGTAGAAGGGATGCTGATCAGGATTTATGTGGTATCATCTGTCATGTTACATGTATATAATGAATCTTTTATTTGACTTGTAATCCATAGCTTCTCTAAAACTTGATCCCAAGCTTACACTTAATCCTAAGGCTGAGCTTAATCCAAAGCTCCTCCTAAATATTCTGCATTAGTAGTAGTATTTACAGTCGTATTTACACAAATACTATCCCACAGTGCATAACTCTTCAGAAAATAATGAAACTCAAAGTCAGTTATTTGAAATAATTGACTTTGATTTTTCTTTATTTCACTTTCTCTGTTATATTCTGTAATATGAGAGCAAGTTGAAAGTATGAAACAGAATGTGATGGCTCAAGTGTATGCTTGTAAAATTAGTTGTTTTGCTACCACAAATATTTGAACTACCCTTACAGGTAGAGTTATCCTTACAGACAGAGGTCATGAAACAGTTTATTCCTGGAAAAAACAGTTCCTTCTCACTATCCATCACCTTTTAATGGGTGTTAAATTTCCTTAATTAAGGTGTAGTTAATGCCGCACTTACGGGTTGGGTCTAAACACCTTGAGGGATAGCCAGCCTACTGGGAATCATTTGGTGTTGGACACCCTGAGGGTGTTATGGCTAGTGTTAACACTTGAGTGGAATTCTGATTGATGTGAATCAGTAGGGAATGTCACTGTTAAATGAATGTCAGTAGAGCAGTTTACATTTAAGAGTTAGGAATCACATTCTGAACCTTGATGAGAAAAGCTCAAATGTTATTTGTTGGACCAAGGAGTTACCTTGGTTGGACACCAGTAGTGTGTTATGACCTGTGTTTACACTTGAGTGGAGTTTTGATTGATGGCAGCCAGTAGGAAGTGTCTTGAATGACTAAGGAGCAATTAGTGAGATTTAGGAATTGAATTTTGGCCCTTGATCAAAATTCCAAGAACATTTTTGGTACCTGAGAACCAAAAAAATCTCACTAATAAAAGTGAGATGCACATTGTGCATTTAAAAAAAATCATTAATGTGTTTTTGATTCGGTAAAAAGAGTTGCCAATAGTGTGTTTTTATGCTTTCTTGTGGTTGATTGCTATTACTGAGGTTTGTGTTGTTTGTTTGTTGTTTTTGTATTTTTTGTACAGGAAAAATTCAAAGAAAGATGAGAAAGTGGACATTCGCAGAAAGTCTATCTATATGCCTAAGTCCTAGTGGACCACTTTCTTGAAATTGCATAGCACTTTCATGTGGAAATACTTAGGTTTGAAATAAGATTCATTCATTTGGAAGTCAAAGGTATTTGATCATTTTGATGTTCCATATTGGAACCAAGTATATTTTGGCATAATGGACTTATCGACCTCAAATTTATGCATTTACTTTGTATTTCATATAGTTCCCAGCTCTAGTAGGACTACGTTCTGAATACAATCAGCAGAAATAAATGTTGGTTTAGTTCATAGCATATGGTTCTGAATACAATCAGCAGAAATAAATGTGGGTTTAGTTCATGGGACAGAATATACTGTATAATTGTGACTGTGGATTGAAGAAACAAAAAAAAAGAAATCTTACATTTGTTTAAATGGTATGTGAATGGATCTATTGAGTCAAGTCTTGTTTGAAAGGACCAGTAGGGAGTGCCTTTAATTATCATTGACACTGTGTGGGTGATATTGGAGAAGAGGGTTGGGGCAGGTGGAATGTGAAGTATATTAATACTGTCTAGTGATACTACCTTCACACTCAGGGTTATATATTGTCTGTTTGGAGCCAGAAGGGCCTTAAGTGTGTATAAAATTATATGAGTTAACGCCCTTTGCGCTCTGAACAAAGGATAGGTGGGCGAGGATTGAATGTGAGCACTCTTATGTTTGTGTATAAGAAGTCAACAACATTGTTCTGACGTTGTTTGCTTTATGCAAGTATATATAACTGACTAACAAAAAAAAAAAAGAAGCTCATTTGACTACACAGTTATAAAGGCCAAGAGCAATTTAATATTTTCATAGAAGTTAAAAGGCCCTTCATCACGATAGGGGGTGGATGCTGTTGATGTTTATATGACATGTTACATGTTAATGTTGATACTGTATTATCAACTTGTAATAGCCTCAGGATACACTTGACTCCAAGCAGGGAGGAATGCTTGTCATTGTAATGGATTGGTGAGAGAGAGAACCTGTCTATCTCTTGCCCATGGGAGCAATAATTGGTGCATGTAGACTGTAAAGGCGTATACATTCCCCCTTTTCAGACACAAAATGTTTATACCGAAACTCGATAAATAAACATATAAAATTTTAATTGTATAGCCTACTGACCGTTCAGACACACATCCCAACCTCTTTATAGAAAAAACATCGTATAGATGCGCATTTTTCTACTGCGCACGTTGCCATGGCAAGGTCATCTCTCCTTCGACCATGCTCATGTTGAGCCCCGTCCACTTGTACCCTTCTATGGTCGCCATACGTTCAGACACACACGGGCTGTGATTCTTTACCGAGTTCTAGTTCAAAACGATACTTAGACCCTAGTTTTGTTATACGACGTTTCTTTATACATCGTTCCACTAGTCAGTTTTCAGATACATAAATCCATCATATAGCTATACCGTTTCGGTATAGCCATACAGTTTTGGTATAGCCATACGACAAATTTTTTGTGTCTGAATGTGGGGATTGTCTCTAGCGGGAAGTCAGAACAGTTCATGTCATTTAAAGACATTTTGCTGTGTATGTTACTGGTTCTGTATCACTTTATTCAGAATATAAGCCTCTATTTCTTTTTCAAATATTTCTTTTTCAAATATTTCTTCAAAGATGGTATGTGGATGAAGTAAATCATGCTGTCATGGCATAATTTGTTTGTTTATTACATTTACATCATTTGAAAGAGCAGAAGTCTAACTTATACATTTTATCCTTCTTTTAAAGAAGGGAATTGGAAAAATTGATGACAACTCTAAAGATGCCCTGAGGGGGGGGGGGAAACCTTTTTGCCCTTTCTTTCTAATGGTCATTGAGTGATACTGCTTTATGTTGAGCCCCGAGTTATGTTCTTATCACGAGAGAGCTGAACATCTGTACTTTCTTAAAAATGCTATTCTTGATAGAGAGTACCTTTTAAATCAAGTTCATTTACACTTGCTGGTGCTATCATAAATACAGAGACTCCAACCCCAAGCATCTTCTGAGTGGGAGATTCTCCCGCCTGGACCCCCGAGCAAACTGGAGACTCCATCTGATCGTGCAAGGATGCGTACATCACAAGTGCCAAACAAAAAAAATTAAGCCTATAGATGCCTATCTAGGCCAGTATTTTGTAACATATGACAAACGTAAATGAGGTACATGTATACTCAACTGATAAAATGTCACGAATAGTTGTTTTACATTTTAAGAGGAGAAAATACAATCTTAAGCAGGAGGAGTACAGCCCCCACACAGCAGGAGAAATTGAAACTCAAGCGGGAGAACGTGAGAATTTGCGAAAATGGCCTCAAAGCGGGAGAGTTGAAGTCTCTGTAAATACGAGGTTATCATAGATATTTCAATTTAAACTTGTTACTGTCACGTTTCTATTTTCACCACTTGTACAGGCCGGATTTCAAACAGCATCAGTTGCCGTGCGACATGACTCCAGATAGCTTACTCCTGGGCAATCTGGCGGTACGGAATGGCGATGAGCTGACAAGAGGGGGCAGTATAGCTAGCAGCAGTACGTCAAGCAATAGCACAAGGAGTAAAGGCTCAAAGCATAGACCAAATGTACTCACATCAGGTAATTTAAAAACAGACTTCAAGCTTGTTCAGATATGATGCAACAAACCCCCATGGTTTTTTGTGTAGCAAGTAAATGGGATATTAGGTGGCAAATAAAAACAGTGAGGCAAGAGGCGTATTTTTTGCCTCCCGGTGGTAAAAAGCTGTGGATCAATGAAAATCTTTAAAAGTTAGTGCAAAATATGATGTCACGAGTTTGTCTGTGCAACTATTGACAAAAATCTCTTGTTTGAGTGTTGATACGTTCATTAACATACATGCAAGTGTTTAGTGTTCAGATATGGCACGGCAAACCATCCATATCTGAACACTAACAAAAACGTGGGGGGGGGGGGGGGGGGGTTGTCGTGTCATATCTGAATAAGCCTTTCAGGAGAGCCACTGTGCAGTGGTGGAGATACAGGGAGACAGGGAGGCACATGACCCCTGTTCAAAGTGAGGACAAAAAAAACAGAAGGGAAAGAAAAAGAGATATAACAGGAAAGAAAGGGAGAGAGGAAAGATGGTATAAAAAGAAGATGAAATGGCAGGTTCATCTCCTTTCCCTATTCCTCTGCCTTGTTTCCTGTTTCATCCATTTAGCAATGCCATTGCTTCAATTATCCCATCGATTATTCCCCTAAAATGTACCCAGATGTCGAATTCTCGCCATGTGCAGTGTCTTGTAGGATAGCTTTGTGACCCAGTCACTTCCATGATCAGCGGATGCTCGCCGTCGCTTCCTCCCCGACTTTCTCTGGTCACATGGCTTGATGAGCTGGTGCAAGCCTTTGGCTTTCCTTGCTAGCAGCTCGAGTTCATGTTGCTCTTTTTTCCATGCCACGGAATCCTTGGTTCTAATAGATTTTTCTTCAACTGAGAGATAGTCATTCACTTAAAAGTTTCATAAGGGTCATCCATGGTGTTTTGGTGATACTTATCATAAGAAACGATGGTGATTTTGTAAGTGGTCAAAGTTGAGATACATGCAAATGAAAGTTTTGTGATCTACAGTAGTCAAGCCAAATTAGTACAGTACGATACATGCGCATTTGATACCGGAAGTAAGTGGGTTCTGAAGTTCAACCAAATTTTGTAACATGCTGGTACCTTCAATTTTGATGATAGTGAGAATCAACTTGCTCATAGTGAAAAATTTCCTTTTCTGCATGTACCTATAATATTGGCCTAAGTTTCACATGTATTCAGTCAGACATGATGCTATCCATTCAAGACATGTAAATCGAAGGGAAACATGGATGATGGTGTAACCTCCAGGTCAAAGTTGACTTTAGACAGAGTTTAAAGCTAGCTTTCAGGTTTACATTTCAGTAGAATATGGGCTGTTGAGTTAAAAGTGCTTTATCAAACAGGCACAGAGAACGACTTGGGAGATGAAAGATATTTAAAGATCTTCAGATGTTTAGTTGTTTGCTGAAAATGGTACATTGTCAACTGTCTTTGAGGAAGCATTTTAAGCGAAGATTTTTTACTATGATGTTTCACACAGGTCTAGTATCACCTGCCGAACCCGAAGCCCGCATATCTGAGGAAAGCTTTGAGCTAGGTCATTCCAGGTCGTCCAGCTACAACTCGCAGCAGTCGCGGGCGAGCGGGTACAGCAGTGCGCACTCGGCATCATCAGGGGGCTTCACCACGGAGCATTTCTCCAGCGCAACTAGCCTGACAGACTTACCCGAGAAGGAGCAAATGAAGGATGCATGGAGGTCGACGGGGACCAATGAAAGGAGAAGAGTAGGTTTCCCCTGTGTTGTGCTGAAATAAGTACAGTTCTGATCAGTTAAATCTGCAGGCATGAAATTCACTATTGAGGGCCAGGCAATGTAGCAAAAAGATTGAGCTGGCATAGTTCTCCTTGCATGTAAAAAGCAGCGATGCAGCAGAAATTTTTATGCCAGAAGTTCCCTGTCCAAAGATTTACATAAAAAATAATGATGGATTTGTGTTCTTTACGCAATTCTCAACGTCCTTACAAAATTTCGCGTCGATCAGTCATGTCCCAGCTGAGATATCAAACCCCCAGTCCTCAATACCTCCAAAATAGCCCAGTCATTTTAGGGTTAAAGCAATCAATATTTGTATATTAGCTCAAAGCAGTTTTTACCTAGGAACTTCTAACGTAGCCATGTAGACCTCCATTAAAGCCTTTATAAATGAAGGGTCTATGAAGGTGATCAGGAACCAATAGAAGAAAAAGTGTGGATTTCGGTGGTATCTTTAATTGTAATTTTTTTTTTCCAGTATGTTACCAGTTAGAATAAATTACAGGGAAATGTATAGATCCTTTGGTTTTATGACATGCATTATTCCCTTTTCACAACGAAATTATTTGTCATATGTATAATGTATGTTCATGCTAATCTATTAAAGACCAACGGCTGATATGTGCATTCTACTGGTTACCAATGCACACACTAGACAGAAAGAAGCCATCTTAACTTGTTAAACACTATGCCCCAGTTGTTGTTGATTCGTGTTGAATGGCGATCAGTCAGTCTTGACTATTATCACCAACTAAGTTAGCTTTATTTTTGTTGTTGTTATTATTACTTCTTTCAAATAGCTTTGGTATTTTAAGGATAAGTTCTATTGGCATCTCTTCTTTTTTTTCTATATATATATTACTATGAATAACTTGGGCTGGAGTCTATGGAAAATGCATGTTGTACCACAATCGTGCTCAGAGGGTTAATGAAAAAATTTTGTATAAGGACATGAGTTTTGTCATTGATCTCCTTGTCCAAGACATGAATTTAAATTTGTCATTGTTGATCTGCAGGAAATAGAATGGATACTGGGTTGGAAAAAGTTTCTGGAATTCCCCAGCATCGTTAGATTGATCAGATAAATGACTCATTCAATAGCATTTCATCATGACGTACTGATTTTGCGAGGAATTATCATCACTTGGCCTCTAACGTAACCATTATGGTTTAATGCTTTTCCCCCCCAGAAACATGCAGAGGCGGAGGAATCCCAGAGGAGATTAGACAACACAAGAGTAGACGCAGATGAAGTTATACAGGGCATTATTAACCAACAAGACTTCCAGGCAAATGAGCTGTCAGGCGGTGAGTTGAGTTGTCCATCATTCTGGAACCTCTGATTCAGTTGTGCAACGAGCTTCAGTAGCAATTGCTTTTCGGTTGATTTCCTATATATAAAACCAAATTTATACTGCAGCACTCTACACTATATTTGTACTTGCCAAACCTAAAGGCCTATTGCAGCCCCTAAATCTATACATTGCCATGATGAAATAAAGCTCAGAACGGTTGTCACAAGAGCAAATATAGGATTACTTGGGGTTTATACTTTACTCTTTTTTTATTGTTGTAAGACATCTCATTTTCAACTGCCCTTTGGGTCTAGAATTTCAAAAAGGTAGGTGACACACTATTCTTTGTTGTAATGAAGATACTCTAAAACAATAGCATTTTTAGGAGTTTTAGCGCTGATGCGACAAATTACTAGATATGATGATGGTCATGAAAGTTGATGATGGTGATAATACTGCAGAATCTTTGCTTCTTAACCTGCTTCTTAACTGTCTTCCTAACCTATTTAATGATATAGATATATCCATTATCATATACTGTAAGTTGTGGCCACAGGGCAATTTCTTAACCTCATCTCCCCAAATCCACCACTGGTTTATAAAAAGCAATAGGATTTTGATTTTTGTTTTCCAGAATGTTCTCTGCACACACCTGCAAGACACGAAATAGGGACAAATGATTAAGGAAACTGTCAAAATTAGGGACATTTCTGATTTTCCAATACACTGCTACAATTTTTTACAAAAATATGAACACATGGTAGTCAAGGGTGAAAACTGTTCTTTTCTTTTTCCCAAAGTATGGACTGCCCCTGTTAAATAGGGACAGTTTGCAGGTACATTTATGTCTGCATCTTTCATGAGGAATTATCTTTGTTAATTCATTTCATTTTTTTGCAGAAGAGGGACTACAATTGTACATTGCAAGAGATGGTTCAACAGCATTAGGGAGTCAACAGCTAAAAAATAGGTAAGTGCATACCAGCCTCACAGGAAACTGGGAAATATGTTTCACTATAATATGTTTTGTCATACTGAAATAGTAGTATGCTGTGTACAGTTTATACCCTACAAAGTTTCGGAATATCTTATGCCTATTTTTTAAATGAAACGATGCATTCACACTCTGAATCTGCCATTTCGAAGATCTTTTATATTAAATACTCTAAAGACTGAGGGGTTAAATGGTTGAATCCCTTTTCAATTTTGTGACAGCAGTGGGAAAAAGTTGTCTAATTTATCGAATAAAGTAGCCTTTCCTTTGGTGCTTCCATTTTTGTGAAATTTTAACATGAAAAATAATACATTCCAGTGTTAATGATTCCCAAAATGTGTTGTTGTTTTTTTCAAATCTTTCTGCTCTGCAGGATGTCAGCAGGTACCTTTGAGCCAGTTGTAATAGACCAGAGATAATACTGCCTTTTGATTGGTGTATAGTCACCTGTCCTCTGCTGTCATTGGCCCTTTCAAACGTGGACATCTACCAGTGGTGTGAGAGGTGGAGCCACCCATCATCTTTCTCTTTGCATCTAGTTACGTCTGTCTCTCACCCATGTGGATCATTGCAATCGTCAACAGTATTGTTCTTTGTAGGAATCAACAAGTTTGATTGGGCAATGCAATCTCTGACTCCACCTCATATTGTCTACGGAATGTGGCATTTCTACAATTTTCAATCATCTAGTAATTGAAGAGATAGGGATATGATTGCAGCACATACGGTTGCCAGCTTGTTTCAGTTGGAGGCAATATGAACTCTACAACCACCTCCTCAATTGGGCAGACTTGTACAGATTGTGGCATTTCCGCAATCAGAATCATATGTTGAAGTAATTGACAAGGTAGAGACACAACTACTAGAATGCAATGATTCCTGCATTCTGGTCATAAGTTGGATGCGAGGAGATAAGGAGAACAACCACCTCTATCATGAAGTACAATGCAAGTCCATCATGGTATTCAAATTATTGCAGATCAGTATGGTTCCATGATGTTGTCAGAAGTTTCTGTGACCACAAGCCAAGAACGTCCGACTTCTGTTAACCTGCGGCTTTAAAAAAAATAACATATTACCACATTTGGTAAATTATATATGATTTTGATCAAACTGGATGGTGCTCAGAAGGCATTATCCGTATCATCCTACAAAAACAGTCTGGAGCCATTGTGCCAACAACCTGACAAATGACAGTAGACGGTTTTACTGCAATCATTCACCTGCAATTCAAACTGCCAGTAAATGCAATGCAACAAATGTAAAGTTGAAAATCAGCATTGGGATTTCCTCCCGTAGTTTGAACTGAGGGAAATTTGTGGTCATTATTGGCCCTTGCCCGTACCTTTTGAAGGTAATTGGCTTATACTCAAACAAAGGGAATTATTTGGAAATCACTTCAACCAGATTTGGATGCAATCATTATATCATGATTTTGCAATCAGTAATTTAATTGGGAGCTGTAATTAAACCATTCAGCAAAGCAAATTGTGAGGGCCATTATCAGAGAATGTTATCATCTGTACAGTAAAGATGAATTCTCTATATTGAAGTATCTATCTCCATTGTTTCAAGAATCTTTGATATCAAAGATAAAGAGTTTTACGGCCTTTCTTTGCATTGACCATGACCTACTGTATAAATACAGTATGGTTACATCTTACATGATACTGTACATGTATGTGCAGTACAAGAACAATTGTCAAATATAGAGGTTTATGTTATTGTGTATTACAAGTATTCAGTCATATGTTATTTCTAGTAAAGATCACTTGCTGTCCAATCTCCTTTTTATTCTACCGATAATCTGGCTAATCTAACTGGTTTTTCCTTCAACTCAGAATTAATTTCCTATCCAGGATTCATATGAATCTTAGATAATCCCTACTGTCCATTGTAAGTGTTTGTTAACCAGTAACCATAATAAACAGAATAGGAGCAGAAAATAGTCGGAAGATTGACCTTATACAATCCTGTATGATTTTTTTTTTCACAATACCCATTATGTTCACAGTGGAGTATTTTTTTTTTTTTTAAATAAAAGGTGAAATTCAAGTTATTTTATTGCATGGCAACTTTTCTCCTATTTAAGCACTTCATTTTCTAAGTTTTTGATTTTTTTGTTAAAACTGTTGTTCAAAAAGGGCATTTGGGTGCAGTATTACAATGGCTTTGATGTTCCCACAAATAACATTTACAGATTATACATACACATGACCCCACAAATACTTATTCACAAATTGTTCCCTATCCGAGAAAAAAAAAAAGCTATCCCGTGGAGAACTGGAGTTACATGGAATTTAGAGAATCCAAACAAAGCTTGTACTTTCAGTATGGTACCAAGATCATTTTAACTAGCTGCGTTTCATAGCTTTAAAATCAAGAGAATGGTATGCTCATATCTTAAAGCAATTTTTGTTACCAAATTCATCTTAAATCATTTTATTTTAGGCTTCAAGTCAATACTGTGTGTGCTTCTAGTTTATAAATTGTATATTAGAGGGGTCAGTGGGTTTAATTTGGTTAATTACTGAAATTTAAGCTTGAAACAAGTAGCACAGACATCTTTCGTATGCCAGTTTTCGGATTCCAAAGCTGCAAAATTTTGTTTAACATAAAATGCTTCCATTTTGTATTTAGATTTCATTTCTCTCTCATGTGCTAAAATAACTTTATTTCCATTTTTATATTTCTTTTTTAATTATAATAGTTATGTGGTTTTTTGCTTCCACATCGTTTTGCTGTGAATTATGTGTGCTTGATTAATTACAAATATCTTTCGGGATTTTCGTATAGAGGGAACACATTCCCTAATTAGAATGTGAAAACTTTGTTATAATTCGGTACTAGTAATATATATATACAGTGTATTTTTTATATGGAAAAACCATTTTGATGCAGTGGACATCTTTTTTTTTTTTTTTTTGTAGCCTAAAATGCATCTAAGTCCATAAAAACACTGCAAGTGAAAATAAAAGAACAGATTCTAGCTGCTCCTACAACATGTATGATCCTACTTTTATACTTTAAGTAGAGGAATATATCAAGTAGCAAGATATCAATGTTTCTGCAGGCAGGGGCATCAAAAGTTATGTGTTTGAAATTATTATGTATGAAATAGGAGATTTGAGTGTAATTCTGTGATCCAGGGCTTATCCCATGCTGGGGAAGGGTTGTCTTATGACGTTAGGTATCTATTTTCACCATTCTTGATGAAACAGCACAGCATATTATCAATGTGTGGATATGAGGCAGGGCTTCTTGAAGTCCCGTTTCTTCAAACAGACCTACTCTGTTCTACCAACCACCTCAAAAAGTAATCATTTACCCCATTTACACTGGGATTTAGACTATCTGGTCCTGGGGTGGTCTAGTTCCCAGTGTAAATGGGGTATGTGAATTTTGGGTGCTCCAGGACTGATCCTGGAGGACTCAAACTCCAATACAAATGGTCATGATGATTTAGACCGTTCTAGATTCAATGATGTACGAGCATTCCTTTGGTATATGCTGTAACGTAACCGATATCGTAAGGTTACACTGGGAAAGTAATGATTTTTGACAACGTTGCACACAGCTAGTTTGGCATTAATGACATTGTGACTGGACTCGGTCAGGTTCAAGTTTGTGCGGCCCAGAAGGGCCCCAAAGTTAGGCGGCAGTATAAATGGGGTAAAATTATTAGTTATTCTAAATCACTGCCCTAAATCGACAGGTTGCCACTTCAAAACTGAGCAAACCAAAGATGGAAATTTATTGTTACTGAAAGAATCATACCTTTTCCTGTGAATTTGTTATTGCTTTCTTGTGAACGACTACTTCTAAATCCTCTGTTTCTTATGTTGTAGTATTGTTTGCCACAAAAAAAACAAACATATTTTTTATGTATCAGTGACAAGTTTAGGGTAATATACTTCTGCCAGTCATTTGAGGGTACATTTTTAACAGCGTGTGATAACAGTTACATAGAAAAGCCCTCTGCTGTTTGTTGATGTATTGGCCATTGTGGTATTTAACATGTTAAAGGGTTGTATATCTTCTTCAGTTGCCAGTGATGTTACATACCTTCTCCCATATAGCTTGAAGTTCATTATATAGGCAGAATTTATTTGTATGTTACTACGTTTATAGGCATAAAGACAGAAGGATAAAAAGTTAATTATATTACAGATTGTTGTATTCTGTGATACATTGAATCTCTTATTTGGATCTGAAATCAAAACCTATGACAAGTGCTGTGTCTTACAACAGGTGTACCTCATGATTTGAGTAAAGTTTATCAGGGATTTTATTTTTTCTTTTCTTCGTCAAGAAATTCCATATTTCATTGGGAACTTGTTACTGATAAAAGAAGTAAGTGCAGGAAACAAAACAGAAGTTACAATAGCAATGGCTTTATGATGGAGAAACTTCTTCAAAACAATACCCGAGTTTCAATTGTCCAGTCCCAGCATTAACCACTTGAGCATTAAATGCATTTGTAACTGGATTGGGGTAGTTTTTGTTCCAGTCGGATGTTAATAGGTGTGATGCGGTGTTCAGGAGCTTGCTTGAAAAGTTTCATTCACTGAAAACTTGCTCGGAGTTAAGATGCTTCATGAAACGGTGAGGTGGAATACAAAAAGGACTTAATATTTAATTGAATGTAGGATGAAACCCATTGTAAAGTCACTACTTGAGGAAAAAATGTCTTGCCACACAGACTTTAAAGGCAGATATCACTTGTCTGGAAGAATCGAAAAATTGTGGGTAATGAAATTTGATTTTTAAAGGAATGTTTAGTTTTCGAAATGAAACTCTTATGAAATTTATGGGAGCATATGCAGTAAAGGCATTTCTGAAAAAATGATAATTGATGAAAAATTTCATTAAATTGATAACCTTTGTATCTCTTAAATGAAAAAAAACTTATTTTCATTTAGACTTTATTTCTTTTGTACCATAAGAAATCTAATAATGCTTGTGTAAATTTTGTATGAAAACACAAAAATATAGTTTTATTTATTGATCTGTATAGATTGCCTATTGAATTGTATAGTTGTCTTGTGTGTTGAATCACAGAAATAAAATGTACAGATGTATGACGAAAATTTTGTATGAAAAATGAAATGCACAGTGTTTGTATTCTATGAACCAGGTTTCGACTGGTCTACATTTTTTTTCTGTCCAGTCTCCTGTTTCGTCTCTGAAAAAAAAAAATCTTAATGTATCTGAGCAAATGTCACTCTCAAATTAAACTTTATAAATCAGTTAAAATGTGTAACTAATGTCATCATTACTATATGTTTAACGCTCTTGTACAATTTTGGTAGCAAAGAGAAAATTGGGGTGAAATTGATTATAGTCTCACATTGTTCGCCTTGCCTAAGGTGATACATGCATGAGATCATGGTATGATGATATTTCATTCCCTGATTTCCTGTGAATTTCAGAATAATTACTGTATAGGTGGTTATTTTCGCAATGGCTTTATTTTCGCGAATTTCGCGAGTCGGTCCTAACGAAAATTCAACTTCATTATATATCTAGTTACAGTAATGAAAAATCACAGAAATCATGAAATTAAGCCCTCTCAAACTTCCCCACCTAGTACAAAATTGCGGAAATATCTCTACGCGAAATACATGGCGAATACAGTATCTGAAATGAACACAACGTAACAGTTGCATGCTGCCTTACACTAGGACTTCTGCACTTTGACCACTCACAGCAGAATGATCACAGAGCTTCATACACTTACATGTATCTCATCAACACACGTCTCAATGGCAGTGTGCAATTTTATGTCACTGACCCAAGATCAAAAATATTTTTTGCCTTTAATTTGTTTTATATTAAATTTTGAGGAGGAAGAAATATCTCAGCTTCTTAGTTTTGCTTCTATCCTGCTACTGAGCAGCTGAAAGCAAGGAAATTTGATAAATTGTTTTTTAGGACCTACCAAAACTGTACATACCATTTAAAGATAAACTGGAGTTCTGGTCATGCGATCATTATGTTTAAAAGAAACTGTTTAAAAGAAACTGTTCCAAAGCAACTTTGAGAGATAGAATAGTTGTAAATTACACAAATGTCTAGTGTGAGATTTGGAGATCATCAAATTGCTAAGAAATTCACTTGCATGTACTTTCCCCAAAAGGTACTTGCACTGCACAAAGAAATGAGTATATGGGACCACACACAAACCTGGCATGAATGTTACCCCGAACTTTTCAGCTTTTTCTTGTCATATTTCCAGTATGAGGGCATTTGAAGAGTAATCCTTTCTAGGGGACATTTTTACTACATATTCTTCCTAAATGACATGGAAATAATGAGAAAGCTCACAACTTTTATTTTTCACCTTTTTCCCAGAACTCAAAGCTTCTCTTTTGTATAGTATGTGCTGCTGGAGGGTTTCAAAATCAATCCAATAACTTTCCTTCTTCATTAGCTTTCATTCTATGAATGCAGCATATTCAGTTATCACACCTTTTCTCACAGTTAAATGGCTTTTCTCCCCTCCCCTCCCCCCCCCCCCCCCCCACTCTCTCTCTTCATCTTCCTTTCACTGTATCCCGATAGATACTGTGTATTTACCTATTACAGTTCTTGCCACATTTTCATCTCATTAAGGGGCGCTCAGATGTGAGGCAACATTGTGGCAATTTAGTGGTACCAAGTCTATGGGTATGAGGCGACAGAAAAATGTCGCCGAGGCAGGACACATTTCTTCTGCTGCCTGGCTGCAAAAAAGTCGCGCACCAATCAAATTCCTAAAAAGTTGGCACGAAATATGTTGTCATGAGATTGTCTGCGCAAGTTTTGACAAAGTTCCTTTTTAATTTGAGAGATGATGTTTTAATGCGCGTTCATTAACATAAGTGGCGCCACACTGTCACCTCATATCTGAACACCCCTTTACACTGTAAAACCAGAAACGTGAATGTATGACAGCTGCTGTGATATCAACAAAATTGTGAATGGAAACATGATGGGACAAAAGAAAATGCTGTGATCCAGTTATTTTGCAGGATGAATTCCTTTTGTGAATCTTGAAAACTTCTGAAGGTTTCAGTCAAGTTTGTTGCTGGTTTTCATAGTATTCTCTCTAAGGTTATTTCACACAGTCATGCAATTCCTCTGCTCTCAAATCTCTCTCCCCTCTCCCATGCCTGCACAGTCTTTTTTTCCCCCATGTCTCTTTCTCCTCTCATTCCTTCCCTTGGGAATGCATGTCTGTGAACAAATTCACCTCTCTTTCTCCCTCATTCTCTTTCCTTCCCTCTCTCTTAATCTCTTTCTCTCTCTCTCTCTCTCTCTCTGTTTCTCTAATACTCTAACACACATTCTGCAAACCCATTCCTATGTGTCAATAGCACATTAAGATTTTCCAGCATTTGCTTCACCAATGATGGTTTCACTTTGATCCAGAGGAAGGATTTAGGCAGCAGTGGGTCAAGTTGTGGAGCTAAGGGTTAGGTATAGTGCACGATCCAGGGTTAAGTTGAAAACCTTTTTGCGTTGAATTTTGACCAAGGAGTAATTTTACCACAGCATGCAACACACAACCCACACCTATCCAGCACATCGCTCCCTCTCTCTCTCTCCCCCTCCCCTCTCCCTCCCTCCCCCTCCCTCTCTCTCTCTCTTTCTCTCTCCCTCTCTCTCTCTCTTCCATACTCGGTGACGAACCAAAAGATGAGACGTGACACGTAAATTTGGGTTTATTTTTTATATTTTTTTTTTTTTTACATTTTCATTTTGTATTTTTTTTTACATTTTCATTTTGTATTATTTTTTTTACATTTTCGTTTTATAATTTTTATAGGTTTTTTATATATTTTTTTTCTTACGCTACATGTATAGATAAATTTTTGAATATATAATTCATGATATCAAATATAAATATTTTTTTATTTTTTCAGATATAAATATGCATGCACTTAACTACTTGAGCAATGCACTTAACTACTTGAGCAATGCTCTCAACAGAATCAATATAGAATTAATAATATTCATCATTCAGAGTCACAATTCATCTATTCATCATGAGTGTTATGGTTTTCGTTGTCCGGTAATATTTTGAGTTGTTAGAATTTTGAATGTTGTAGTGATCCAAAAGTTTCCAAGGCAATTTTTTTGCGAAATATCTGAATTTTGACACAACAGACCCATGATATGAAGCAGCTGCACCACACAATACAATCAAGCAGCTCTTAATTTCAATTTTTTTCTTTCACTGCTATGCTTTTGAATAAGAGGAAATTTATGATATGAGGATCTATATGATAGACCCATGAAGTTGTTGTAGTTCCAGAGCAGTTTCAGTAACAAAGCAAAGCTTCAAGGCTGTTATTGAAAAAGAGGGTGATAGCATCACTGAACTGTAGGACTTGATGTTAAGTCACTAGATGTAGGTCTAAAGTCATTGGAACAAGATGTTATGTTCCAAGGCTAGAGTCTCTTAGCCTAGACAATTGGTCTCAAGAGCATGCATTACCCATATACAACTTGCTGCAATGTCTTGCAAAGTCCTAAGGGACATGGTGTTCATTCCCTTATATGTTGCACTGATCTTCAGAACAAGATGGTAAATTCTTAGACCAGTGTTACTTGGACTAGATGGTCAGCCTCAAGACATCTGTATGCGACTTGGTGTTCAGTCACAAATGTTAGATGTCCATGTGTTCAGAACAAGGTTTAAAGATCTGGACCATGCAAAGTTCATAGGACAATGTGCAAATCTGTATTTGACTTGCTGTAGGGCATTGATGGTGAGTGCAGTATTAATTTCACTAGGACTTGGTCTTGTTACTATATCAGATCAAAGAATGATAAGATATGCAACAAATGAATTATTGCGAAAATGCTTTATTACAATCATTTATGATATAACAGGAAATGGAAGCAATAAAATCAAATGTCAAAGGCAGTAAAGAAAGCTGGGAGATAAAGAGTCCACTATGCTGTATACATTCCAGGGTAACTCTAGTTAATTCCAAAGTCCATGACGATGTAAAAAATGAAGTAGATGACGATGTCAAAGATGATGTCGAAATTGAGATCAAGTCCACAAAGATCAAATCAAGATTAATGTCTACAATGATGTCGAAGAAAAAGTGAATGACGATGTTGAAGGCAATGTCGAAATGACATTGGAAACGATGTCCAAAATAATGACCACTTCAATGTCCAAGGTGGGATTGAAAGCATTCTCCACAGGTTGATAATACATTGTACAATCAGATGGTGATGATTAACTGAGAATATCCACCACATGCGTTCTACACAAGCTCCAAAAGTTCTATGGGAACTGGGCAAATTCTAGGCAAATTCTCAGTTAATAATCCCTATCTGACTGTATTATCAACCTGCGGTGAACGCTTTCAATCCCAACTTGGACAATGAAGTGGACATTATTTTGGACATCGTTCTCAACGTCATTTCCACATCATCTTCGACATTGTCATCCACGTTGTCTTCGACATCACTGTGGACATTAATCCCGATTTGATCTTTGAGGACATTGATCCCAATTTCGACATCGTCATCGACTTCATCTTTGACACTGTTGAGGACTTTGGAATTAACTGAAGTTACCCTGGAATGTATTCAGCATAGTAGACTCTTCATCTCCCAGCTTTCTTTACTGTAAGTCTCTGACATTTGATGTTATTGCTTCCATTTTCTGCTACATCGTAAATAATAGTAATAAAACATTTTCTCATTTAATTAATAATTAATTTGTTGCATATGTTATCATTCTTCGATATGATATCGTCAGTGTTTAGGCACTAGATGTCAATGTCCAGTCTTCAGAACATGATGTTAAGTTCCAGGGCTGGACTGGACTAAGTGGTCATTCTCAGGATACCTGTGTATGACTTGCTGCTAGACAAGGATGGTAAGGGTGCATGACAGTGTCATCAAGGACTAGGCAATTAGTCACTAGAAATATATCACTGATCTTCAGAACAAGGTGTTTAGTTCTGAACAAGAGCTTCTTGGACTAGGTCATCAGTCTCAAGATACTTGTGACTTGCTGTAAAGCAGTGATATTGAGGTGCAATGCAAAGTCCTCTACGGTCCGATGTTCAGTCGCTAAAGGCAGGTATGACTGGAGCAAGGTGCTATGAGTTTTTGGACTAGGTGGTCAGTCTCAAGATATCTGATTGTGTTTCGTTGAAGGCAGTTATGGTGGGGATGCAGTACAAAGGCCTCTAGGACTTGGTGACCAGTAACAAGGTTTTTGGGGTGTCTGGTCTTCAGAAGAAGGTGTAAAGTTCTAAGACTAGAGTTTCTTAAACTACATGGTTAGTCTTAAGAGTATGCTTATAAATCTGTATGTAACTTGCTAGTAGGCAGTGATGTTAGCAATGCAATACAAAGTCCTCCAGGAATTGTGCAGTCACTAGACACCAAGAATCTAGTTTTCAGAACAAAATGAAGACAAGATTCTAGGACTAGATGGTCAGTCTCAAACTATCTGTATGTGACTTGCTACATGTATTAGGCATTGGTAGAGGTCCAGTTGACCATGGCACCTGACCAAGCTGAAGAAGGACAGGAAAAGCCTGAAAAGGTACCTGAAGGAGAAACACAAGAAGGAACCAAAGCAAGTGATGAAGGAGAAACTGAGGACACTAAAGGTGTGTTAATTTTTGATGTATCAAATGTATGTTCCGGAATGTTGGGTCATACGGAAAGTTTCAAACTTTAAATGTGTAGATCCTGGCCATTTAAGATTGAAGTGTCTTACATAACTTTAGTCAAGATAATCATCATAAGAAATTTACTGAGTTTATATCTTACTTAGATTTATTTGAGTCACAATGAAAGTCTGCAGTAATGTTGGGTCTTATGGAAAGTATATCATAATCTCATTATGAAAGTCTGCAGTAATTCTAAGTACATAAACGGTTTGGATTTTTTGCAACTACTTTTTGTCTTTTGTCTTTTTTATCTTTTATTTTCATTTTGGAGAGGGGGTGGGCAGTCTGGAGAGTAATGTGATCAGTCCACTAAGTTTACATCTACCTTAGATCTTAGCAGTGGCTAAATTACCCTGTTATACCCCGAGATGCAAGAGAAAATGTGATAATACACTACTTGTACATGTCTATCTGTTTTAAGCGCAGTATGACCCACTGGATGAATAGAGGGAAACTGTAAGATTCTGACTTACTTTTATAATAGTTTTACATTCCACAAAACAATATAAAAATTCAACAAAAGAAAGCATTATGACGAAAACTATGGTGGTAAGAGAGTGAAACAATTTGAAATATGAGCAAAATCATATGTTCGATTAATGTCCTGGGGTGGTATTCTGAGACTGTTTTAACTCTGTTTTAAGTCTGTTTTAGCAAATCGGTATTCTGAACACCGTTTTATCTCTGTTTTAACTTCTGTTTTAAGTTTTGTTTTATCTTTCTTACCGCGCATCTTACTTTGCATGCCTGGCGAAAGTCGTGCACAAGGGCGTAAAAATACCATATGTAATAACACGGTATTCTGAACACCGTTTTATCTCCTGTTTAAACTCTTCCCGCTTGACATTTCATGCTCATGAGATAAAACAGGGTGGGAGGTGTTTTAACTTTGCATGCAGTATGTCATGGCGGCAATTTTTCTCGCCCATGAATGTTTTGGGTTGGAATGGGGGCATAACGAGATCCAATAAACCTTGCTGTTATTCCCGAAACATTATTTCGAAAGAATTTTTGCCTCGGGTGGAGAAATTTGGCAATTGTCTGCGATAATATCAGAGATGATTTGCACAACTAATTCTGTCACATCATCACATCTGAATTAAAGCAAGAAACTAAGCGCAAACTAATGCGCTCATTACAACACGAATATATAAATTCAAGCATTTCACGCACCCTTCCCAAGGGATCTTATTGGCTGAAGCCGGCTTAGACTCATCTCTAACGACTTTCCCTATTGGATAATGTCTTTGTGGTGGATGTGGCTTTGATGACTTACAACACCGTTAAAACAGTTCTCAGAATACCGTTTAAAGACTGTTTTAGCGGTGTTGTAAATCAATGACTTAAAAGAGAAGTTATAACAGAACTTAAAACACAGTTAAAACGGTGTTCAGAATACCACCCCTGTAAATAGAATTTCCTACTAGTTAGGACCTTCCTTGAAAGCTGTGATATTGAAATTGGTAGCCTAGCCGAGTGGGGTAATATTGGAGCGCCTTGAGTACCTTTTGTGGTTGATATGTGCACCATTATTATTATTCCCTTTCTGGAACACCATCTTTATTCCAGTGTTTTAGTACAAGTATGCACATTCTTATAAACCATCCAAAAGTCCTGCTGAATTTCTGACAAGTCCATTTGACGTGCACTTGCAGTGGCTCCAGTTCCACCAGCCAAGCTGACAGTGCCAATCACTGAGCTGCCTAAGCCTATAGAGTGCAGCACCCCTCGGGAAACCCGCACCAACAAGGAAATCATCCAGGAGTTTCGAGACAGTGGCTTGGTTGCAGATGTAATCGGTGGGAACGTCAAGCCAAGTGGAGTGTCCTATGAAATTCGCATCGACACTGTGCGAGTGCGCCCGAAAACTGCCAAGGGTTTCCGTGTTCCAAAGCCTCCACGCCGACTTGAGAGTCTTGGGGTCAAACCTGCTGTGGATGGGGAGGAGAAGGAAAAACTAGCTGAGAAAATAGAGGAAAAGCAAAAGAAAGCTGCCCTCAGAAGACAGGTAAATTTTCTGTCGCACATAATAATTAGATTTAACAATCACAGGTTTTCCTAGGATACTAAATTCTGAATACTAATATTACCCATTTAAGGATATACAGTGTACCATTGAAAGTGTACCATTGAAAATCCAATGATTCAAAGTAGACTCTATACAAAGAAGAAATAATATTTGATTAAAGTCTGCAGTTTGGATGTAACAAATGAATCCTGATTCAACCTTGAGTTGAAAAATTGAGAATAGTTGCCCCCACAATCCAAAACTTTGAAGCCAGAACTATGGGCTTTTAGTGAATGGCATGCAAGATATTTTGTGTATTCTTTGCATGTTTTCTATCCAGTGGAAGAACAATTTATGACTTATTTGCACTTTGTTGTCCTATTATTCCAGGAGATGAAAGAATCTAAAGTTGAGAAAATAAAAGAGAAGGAATGTAAACTGGAGAAGGCGCTGCAATTTGTCTCTGCAGCAAATGAGAAAAAGAAAAAATATGCTGCAGAGACAATTGCCTCCAAGGCCGAACGAGTAAAGAGCGCCCGGCTTTGCTTCAATCGGCAGCGCAAAGCTGAAGCTGAGGCCAAGAAAAGACACCGGGAGAGAGTTCGCAGACGCTACGATTCTGTAAGTTTGATTGATAAAATGTATCGTAATTGGGTACTTTTGGGGCTCTTAAAAGTTTTATATGTCAGTTCATGTTACTGTGAATTAGCTTATTGGGAAGATGCCTTGTTTGAACTTTGTAATGGTTCACAAGATAGCAGTATAAAATTCCGGGCAAAGGTTAACTTTATGTTGTATCCTAGAAGCTTAGTGAAGTATTACAAAATGTTACATTACTAGGAGCATAATGTACCCCAAACCATTTGTGAAATATGTATGAAACTATTTTACTGAAACTAATTCACTATATAGATGCAAAGATATCAGAGAACTAAGAAAGTTTAATACCCCACACTAAAAACCTTATTCATAAGATTATCTTGGATATGAACTCCATTTTGTTTGCATTCATTATGTCCCATTATAACTGATAAAACTTCAACCCCTTAGACTTGACCTGGCTGACGACATGAAAATGCACATCGTAAAGTAGAGTTGTAATTTTTTAGTAAGAGGCAAGTTTAAATTGCATGTTGAAACCTTCTTTTACAGCAAAAAAGTCCTGAAGTAGAATACGATAAAATTAGCACTTACAGTGGCAGCAGCACTTGCAGCAGTAGCAACGGCATTGTCGGCCGCAACGACAGCTCTCCGCTCTATTACAAGACAGAGGATAATCTCATGCCTGTCAAATCTGATGGGAGTCAAGATGATTTCTTCGATAGGCCCATTGGAAAAGGAGAAGACAACTAAACGTCTTTCTCGCCCAATGAAATCTGAAATATATTCCTATCGTAGTTTGTAGAAATTAGTGTTATTGTGAATTTATAGGTGACACAAGGCTCATGATATGTATTTTGTCAAGAATTTATCTCAAAATTGTATTTTCACATAATTTGTATGCAATATTTGCATGCAAAAGTATGGAAGGTGACAAGGCAAGGCTGAAAGTTTTGTTGAAGAAAGAGGAAGAGAGTCATCATGACAGGTAACGTACATGCATCTGTATGGTAAACAAGCTGCAGTGTATTGCAAAGTCCCACAACTACAGTACCATATGTGCAATAATGTGACAAGCTAGGGTATAGGATAGTCCAAAAGCATATATATGCATGTCCTTCGCTATGAAACCTATACTGTGACATGGTGTAGATGCTACACTACAGACTCCCCCTAAAAAGACACATATGCTGCAGAGACAACTGCCTCCAAGGCTGAGTGGGTCAAGAGTGCCTGTCTAAGCCACATCCATGAACCCAGCGCAAGAACCAAGAGAGGTCCCAGCAACACCAAAAGGCTCTCCAATTTGTCACTGCAGCAAACAAGCAGAAGAAGGATGCTGCAGAGACAAATGCTTCCAAGACATCCAAAATTTAGATATTTTGTGGATTCTTTGCTTTTTTTCTATCCAATGGAAGAACAATTCATGACTTATCTGCACTTTACTCTCCTATCATTCCAGGAGATGAAGGAATCTAAACTTTAAAAAAAGAAAGAGCAGGATGATAAGCAGAAGGCGGCTCTCCAATTTGTCACTGCAGCAAACGAGCAGAAGAAGAAGGATGCTGCAGTGACGATTGCCTCCAAGACATCCAAAATTTTGAAGCCAGAACTGCGGGCTTTTAGTGAATGGCAGGCTAGATATTTTGTGTATTCTTTGCATGTTTTCTATCCAGTGGAAGAACAATTTATGACTTATTTGCACTTTGTTGTCCTATTATACTAGGAGATGGAGGAACCTAGCTCAACTTCAAAAGAAGGAGAAGGATGATAAGCAGAAGAAGGCTCTCTAATTTGTCACAGCAGCAAACAAGCAGAAGAAAAAAGATGCTGCAGAGACGATTGCCTCCTAGGCTGAGTGAGAGGGTCAAGAGAGCTAAGCCATGATCCAGGAACACCAGTGCAAGAACCAGGAGAAGTCCCAGCAACACCAGATGGCTCTCCAATTTGTCACTGCAGCAAACGAGCAGAAGAAGCAGCATGCTGCAGAGACGATTGCCTCCAAGACCGAATGGGTGTAGAGGCCTGCCTTTGCTCCCATCAGAAGCGTCTAACAGTTAGTCAAAACTGATGTGATGATGTTAAAATAAAGTTAACTTTGCATAAGTCAAATCTGTTGGGAGCATATAAAATGTTTGACTTATGCAGAATTTGACTTAGGAATTGTAAATTAGGGTCTGCATGTTTTGTATAGTCTGGTAAAAATAAAAATGATTCGAGTTTAGCGCTAGATCTAACGTTAGATCTAGAATCAAACGTTAGGCCCAACATTAACAGTAACTAGTTAGGCCTAACACTAACATTACAACAGGGCCTAACTGTTAGGCTAACTGTTAGGTAGTAGGGAAAGTTCGACTTAGATCTATGGCTATGCGACTTCGAATTTAATAGGCTAACATCGATGCGCGCTGACTCGCCGCCGAAAATGAGTCGCCACTCACCTGCTACCTCCTGCTCTTACTTGTCCTCTGAAAATTATGAGCATCGCTGGATTGTGATTTTTTTTGCTCCAATGAAGAGCTCCTTTTGCCATAAAAAATTCTCTTGTAAAATCCAACAGCAGAATAAGAGTTGCACGCGATCAAAGTTGAGCTTGCACATGTTCTCGCGTAACAGCCAGAGCGTGCAGTTCAGGTGACGAAGATGACACTTCCGGACTCGGCGATGGTTGTATCCCAATCCAATTATGACTTAAGTTCCTCAAACTTGTGTTGAAAATGAAATTTGGCATTTGCCGATCGAATTCATACCATTTAAAAAGCGGGGGTTGAAATGATCTAAAAAAGTAGGAGGGGGTGGCTTCTCAATGTAGAACCCACTACACGGACAACTGCGAGTCAATGTACATTGGACGCATGTGTTATGTGTATGTAAGACGCCTGCGTGGTGGCGCATGTGCAGAACTGTTTTGACATATCAAGTGTGTGTGTGGCGACTCAGCAAGAGCTACCTGTTGAGTCGCCATCCCGGAAGTACGTAATTAATGATGTCATTATCTGCAAGTAAAATGAGGGATTTTCATGAATTTTGCTTTTGATTGATTTTACAGGGTATGTGGATATTTTCATATGAAATTATGATTTTGGTAGCAGGAGAGGAAGATTAATGCCACTGGGTGGCGACTCAATGGCTACTGACGTACTAAGAGTTCTAACTTCTACATTCTAGACCCTATGCAAGGTTAAAGTTAAATCAGACGTGTGGCTATGATTTAACTCAAATTTTTGTTAAGTTTCATGTCAAATCTGACAACAAATGACCTGCCCATCACACACACACAACACACACACACACCCACACACAACCACAAGAGCTTGCCATCTGCCTCAGCCTCAGGCATCACACACGCTCCTCTATCGAACGAGTGCAGTGCCAGGCCATGCCAGTGACATGCCATGGCGCGCAGTGGCAGTGCATGCAGTGGCCGTGGCCCCAAGATCTGTGCCTAGCCTGGCCTGTGTATGTGACTCAGCCTGGCTTCACTCAAGCTCAGGCTTACGCCGGCATCTACTCAAGATTTACATCTAGATCTAAATATGTTCGACATTACTGTGTTGTTATCTATTTACTTTAATTACCCTACCTGTCAGAACCAGATCAGGTTTGTTCTTCCAATAAATTTCAAGCGAAAATTCTTGTTTAAAAGTCCACGTCTACAACTTCAAGTTAATGTTACATTCGTTCCAAATGCAAAATCAATTGCACATTTAGCGCGCACACAATTATTGCAATAATATATTATCCGATGCGATCCCGGTCCCGGCGCCCGCGCCCGGCCGGGCAATGATATGATATGCAAATATATATTGCGCGCTGGCGTGTGCGCGCTAGTATATGAAAATCATAGACAGAAATGATGAAAATTGAATCCGTCATAATATGTATTGTTACGTCACACTGTACCAGTGACCAGTTATGGGGGGGGGGGGGGGCGGATGAGATGGGAATTCGTAGCTAAGAAGAGATGGAAACATTGGTTGTCATGGTCATCCCTCAACAAATATTTCTTATCAAAAGCCTAATTCAAACAAATGGCAACAGTTAAAAATATCAAAAACAGGGTAATTTCTATAGAATTAAAACAACGAAATAAACAATTTTAAAGAAATGTAGGTCCACAAACTTCCTTTTTTTTCACCGTTGTAGGCCTAATATGCTTTCAAATCTCAAATTTCATTCAATAAAACTTCAGCTAACGAACAGAACGATCTGCTTTCAATCTTCTTTAAACTCATATTTGACATTAAACATTGAATGCATTATTTGAAGCATAAAAGTATATATTCTTACGCAAAGAAGCCCCGTAATGAACTTTGCGCATTTTTCACACAATCTGTGTGTGCCCATTAAAGTCACCACGGCAACTGCCAAGGGTAACCGCCCCAACTCAGAGTGAGCTGGAGCATACCATATAAAAGGAGGTGTTGAGAGTTCGATAAATGTTCATCTCATTAAAATTCATTGTTAATCATAAGATGATAACGAATAATAATCATATATTTTATACGTCTGTCATCGTCCGTGAAATACATCCACTTGAAGTGCAAAGGACTTATCTTATGCAACTCTATCTTTGTCTTCGAATAATGAACCCCATTCATATATTCGTTGACTTTAAAGTGATTATGCAATGGTAATTTTTTTTTTTGATATATGATCGAGAATAGAATTCTAAGAAGAATAACATTAAAAATTTGATGATTTTTAATCGAAATCAATGCATTTTGGCTAATTTTCTCATAAAAAGTCATGAGTTGACCAAAAAATTTGAGTATGAGGTATGACGTCAAAGTGGGTACCCAGCTTCGCGCATTGCAGTTGTGCTGCGCGCTAGGCTGTACAATATGTATTATACCTTGCGCGCATTTTGCTAGAATTGCGCGACATGGTACCCACTTTAAACTGGGTCACAGCTGAGGGGTCAAAAATATCCTGAAATCTTAATACATTTGGGGGTTTCCTTGGCAACATGACTTTTTAAAAAACTTTTGGCAGATGATTTTCTGCTAATGAAATCATGCTCTTTTAAATGAATTAACATTCCTTCAGCATTGGGTACCCCCTTTAAAGTGATTACACAATGGTAAAAAATATTTTGATATATGATCGAGAATAGAATTCTAAGAAACATTACATTAAAAATATGATGATTTTCAATCGAAATCAATGCATTTTGGCTAATTTTCTCATAAAAAGTCAAGAGCTGACCAAGAAAAATTGAGGATGAGGTATGACGTAAAAGTGGGTACCCAGCTTCGCGCATTGCAGTTGTGCTGCGCGCTAGACTGTACAATATATATGATACCTTGCGCGCATTTTGCTATAAGTGCGCGACAAGGTACCCACTTTGACGTCATTTTGACGTAAAAGTGGGTACCCAGTTGAAACTGGGTCACAGCTGAGGGGTCAAAAATATCCTGAAATCTTACCACATTTGGGGGTTTCCTTGGCAACACGACTTTTAAAAAAACTTTAGGCAGATCATTTTCTGCTAATAAAATCATGCTCTTTCAAATGAGCTAACATTGTTTCAGCATTGGGCGTTCCACAGTTATGTTTCTGCGCATCCCTACCGCGCAGGTTAAAACGTCACGCGCACAGCTGATGGATTACCTGCGCGCGTCAGCTGATTGTTCACGGTGCATCATAGCGCAGATGCAACACCGAGCCTGCCGAGCTGGCCGGCCTGGAGCGCAGCAGCCAGCTCTCGCTGGTTTTGGTTTGCAAAATTGACAAGATTTACATTCGTCATGATATATGGTAAAAATTACAATTTATCGTAAAGCCTGTCTAAAGCTTTGGTAAAGATTCACAGGGCTCCCACTTCACTTTCTTCCTCGGTTGCCAGCCAGGCAACCAGTACAATTGGTTAGGTTGCCTAATGGCAAATTAGGTTGTCACAGTGATTATGTTCAAATAGCAATAGCATTGTAATGAAATGTAATGTGAATCGGCGAATATTGCTCGCGAATCGCGATTCGCAATTCGTGTGCTTTCTTTAGTGGGAAAACCCCTCTTTTGGAGTTCCTACTCTCAGAAAACTGAATACTGCATACCCGAGGGGATATTTTTACCTATTTCTGCAGGCATTATTCCTGTGTTTAATTGAGAAGTCCAATGAAAAGTGTTTATATCATCTCAGGAAAGCCTGGACCGGACGTCTGCACTATAGATTCCTTAAACCTGTTAGTGATGAACAAACACTATAGTACTTGCCTACTTGGGTAACATTAATCTTGTTGCTCTGTCTTGAAAGCCTTTGGCAAGCTTTCCGGTTATCAACAACAAACAATGATTGAAAGGTATGCATAAAATTTGAATATGTTAGTAAACAGGTCTAACTACAAAAATAACTTGGAATCAAGTTTGCGTACACTACTTCAGCTGTAGGGCCTACTTGTTGCTATGTCATCAAGCCTATGACAAGCATTCAGGGTGTCAAGCCGTTGCTTTTAAAAAGTATATATAAAATTTGAATATGCATGTGTGAAATTAGTTCCCATGACTGACAGCTTACCTCAGCACCACGTAATGTCATCATTGACTAGCAAATGATTAGTAAAAAGACTAATGAAAGACTAATGTAAGACTAACTGATTTCAGTGTAGGACTATTTGCGGACCAATTCTTTCTCATGCAATACTAATTATTTCCAGGATTACTCAAAACAGACATAATTTGATTGACTAATTAATATTAGTCAGTTTAAAAACAAATGACTAATCATTTCTTAGTCAAAATACATAGCGAATGACTAATCTTTTTAGTCATTTGACCAACTTTCGTTTTCAGTGTAGATTCTCAGCCTTTTGCATGTTTTTGGCGCGTTTTGTGGTTTTCAAACCGATTCGCAACTATTAGGGCGACGATAGTTTAAAAACAAGCACATGGACCCCACTTTTTAAATGTTTTAATCTCTTCAGTATACTTTCCTCTACAATTCTAGAGAGAAAGACGAATATGACATGGGTTTCGAATATTTGGGACCATAAATTTGAGTCATCCGTATTTTGGATTAGATTCTCAACATTTTGCATGTTTTTGGCGCGTTTTTGTGGTTTTCAAGCCGATTTGCAACTATTAGGGCGACGATATTTCAAAAACAAGCACATGGACCCCACTTTTTTTTAATGTTTTAATCTCTTCAGTATACTCTCCTCTACAATTCTAGAGAGAAAGATGAATATGACATGGGTTTTGGATGTTTGGGGCCATAAAATTGAATCGGCCATATTTTGGATTAGATTCTCAGCCTTTTGCATGACGTCCTCAGCCTTTTGCATGTTTTTGGCGCGTTTTTGTGGTTTTCAAGCCAATTCGCAAATATTGGGGCGACGATATTTCAAAAACAAGCACATGCATGGACCCCACTTTTTAAATGCTTTAATCTCTTCAGTATACTTTCCTCTACAATAAATTCTAGAGAGAAAGACGAATATGACATGGGTTTTGAATATTTGGGACCATAAATTTGAGTCATCCGTATTTTGGATTAGATCCTCAAAGATCAGCCTTTCGCATGACTTCTTTTTGGCGCGTTTTTGTGGTTTTCAAGCCAATTCGCAAATATCAGAGTGACGATAGTTCAAAAACAAGCACATGGACCCCACTTTTTTCACGTTTTAATCTCTTCAGTATACTTTCCTCTACCATTCTAGAGAGAAAGACAAATATGACATGGGTTTTGAATGTTTGGGACCATAAAGTTGAATCGGTCGTATTTTGGATTAGATTCTCAGTATTTTTGGCGCGTTTTTGTGGTTTTCAAGCCGATTCGCAGCCATTAGGGCGCCGACAGCTTGAAAACGAGCACATGAACCCCCCTTTTTTAATGTGTTTACCCCTTCAGTAGGCATTCCTCTACAACTTTGCAAATTTTCATGAAAATGACATGGATTTTGAATAAAGTGCAGCTTAAATTGTCCTTTTTATTTTTCGTCTAGATTCCAAGCCTCTAAGATTATGTTTTTTGTCCTTTTTGGCACCATTTTCGCCACATGAGGGCGCTGCTAGTTTAAAGTGAAGTACAGATGGCCCAGTTTAAAGAGTCTTCCCACCTTTGTCATACATTTCGCTACAAATCTGGAAGATTTAATGAAGTTTAATAGGGTTTTGACAGAGTAAAAGTGATTTATACTCGTTTGTCGAAATCGTGAGGTCTAATAGAGGCCTAAATCTCTTGACTGCGTCATTTTATCTGCCATCCAATTATGGCAACTTCAAAGTTCCGTAGAAAAAAAATAAGCACATGAACCTATATTATTTTTTTTGCATTTTTGGCCTACATAGGTACCAAAGTAACTCTATGCAAAATTTGGAGAAAATGACATGGATTTGATTTTAACTGTGGAACGTCCTTAAATGAACTATCCCTTTGTGTTACTAAGTTACTCTAAGTTCATTTTCGGAATAAACCATTTGAAAGACATAACAGACTTCTAGAAAGATCGGGGTTTTGTTTTGTTTTGTTTTGTTTTGTTTGTTTTGTTTTGTTTTGTTTTGGTTTTGGTTTTTGGTTTTTTAAGAGATAGAGAGAGAAAAAAAAAAATCTTTGAGAAATCATTCTTTCTTTTGCCGAAGCTTTTTCAACCTTGATAAGTTTGTTCATTGAATGATGGTTTTCTACCATCACAGACATGATATAAATTTACATTTTTTACTGTCTATTGTTTGATGTAAAGACAAAGAGATTTCGCGTTATTAACCATGAGATGAAGTGTCGGGTTGTTTACTTTTTTTCTTCTCTTCTTCTTTCTTTCTTTCTTTCTTTCTTTTTCATAGATCGGGTTTTCACTTTTTTTAAAGAAAGAAACAAAACACAACAAAGCACGAGTTAGAGACATTAATAATATTTCATCATCAAAAATTGTAATTGCGATTAAAAAGCCCTTGCATGAGAAATGTAACTTCTAAAGAACAGTATTATATTTTAAAGCATGAGCTTTTAATTTCATGTTGGACAGAGACGGAAAGATAATTTTTTAAAAAAGGGGGAACGAAAGAAAAATATGGGAGAGAAACATGAGAAGGGAGAGAGGGGGAGATTTACAGAGAAAGGTGCACTGCAAGAACGGTGGTGTTAAATTGGTGTTAAATTAACACTACTGGTGTTTATATAGGACAACTCTGATGGTGGTGTTGTCCTATATAAACACCAGTGGTGTTGATTCAACACCAATTTAAAACCAACGTTTTTGCAGTGTTAAGAATAGAAAAGTTAAGGAATACGAGCAAGCGAAAGAGAAACAGAAACATGCCGTCACTACGTTGTATTCATGGGAATCAATATCTGTAGCAGGCCTAAACTGAGATTAATTGATTTTTTTTTTTTTTTTTTTTGCCTGAAATGAAAATTGCACCTCTAAAGTCATCGAAAATATATTAACCTTTAATCAAAAGGAAAAAAAATAATGAATACTCAGATAAATAAAGGAGCATTAGTGCAGAATTCAGTATATAAAAAAAAGACATGTTTCTATCTGCATGTTTGCCAGATTTATTCATTTTCGTGATCACTACATAATTAATTTCATATGTATAATAGACAGATAACGGTACACGTATGTCAAGAAACATTATAATACATATACATCATTCATAATCAAACAAATGCATTATGATAATCATTGTCTACTGATTGCTGAATATAACGAAAATTATTTTGGACTCATGATCAGGGGGGCGTTTCATCAACATTTGTTGTCTGACAAGTTGTCAGATCTGACATCTTTCCTTGATTTTGATTGGCTGAGAAGCATTGTTACTGTGGCGACTGTCGGATAAAACAGACTTTGTCGGATAAAACATCCGACAAGTCCTTTCATGAAATGCCCCCCTGGTTTCACACTGATCCAGGACAAGGTCATGATGAATGATTGAATATCTTAATCTAAAAAATCATTTGCATTATATTTGCAAAATTGTTTTGTTACAAAACTCTTTCTTTTCTTTTTTTACAAGAAAATATAGCCTAATTGGGGTATTTTAAAGCGTTTTCTATCATCAAGTTCTTCTCTCCTTCTTATTTTTCGTCTTCCTCTCTTCTTCCCCTTTTCTTTTTGCTCCTCCTCCTACTACTCCATTCTCTTTATCGTTCTACTTCTCATTTTCCATTACGCTTCGATGTCACCCTCAGTTTGCAGACGACTGTATCCTTTGGACGCTTTACTGCGGGTTCTCAACTTTCTCACCGTTACCATAGCAACCATGGTGATGAAGAAACCAGCGGCAGCCACCAGCATCATGTTAACAGGGTTTGCCAACCACGATGTATCTATTGAGAGGAGCAAAAAGTAATATTCAAAACCCTCTCTTTTTTTTTTCTTTGTCATGATTGTTAAAGATGTGAGGCGATCAGAAAAATAACTGAAAACAGAAAAGCACAAATAAAAGAATTAAAATTAAAATGGGACTAAATGAATCATTCAATCAATTAATGAAAATGAATGACTGCATACATAAATACATAAATGAATTGAATAAATAAATGAATAAATAAATAGATAACTAACTAAAATAATAAACAAATATCCTTTTTATTTATGTCTTGGTGTCTGACATCAAAGTCAAAAGATGGTCACTGTTTCGGCAGCCTGTGCATACCCTCTAGCCATCCCTGCCCCCTCCCTACCCCTGTTATATCAAAAGCACACATTTGCCAGCAAGGAGGGGGGGGGGTCTCTTTCCCGATCAGAATTTTCCTTTTAATTTAAGGAAACTATACATATTAGCCTTCCGAAGTAATTGCTTTGATCTTTCAACTCACCATTATTTAGGCTGGATCCTGAGGGTGGCTGATTGGACATAGGTCCGTTGGAGATGGTGTGAGGTTTGGAGCTGGAACCCCGAGGCGTTCCGGATGCGCTACGTTTGGCCCTGGTGACACAGCCCTGGGCGCAGCGGGATGACGGATCGGTGTCACAAACAAGAACATCACAGTGAAGATATACCTGTATCATCGAAATTGAGTTAAATCAAAAAGTTACAGTTAGGGTTTACTCTTTCACACTTTATTTATTGATTGTCAAATTGTCAATACTCAATATTTTCTATAAGTTTGCAATGCATGAAGGATTATCGATTTTCATTCTCAAGTGCCTATGATATAGATGAAGTATTGCACATCTTGGTAGAGTTGATGCTATGTCGGATAGACCTTTAAAAATATGGTTTTCTTGGTAGGTTTTATTTGACGGGAACCGAACACAAAAACCTTCAAGTATTGGACGATGTGTTTTGTGTTGTTTTGTTTGAATTTATTGTGTTTTTTCAAGCTGAAATTCCAACTAATGAATATGACGAAGAACCAGAGAGCTTCTAGGATGACTTTATAAAAAAAACTGGATCGATGATATTTTTCATCACCGTTGCCCATGCAAACATAATTTTTATTAATGGTGCATATCTTGATAATAGCATAATGATTACTTTAGCGAGTGTCGACACCCCGTGGTGAGGGTTTATAACTGACTGAAGTAGGCCTACACTGGCGTATCCACCTCGTATCTACAGCACCCCTCCCCATAAAGGACTATACACAGTAAAAAAAAAAAAAAAAAAAAAAAAAAAACATTACTGTTGAGTAATTACCAGTAATTTACTGTTTGGTTTTTTTTTATATAGAGTATTTACTGTGTTGGATAAACAGCATTAAAACGAGTATTTTCATGATTTTATTGTTCCATTTACGGAATTTACAGTGTAGATAAAAACGACAACAACAGACAAAGACCCAATCGATGTCTAGAGCTGATCGTCCTTCCTCCCCCCCCCCCCCCATCTCGGCCCCAGCCCTCCATAATCTTGACAGAATAAGAGCATTCACTCATTTTAGAAATGGACTTTTTTTCTAACCTCTGGATATTCTCCAATGAAAGCGAAGGCATCGATGGCAAACCCTTTGATCAAACGATCGACGTCGTAAAATCCTACGGTAGGATCCAGGCCACATCTTTGTTTCAAAAAAGAAGAATGCAAATGACGTTTCAAAATATTTGCATCTACACTTCAAGGGAAGGTCCACCCAAAAAGTTTCACTGTTTCAATAAAAGGAGATAAATTTGAACATCATTTAAAAAAAGAAATGAGCAAAATTGGTCAAAGAATAAAAAAAATACACTAATTTACATTTTCTAGTAAATTACTCTCGGCTCTGCAAAATTTCCCGGTATCTATGTCTAGAAATAGAATATGCGGAGGTGAGCCCGCACCGCGTTGTTTGTTGCGAAGCCCTTACTGGGTGGAGCCCAGGGTTCTGGCTTAGGGCCCATGATGGGGGTCTACAGGGAAAGCCACTGCGGGGGTCCAGGGAGTGGAGCACCCGGAAGCTCCGGGGTTTTGGTACTAAATTATCCCTCATTTCTTTTGTTTCCCTTTGCTTTTTTCTTTTTCCCCCTTTCCCTCTTTTTCCTCTCTCTCTCTTCTTCTTTCTCCCCTTTCTCCTTTCTCTTTCCCGTTCTCCTTCCTTTCCCTTTCTCCTTTCTTTCCCTTTCTTCTTCTTCTTCTTCTTTCTTTTCCTTTCTTCTTCTTCCTTTCCCTTTCTCCCTTCCTTCTTCTTCCTTTCCCTCCCTTTCATTTTTTCCCGGTGGTTTGGTGGATTTTCCCGCTGAAATCCTTCAGGGGGGGCAGAGTGCCCCCCCTGCCCCCCCCCCCCCGGCTGTTACGCCACTGCCCCCATAGTCAATGTATGTTCACAAGAATTGCTTTTTACATAACATACTTTGCCTATGGGGTGAGAAAATGTGTAACTTCCAAGAAAATTGAGAAAATGCGAAATTTCATGTACAAAGTGAATGGAGAGCTGCTCGCATATGATGTCATCAGTGTTGCCAATTTGCAGAACCGAGAGTAATTTACTAGAAAATGTAAATGAGTGTAATTTTCTTATTCTTTGACCAATTTCGCTCATTTCTTTTTTTAAAATGCTGTTCAAATTAATCTCCTTTTATTGAAAAAATGAAACTTACGGGGTGGGTTTGCCTTTCACACTCTCTATCCAGGGGGTGTAACATAAAAAATACAATCAATCATACGACTGATATCAATCGTAAGTCTATGGCAAACCATGTACTAAAGAGATACAATTGATTGTAAGATTGATTGTATCTCTTTATGTTACACCCCCCCCCCCCCCTGGTCATATAGGCAGACTAAATAAGCTTAAGTCGGGGTCAGAATTACACACTCTTAAAAATTCCGAGTCAGACTTGACCCGGAAAAAGAGTCCGTTTGGGACACACTCCATTCCAGGTCAAGAATGACCCGGATTATAGTAAAAATCACCCGGAATAAGGTCAAATGTGACCCGGAAACAAGTCTTCGTGACCCAACTCCGGGTCATTTTTTGACCCGGAATGGAGTGTGGCCCCAACGGACTCTTTTCCGGTTCAACCTGACCCGGCATTTTTAAAAGTGCAGGCAGAGATGGGCTGACCATGATGAGTTGGGCGAGTTCAATAAAGTGTGCGCGCTGTTTACTGATCATGATAAACAACGCATTTTCAAATTGACATTAAGACACTGTCTTGATAAAGCCCTAAGGGCGAAAAATTCGTGAATTTTTTTTGGTGTACGGAGTTTTTTTTATTCTTTCTTTAGTTTTCAATAAAGTGTGGCTATACCCGGGTGTCCCAGAAAAATCGGCGGATTTTCAGTACCTTACCTTCAAAAGGTTTGAAATTTTTCTACATCATTGGGTAAAGCATCCTCTAGAGAAGGGAATGAGATCGCTGAATTTGGTAAAGTAATTTTGATTCTATGCCGGTTTCTGAAAATACAGTCATTTTCAAATTTTGGGCGACCATGATAGTCGGGATGGCCTTTCAAAATACGACGTTTGAGGGAAGCCCATTGATGCATCTCAATAACAAAACATGCCATGTATGAAAGGCCGTTGCCGACACAATTCTGCTCTTATCTGTCGCAAAAAAAAGCCAAATTTGAAAATTTCTGTATTTTTAAGAAGCGCCATAGAATCAAGATTACTTCACCAAATCCATCATTCTCTTTGGTAGAAGATGCTTTACCCACTGATGTGAAAAATATCTCTACATTTTGTAAAGTAAAGTACTGAAAACCGCCATTCCGCTTTTTCTGGGACACCCGGTATAGTCTGTGAGTCGGTCATTTTGTGGTTGGAGGTCCGACTGACATAATGACTACATGGTCCGCCCATATCAGCACTCCTTAACCGAATTTGAGTCTCAGTCCGCCCTGTATTTGACGGCAGTGAGAAGTGGATTGATTTCATATAATGTTATAGAGGCTATCCAACTTTCATTTATTTAGACCGATATGGCGAGAAAATAGTAGAAAACTGCAAGAGAGTGAATATTAAAATTTTTAAAAGAGGGAAGAGAAAAGAGCATGATTACTAATCCTAAAACAAGGAGAAGAAAGGGATGAAGAGTACTAAAAACAGAAGATAAAGAAGTTGCAACATATAGAAAGAAGTCTATCACCTACCCGTCCTGAATGAAGATGAATTTGATCGGATTCATAGGATAGACGTCCGGGGTGGCCCAGCAGCGGTCAACCATCAACGTCAGCTCGGAAACCGCAGTAAGGTTCGCGGCGAAGTACAGTGTCTCGCCTAGAAACACTTGGGCGTCAAGGTCGGGTGGCGGATCGGTGAAGGTATCGTCAGCGAAGCGGCCTAGGCTGAGCGAGAAGTTACCATAACCGATCTCGCTGAATTTGACGATGCCGAGCTTCGGCTTGAAGGAGCTACCTAACAGACTTCGACGGTTGAGCTCACATGTGACGGGAATCTTTAGGCGGAAATCACGCGTGATGAGCGAACCGTTTTCACTGGTCGGTTTGAAGTACGTCACGACGTTTGAGTACTTGATGACGTCAGCAGTTTGCTGTAAAATAATTAGAGGGCAATCACAAAAATTAGCATGAATAAATGATCATTCAGGTTTAACCGGTGTACATTACCCCTCACCACTTCTTCCTACTTGCCTTAGAATACAAAACAAATGGTCTTCAAAGACTCTTCAGTCTCTATTTGAATTAAAAGCATTTTTATTTCATTGGTACATGCAGCACCACCGGTTATCATACAGGTTAATGCTCTGGTTTTTTAATGCTATATTGTCAGTGAAGTTAATTTATTCTCTTTCCTGTAGTTATACAGCCCAAAAGATTGATAGCCTGCAAGACCTATATTCCATAAAACCCACATTCTGACGGATTTTCTTAATAGTTATACCTAAATGGTTACGAGACCGACGGCTCACGAGCCAGCCTTTTCGGTCTCGATGATGTTCAAGCAAACTTTTCTGAGGGTACATGACTGCCGATGTCGTCTGCTGTCGATCTCCAACAATGAATGACTTTTTTTCTTACCTCAGTCACGGTGTCGCAGTCGTCGTAGCGGGTCGTGACGGCGATGTAATCCGCCCCATAGTCGTACCCGATACAGCTCTGGTCTTCGTAGTGGACGTCGTTGGCGACTCCGTTATTCTCAAGGAGGGCGCGGTCGAGGATTACCGTCATGGCCGTGCTCTCACAAGATACGGTCGCTCCTGTGGATGATGACGACGGTGAATACGGATCTTCATAACGTACAATAATTATGCCATAATGTGCATTGATTTTCGACATTTTATTTCAAACTTGGTCAATGCTGCATGGGTGGTGTTTTACCCGACCACGATAACAATGACGATATTGAGCATACCCATCCCAAGGGATGCTCAGGGCCCTACGAAGTATTCTCGTCACCCCGGCTTTAGAATTAGTGGAAAACAAGCTGACACCAGTACCGGGGGCGTTTCATCAACATTTGTGCAATGACAAGTTGTCTGTATATAAGGCTAGTCGGAAATTATCGGTTAAAACAGACATTCTCGGTGAAAATCACCGACAAGATACTTGATGAAACGCCCCAGATATCAATTCACTACGCCTGGGTGAAGAGTGGCAAATGTGGATTAATGTCTTGACAGAGAATAATAGTGCCGTAAATGGGAAAATCGGATGAGTTTTCATAGGCCCATGCCCCGCAAATTATATACGTTGCCATACGATTGTAAAGAACTGAAAGCACTTCTGTACACTCTAAAAAAGCATTGGTCAAAATAACCAATGTATTGGTGAATATGATTGTGTCCGACCAAAAATATTGGTGAAAACTGACCAATATGATGGTCAATATTACCAAAATATTGGTTAAAATGTACCAAAGTTTTGGTTGATTTTGACCATTTTTTTTTTTTTTTTTTTTTGGGGGGGGGGGGTCGGACACATATTCACCAACACAGTGGTTATTTTGACCAATCCTTTTTTAGAGTGTTTAATAATTTAATATAGCATTAAACTTCAGGAGAATCTTTATGCCCATCAAAAATCTATCATCCCATATCTTACCTGGGGCGTTAGTTGGTGCATGTGTCGCTGGAAGAAGAAAGTAAAATCAAAATGGAATGTGTCATTCAATTATGAAAGAAAATAATAATCTTGCATCAAATAATGAAATATCATGCAATGAAAAACATAAGATATAATGTTACAGGGGGGTGTAAAATAAAGAGATACATGTACAATCAATCTTACGATCAATTGTAACTCTTAAGTACATAGTTTGCCACAGACTTACGATTGATATCAATCGTAATATTGATTGTATTTTTTATGTTACACCCCCTGATCATAAAATACTACAATTCAGTTGGTACTTTCATATACCATCCCATAAATACTTATACAAGCCTTATTCTACATCAGATTTAAAGATAATTGTGGAAAGGTATAGGTCTAATAGCGCATTTAGAATTGGAAAATATGCATAAAAGTAACCGAAACTTTCATTTTGAAACTTTTTGATCGAGAAGTAAATCCCCCAAAGTAGCCAGTATTCTCTGTATTATCAAACTTTTCTCTCATATTTGTTTTTAAGTAAGTAAATTGGAACATTCTCCCCAAATTGTATCCTTCTCTTCCGCTTCCTAGTTATTTTTCGAACCCTACTGCTTCCCCCCCCCCCCCCCCTCCAGATACGATAGAAAACAGTATTGTTATTCCTCGGGGTCAAGTTCCGAAAAAAATGAGACATTAGAACCCGAGACTGGTCTCGCTGTACAGTATATTATTTTGCTGACGAGAACAGTTGTACGACAAATGCTGAGGTAACATTTCATACAGCGGGCTTTATATCGTCAATAAAGCGGTTATTTAGCAACTAAATGGGTAAGGGTAGCAGCTTGAAACTGGGTTTCATGTTAGTGTCCGGGCAATAAAGTTAGTTCTGTGGTTGAATTTATCAATCAAAACTTGATCTCGAAGGAATTGTCGCCGGAGTAATGAATCATTATGCATAAACTACATTGTAATTTTTCTGGCCTACACTGCTGCCATGAGGAAAATAAGATCTTAACTGAAAATAATGAAAATTGACTGACAAAAATTAATCTTACGTGGGGGTGCAAATGTTGTCTCGTCCTCAGTCACGACGTGAGCTGAAACATCAAGCATCAGGCAGAAAAGAGGGAAAAATAATGCAACAGCAGCAATATCAATAATAACAATAATGACAGTAATAATGATAATAAAAATGATAACAATAATAGCAATAATAATAATAATAATAATAATAATAATAATAATGATAACAATGATAATAATGATAATAATAATAATAATAATAATTTATTTTTATTATTATTATTACTACTGTTGTTGTTGATAAAATTATTTATTAACAATAGTAATAAGAAGAAGGAGGAGGAGGAAGAAGAAGAAGGAGAGCAACAACACCACCAACAACAACTATAGCAAAAAATAGCAACAACATCCACAAGAATATAGCCAGACTTCAAAATTAAATAATAGGTAGATCACATTAATGGCATGACTGGGGCAAAAATATGTTTTAGAGAAATGTGGGGTGGCAAGAGGGGTAATTTCTCTGATGCAGGTCCCTCACAACAAAGTCATCCATATATTTAGAATACTTTATGAGCTATATGCCGTTGTCTCTGTTCCGTAACAGTGCTTTGTAAAACTTGACCACCGAATATCAATATAAAAGTCACCTAATAAAGATAATTACTGGTCCAGTTACATTAGTCATATTAGTGAAAAGGGAAAATTTTAGCCAAAGTGTTTGTAGGAATAGATACGAGAGTATTGTTCTTATGATCCACTATAGTTATTATACAGGGGTAAATCTACCCATTTCTGAGATTGTTGTAGAGGACGTAATATACAGAAAAGGTGTGTAGCTATAAGAAACATCTCTATTTTTTTTTTCATTGATAAAAATAATGATAGGAAAAATTCTCGAATGATTTTTTTTTTAGCATTATGAAATATATAGCTAATCTCTAAAGTAATTTGTCACTTGCTGCGGTATTTTTAAAATCTGAGATTTTTTAATCGAGACAGGTTTTGTCTTTGTTGTCCCCTTTTTCATACAATCATTTGTCATTTATTCCCTCTCACACGCTCTCTTCTGTAAAATCTATGCATTCATCGATAATCCCTTTTCCCTCACGTCCATCGATATTTTTTTTTCGCCCGGCCTATTTGAGCCTCTAAATTGAAAAGTTGTAAACTTACTAATGGGCAGCCCGGTATAAAATGCAGCAGCATTGGCATCTGAAATATAAAAACAGGAGGAAAAATAGAACTTGATAAGACTGTCAATATAATTATTGCAATGTTATTACTGATGTAAAACAATACAACTTTGCTCACCCAGGATAAAAATGCAACAAGATCGCCATGTTCTATTTGAGGATTGCTTTGCCATCAAATGCACAGGAATACATTATTGAAAAGATGACACGTCACCCAACCCTAAGGAAGAAATGAAATCTCCACATCACTTTAAGTTAACATAATTGTTCGAAGGGAATAGCTTCTAACATGAACCCCCCCCCCCCTCCCCCACCCCCACCGTCTCGCCGAAATTCGTTCAAGACTGATCCACATCGTGCCTATGCATGCGATTACCCTCGGAAGAATAGGGAGGGCCCGGCGCGTACTTGTAATCTAATGAACTTTCAAAAAGTAGTATCTCTACTCTTCGGTTTGTGCCATCTTATGTAAATGGCTACATTTGGAATAGAAATAGATTATCATAGTATACTACACTGCACTGATGACCCAAATCATTAATTCAAAGAAAATTGTGGAATTAGCACGTTAGTAATTCCCATACAACCAAAATATGCTCTGAAATGTGACTTTTACTGAGGGTAACTTTGAAAGTGCCTACCGTTCCCCCACTCGATCGCTTCGTTCCCTCGCCGATGATATTTAGCACCAATCATCCCCCAACCACGAATATAAAATCGATACCCATGCTGACTAATCATCAAACATAGTAGAAAGGTTTACATCCCATTCAATAAATTCCACAGAGGTGGACGGAAGTTCGCCAAATTAATGTTCAATGATGATATAATTTATACTTAGATATTTTGATCACCCCAAGTTACAAGTTACCCGTGTGAATAGTTTTCCCTGCAAAATAAGATTGAAAAATAAGTAGAGTTAAGATAAATCGAAGAAGCTTACCGTTTGTTTGCAGAGAATTCTCCACACTAAGGACAATCAAAAAACTGAATAAGATCATCTTCTCCATGGCTGTTCCTGATTTGTTCTAAACTTCAAGAACAAACTCTCAATTTGCGAGGAAAACAAAGTTGCTGGCTACGCCTTCGCACAACGAATGTAGCTCATCAAAATGTTCAACGAATATTTAAAAACTTTTGTGTTTCTGGTTCGGTAATTCGTTGAATTTAATCAGAGATACAATAAGGCTGTTATGAGTTGTATAGTCTATGTTTATTTCGGGCCCTTTGAAACAAGTATCAACTTCGCGGAGGGATATCAATTTCCGCGAGCGGTTCGGCCAATCAGTGACGTAAGACGTGCGCATTTGCAGATCTATAGTAATGATTGGAAATGCTGCGCTCTCATTGGGTGAATGATTCCAGAAATGGTTGGATTATTCCAGAAATGGAAAGACATTAGATCAGCAGTTTCAAATATTCGTGTCCCTATTCGAGGTATGCGATCCTTTTCAATATGCCATTCAGGCTTAGGCTGATCGCAAAATTATGACGTGAAAAGGCCTTTCTTGGTAATTTGTAATTGTGTTATTGGTTAACATGAGTGTAGTGGTAGAAAGAATCAATATGTCATGCAGGGTCATTGCAGTTTTGCTAAAGGATTAAGAATGTTAATGAACTTCTTTTTCTACCTCTCATTTTGGACCTGAATTACCTAAGTTGAAAAAAAGTTCAGAAGCATTCAAACGTATATGGCATAATTACCTCATAACACTGCATGGTATCAATGTGACAACGATTGCCAAGAATATAAGACAGAATGTTGATTTTGGTAAGAAAAATGGGCATTAATCCTATTTACAATCATCTTTAAGAATTTCGAACTGTTATAATCGGCAACGCTTTTATGATGAAGGATGCACAGTTTTACATTTGAAACGTAGAACATTAGAGAGAGAGAGAGAGAGAGAGAGAGAGAGAGAGAGAGAGTATAGGCATAACATGCCGGGATTACTCAGCCATCCCTGCTACAAATTTGACTAATAGTTTTTTTATTTCACTAATTATCCACACACAGCCTCCCCACTATAAAACTAAATGAAAATATACAACAAGAAAACAAACACTAACCAACAAAACATTTAACTCATTTCATCAACTGCCTGTTTTTAAAAGTTTTGTGATGGCAAGCATGGAGACTTCTCAGAATGTCCTTGATTTTCGTTGTAACTTCATTCAAAACATTTATTCTTTATGCACTTTGACAACAATTTTGTTTTCCATTTCCCTCCTATGTTCGACTCTAAAAAAATAACAAATTACCCATCAATTAAAACAAATAAGTGATTTCTCTGATCTTAATTCCTTGCAAAAAGGAAGAGGATGCACTTCAAGTGCATTTGATTGAATACAAATGATTCTTATTATATCGTTTGTTTTTATCTTAAGCGGAATTTGAAGATCAAACTAGACAAATGCCACTGGCCTGTTAATCTCCCACCCTGGTAAATATATTGATCGTCTTATCTCCAGTTATTTGCTTCGGCAAGTGGCTCATTGAGATATACTTTGGATATGATCATCGTGAGCAAATATCTAATTGGCGACAAAAAGTAAACATGCAAAATGAATATATTCAGAAGAAATCACGATCAAAACGATAATAAGGAAAATGTGGTATGACATAAACAAGAATTGCACAATCAACAGATTTTCTTACCTATTTTTAATTTTCATTTCGATAGACCTACAGAAGTAGGTCGATTACTGCCTTGTATTTATTCTCTCTCTCTCTCTCTCTCTCTCTCCCTCCCTCTCTCCCTTTTTTCCTGAAAAAAAATTAATGATGATCGCTAGGATCAAACATGACTGAGAGGTATTTCATCTACCTAATTATTTTTTCAATTTATTCTTTTATTCTTTTTGCTTTATTCAATTATTAAATTCTTAATTTGTTTTTATTTACTTATTTATCTATTAATTAATTTATTTATAGAACTGAAGCTCATTTATTTCCATCGTCGAATATCATTACAAATAAATGATATTACTAAAAAAATACAGACAAAATGGCGTATTCAATACCGTGAAATGTAAAGAAATATAAATCACAAATAATTAACGTCCAATTCAAATGAAAAAAAAAGGTGTATCAGAAAAAAAATAAAATAAAACAAGGCTTGACAGATGGATGCTCTGTTTATATTCATGCATTCATTTTGTGAAAAAGAATCTTCTAATTTTAACTTGAAATGCCCTCTTTTAATTCTAGCATGATAATCACCTGCCAACTACGACATGACAATTATCTTTCGTAAAATTACATCCCATCACATCACTATACCCTTTAATCAATACCACCCCCGTTCCATTGTCTGTGGATAATTTTAGGGAGGTGTGCCTTTTTTTAAAGGGGTTTGTTTTCTTATATTTTATTGCAAAGGGAGGGGGTGGTATGACCCAATGAGCCATTTGCCCGGGGACAGTTGAAGTGCACATATCCAGTGAGCTCATTGTCCGGGATATTTGCATGGGGGAACATCCCATTAGAAATGAGTTGTCCGGGTACAGTTGGTTGGGGGCATATAGCCAAGGAGGTCAGTTGTCGGGGAATAGTTGCATGGAGGCATATCCAGTGAGTCAGTTGTCGGGGGGGGGGGGGGTATATGGAGTGATATCCGAGGATGTTTACAATGGATGGAAGTATGTCCAAGGAGTTGATTGTCAAGGCAGAGGAGTATTAGGTATAAAGAGACACAAAGGGGTAGGCGTTTGGCAATGTTCGGGGATAGTTACATTCATGACATTCATGTGGGCAGATATCCGGCGTTGGTTGTTCAAGGTGTTTGTCTGGGCCTTTCAGTCCAGAGGATGTGTCATGACACTCCTTTTTGGTGCTTCTAATTTTTAACCACTGCTTATAATTATGTTCCTCTTTCTTAAAGAATAACAGTCAAAGAAAGGCTGTGCAGTGGTGAAATCGGTATCTTGTCAGTACTAAGGACCAGGAAAGCAAAAAATAATTTACTATTTGAATTGCATGGAATTCCGTTCTTGCTCTCAACTGTCATACCAGCGGACTGGGAACAAAATTCGGTGAGGCATTGTAAAATGAGTAGCTCTTTCAATCTATATCACCGGGGAGGGGGAGGGGGGACATAAAGCTGTTCGTAAAGTTACGCATAACTTTATGAACGACTTGAATATGCAGTGCCAAATGTGATGCCAAATGTTTCCCTGATGTTTTACCAAAATGTAACTACATTTCCTATAATCTCAATAAAATTGTGGTAAGAATACATAATTTGAATAAAAATTTTGTAAACAATAGTAATGTTAATCTACATCTGCACATTTCATCTTTAGCTGGTGCAATTTATAATGATTGAGAATCACATTTGGCTTGCCATATTCAAGTCGTTCGTAAAGTCATTCGTAACTTTGCGAACAACTTTTTGAAACACCCCCGGGCCTTTAGACCACATTGACCAAACCTTTAGCCAAAATACTCCCCAATCGTTTCATGGCATGCAGTGCGCCCTGGTCGACAGTAGTACCTTACCGGTTCACTCAGTCAAACTTAGCAAACGATTTTTATCACAAAATATAGTTTACTGTCCTCTTGATAATCAAACCATATCATACTATAAACACGGATGTTCAGTGACTAAGATAACATTGTCCAGTATACATGGTATAGTTGACTGAACTAGTTTCTTGAGCGTATGAATATCATGTTTGTGAAGCTGTACAGAGTGCAGACATGGGAAAGAGTAAAACGATGAACAATAAAAGTATCTGATGAAGTTAGAAGATTTTGTAATAAACCCATAATCTGACCCTCCGACAGCATTGTAATTTGTATAGTATCCGAAGTGCGATCTGTCGAAATCGTTCAGGTATTGAAGTTATCAAGAGAATTAATATCAAGTCCCAGGACGTGCCACCATGGCATAGCAGTTGAAGTACTTGGCAAGAAAATGTCGGCACGTAGTACTTTCTTCCAGGTTGGCCTACTAATCTTTCTCTCTCACCAAGGTAAGTTTTGTACATGAATGTATTATGATTTAGACACAAGTCATGTTTCCTAGCAAAGCTTTAGGAAATTTATTCCAAAGTTCTATACCGCATAACAAGTGAGGATTAGTGAATTTCGATTTTAAGTTTTGAATAAAATCTTTGCAACTTCTTTTTTTTTTGGGGGGGGGGTATCATTTTTCTTGTAAGTGGGAGGCGGGAAGGGGCTGATACTGATACAATTACATTTCTTATCTAAGTAAAGTTGTGTAGACTTGTTTACTAGACTGCATTCGGAATACACCATTTTCTTTTCGAGACACTATAATGACTCAAATGTAGCCTGTGACAGTCATTCACTGATTACTGTTGAGCATTAAAAACTTAATCATGGCATTTCTTTTAACGGTCTTGACTCGAGTTACATAATTCAACATCAGCACTGAGCGTTTTATTTCAAGTATCAGTTTCTGAGGGGGAAGGGAAAGATTTGAGTTTAAAGGACTTTTACAGGTTAGCGTAGTATACCTGTGCATACCTGTGCATTTTGGATTGTCTGAACGAATGACGATCCAAAATGACTTCAGAAAATATTTCGACATGTAGTCACTTTAATGTTCGGTTTAACAATGATATATGTTTACGATTGCTTTTAAAGTATTTATCTATTTTTTCCCCGAAATGTTGACTTGTTTTTGTTATTCCAATGTTTTCCTGTTTTTTTTTTATTTTTCTAAATTTTTTTTTAACTTCTTATTCTGTTCGGTTATTCTGTATGATATGTAAATAGATTAATTCTGTGTTATTGATTATTTACAATACTATGGATTAATTATATGTAACTGTATATTATGCGGACAGGGCCGTTGTGGAAAGCAGTTCTGTAACTGACAATGCTACCCTGTGTATAAAACAGCAAATAAATAAATAAATAAATAAATAAATGCACATACCGGCACCGCTAATTCACCCCCTCTCGCCCCTAATTAATTCTGCCTCTTCATAATACCCTACTATCTGTGACCAGTTTTGATACGAAATTGTACATTTTGTGATCTAATTTTCAGGAGTTCATATCTAATATTCCTGATCTATATTTCGATTGGTAAATCGGATTCCTTGAATATGAGGGATAACCACAGAAATAGAAGACGTCTTCTATTTCTGTGGGGATTAAACGCTTTAAACAATGTTAAATTGAGGAACAAGGCAAAAACAAGCTAACAAACTAACAAACAAAAACAACAATAAATAAAAGAAACAATGAAGGAAGGGACAGTTGTCTAGGAGTCTAGCTTAAACTTTTATCCCGTTACTGCATGCCAGGCACCGTTTTTGTTTTGCGAGGGATCTTGATTTGACAAGAAGAAATTTCAAATGAATTCGAATGAATGTAGAAGTCAAGATATTATAAAGAGTCTCCCAGGCTCCCATCTCTCTCTCTCTCTCTCTCTCTATTTATCTCTGTCTTTCCTTCTTCTTCTTCTTCTTCTTCTTCTTCTTCTTCTTCTCCTCCTCCTTCTTCTTCATCATCATCTTCTTTTTCTTCTCTATCACACACCCCGCACCCGCTCCATCATCCTTCTCTTTCCCAATTATCTCTACTATGCCTCTCCTATCACCTGCCTATTCTTTTTTTCGCTCGCCAGCATGTGTGTCGATTTGTGTTCGCGGTGGGGGGGGGGGGGATGATTGATGCCTATGATATCTTTGACCGCAGAGCAAAGCGACTGAGAGGGGAAAGGGTGGGGAGGTTCAAACGTGAAGGATAAGCCGGGGGGGGTGAAGGACACGTTTTTGCTGCCCATATCTCTGCATTATTAGTCTAATCTACCGTTCCTCTAATTAACTGCACAAAAAATTGTTTTCAAACAATATCGCAGAGGTACATCCTCATTAGTTGAATGAAAACTTTAGGGGACTTGATCCTTTACCTAGAGTATGAACTGTACCGTTTTTTATTTTGCGAGCTAGTGAAGCGAGCGAGCCGAAAATTACAATTTCTAGCTATAGAAGAAATGTTATTTGTCCTCGAAATACACTCAAGCAATAAAGATGTTTGACTAATTCAGCACCTCGCTGGTCCAGTTGTTCACTTTCCTAAACCACCCTATTTCAAGCGAGGGAGGCGAGATAGGGGAAAATACACTCTTTTAGTGATAAGTGTTATTTTGTCATCAAAGTCCACTATAGGTCTGTAATATCTAAACTACATATTCGAGTGAGCGCAGCGAGCAAGGAAAATGATTACATTTTTTGATAGTCTCACAGAAATCGTAATAGTTTTTGATCACCTAATTGCCAAATGCTTTTTGGTGCGTCGCTTGCCATTTAAAACCATATTGTTTCTATGAGCGAGCGAAGCGAGCTACGGACAAAAACTCCTTTTTCTTTCTAGTAAAATGTAAAATTTCCACCGAAATAAATAAGATGAATTTTATGACGTGTTATTTCCCTGTATTCGAGAAAAACTTTACATCTCGCTGTAAAAATATTACAATATTTGGATATGTTGAGGAAGTAAGAGCGTTTGTCTCCTGATCTTGTTTCTATGAGCGAGCGGAGCGAGCGAGCGAGCGAGAAAGGGCTATTTTTTAGATACTGAGAACAGCTTGGTTCTAGTGTTCTTGTTACTCCAATTTTATGATTTAAATAACGTATATTTTATCAGCATCCTCCTTTCTCATATTTGGTAAGATAGGAAAAGGCTACCGGTCACAGGCCATTTAAATTCTTCTGTTATGGATCTCCTTCCAGTGCGACTCCTTTCAGTTATATAATAATAGTACATGCATAACATTGGATAGAAAGAAAGATGCAAACCAGTGATAAAAATATCAAATGGCATTGGCATGATTGGTTAAGATAACAAAAGATATCAAATGTGAGTGGAACAATAATAGCATACTATTAATAGAAAACAGATTTAGACATAAAGACAGTATTGAAACCTCATTGGTTGGGATCATAGCTTGGGATACGAGCGAAGCGAGCAAGCGCTCAAAGCCTTTTCCTTTGCCGTTACTTTAAAAAAATGTTTTTTTTTTTTTTTTTTTTTTTTTTGCTCTTTATTGCCTTTGTCTTTGTCTTTACTGTTTTTCCAAAGATTATAGGAGGCTATGAAATTTTTCATGTTTTTCATTTTGAATTATGGGGGTGGGGATGATTGTACAGGCCACCCCCCCCCCCCTGACCAAAATATTGGGGTATATATCCCCATCCCACCCCCCCCCCCCCGATCGACACCCATGCTCGCCAGACAAGCTGTCTAAACCTCGTGAACTAGTTCACTTCAAATATCTTAATGAGATTATGTGTAATTAAAAATTGATAATCAATGCAAATATTATGTGAGCTTCCATTTACAAAATTAATCAATATTGAAGCAAAGAATGACGAGATAGGCGCGCGGCCGTCTCCATTCCATTGTCCATAAGATAGCTATGGCGCCACCGTAATAAAAGAGTATATGTTGATTTTGATTTTCTGTCTTTGACAAACAATGATTGCTGCAATACGTGCGCGTGGTTACTGACTCAGAAAAATGGAAGAGATGGAAAAGAGAAGACAATAAAGGGAAAAATTGCATCAATGGAACTCGACATGCTCGAGAGAAAAATAATATTACCTTAATAAAACTTGCGACCTGTCAGAGGATGAAAAAAAAACCCACCTACTTCCTGTCATTAGATGACCAAGTGAAATCCTGTTCTACGAGAAATGAAAAAAAGAAAAAAGAAAAAAAAATGGAAGAAGCAGCAAACGTATGCTGATAACTCAGCACTATTTTGTAACTCATGGTGCATCTTTGCATTTATTAGCATGGCTATTTGATGATATACTCAGGTTACCTTTGTTTAATATTGGGTTGACATTATTTCCGCAAAAGTCTTCTACATACCTCTGCATCTTCATCATCTCCTCCTCCTCCTCCTTCTCCTCCTCCTCCTCCTCCTTCTTCTCCTTCTTCTTCTACTCAATGATATCTATCTGCATACGGTGAGAGCAACAATAGTCAGCTTGGGAAAATTATTCAAAAGTTAAATATTTACTGATATAATGGGGATCGGTGGTGAAGTCAAGGCAGTTAGGGATGTTAGAAAGGCGTCATTGTCCTCATGGAACTTAATAAGCTCTCTCAAAAGTGACAAATTGTGCATTTTCGCAATTTTCTTTGGATCCCAGGGGCAACTGTGAAACAATTGCGATACTATTGTCATGATTATTTAGCATAATCTTTTAGTGATATCTTTTGAGCCCTCTTTTGGGATAATACTTTGCTGATGAACAGTGCCAACCTCGATTAGCTTTATATAGAAAATATAGAATATTATTGTTTAATGATACGGGGAATCGGCCACCTCTTACTTTTTGGCTGATTTCCTCTCATTTTTAACAATTATGTTTTTGTCTGTTATCAAATTCCATTTGTTAAATTGAGATATTCTATTGTTACGTACTTTTGTTGTATGAAGACATGTTTTTCATTTGTATTTTGTTGTGAGAAATGAGAAAATTTATTAAACTTAATCCAAAACTAAAACTAGAAAATTAGTATCGTCTTTAAAACTTAGTTGAAGAATAAACAAACAAATGAATGAACGAGTGAATGTAGAACACCTTCCAATTTTATCAGTTCTCTCTCTCTCTCTCTCTCTCTCTCTCTCTCTCTCTCTCTCTCTCTCTCCTTCTCTCCTCTCTCTCTATCAGTGTGTAGTGAAAGTTACCATGGTCAGCAGACGATAATGCCCTATTGTGACGGGTTTCTCACTCTCAACACAAAAGAGCCATCCTATCAGATCAGGGTACCATCCTTTCCCTTCGGGTTCGGTGACCCGGAAAGAAAATGCCACTGGTATTTTTATGCACCTCCTGGCGACGTCATCAAGCTGGAAGTCATCGACCTCGATATTGGGCAGAACGAATCGATTATGATCTTTGATGGCGATCGAATGATAGGCACCACTGGAATAGACATCACAAGTGTTGCGGAACATAATTTTGTCAGTGAGAGTAATTCGTTGACAATTCGTCTAGAGTCCGGACCAGTAGTCAAAGGAACGGCTGATTTACGAGTTACCCGCCAGGAAGGAGTATCCAGTGAGTTCTGAAATTTACAGTTTGTATAATCTTTCAATAAAATGAAAGAGATATTTCGTTTTCATATCAAACTGACGTTGTATTACTAAACGCAACGCTCCTTTTAGGCTTATTGGAAAATCCTACCCCCCCCCCCTCAATTTACAAAGCTTTTAAGAGGTAAAGTTGATCAGGTTACTTGTGTGACGTAGTTGATACTTCATATATTCAGGCAAATATGTATTAAATGACGCAGTCACGTTATTTTTTTCTATCCACCCCCCCCCCCCTTCATGTAGAAAGTGTTGGGATCTTGTCGTCAGGCCCAAACCAATGCGGTGGTACCATCGCTCTGGACCAATCAACGCCGTCCATTGAAATCGAGGCGACCAATCAGGAAGCTGGCATTTACCCCCGCCTACTGTATCTGGCATATAACCACGCCTCATTCAACTATAACAATGCTCCGCTTTCTCGATCTGCGCCTTGAGCTCTACGACAACTTTATGGTTGTCGATTCCATGGGGAATCGGTTAGCCGAATTCTCTAATATTCGCTCTGTACCTTACGAAGTGGTATCAGACTCCAACCAAATCTCTTGTTATTTTGATGCCTACGAAATTCAGTCGTCATCGTATGTTCGATTTGAAGTTTCCTTCAATGGTGAGTTGATACATTTCATATTACTATCAACAATAGCCTGCACTTGATAACATATTTATGGGAAAACGTTAGGCTAGATGATATCAGTCCTCCTTTCGAACAATCTGCAAATTTTAGCTTGACGAAAGTAATTACATGAAAAAAAAACATATGTCATCCCAAGGATATTTCGAATTGAACTTCGAAGTCATTTGCAAAATTTAAAAAAGAAAAAGCTTAGAGAAAACTTCCAACACAAATCAGCTCTGATACGGAGAAAGAAAATCATATTTCAGGGTGGAAAGCCATTTCCTTTTCCCCTCTTGCCTTGACACCACGGTGTTGTATCTCTACTGGTCAAGTTCAATTTTTAGTACATATATGCTTCATTTGATTTGTAGATACGAGAAGCGTTTCTGATGAGGCGGATATCCACCCCTTGAGCGGAGGTCACATCAGCCTAACCGAAGAACAACCAATTTTTACATTCCAGACCAACAACTTCTCTGCCGATTCGAGCGTCTTCTTCGGTAACTTCTGGTTCATCACAGGCCCAACCGGATCAAAACTCTCAGTCGAGTTCTTGGAAATGGATACCGGCTCCGGAGTTTACCTAGACGTTCGAAGCGGCTTGAATACACCGCTCACAAGTCTATCCGGAAAATTCGCTGTAGATCCGTTGACGACTTTGGATAATTCGGCGGTTATCTGGCTTTATTCTCAGTGGCAGAACCCAGGTCAAGGGTTGACGCTGAACGTCAGCATTGCAGGTTTGTGTCGATAAATATAACAGAGACATAATCTTCCATTATGCATTTTTGTCTTTAAGAGAGGAAAACGCATTTATTCAAAACAAACACAATTGGCAGATTTGTGGTGACGGAAGGAACCCGCAAGATACCAGATGTAAACGTCCTGAATTCTAAAAGACATCATTAGAGAGAAGTTTAGTCCTCACTGTTGATAGATGAATGAATGATGTCATTCAATCCAGAGGCGTCGATCCTGGGGGGGGGGGGGCCCGGGGGCAGTTGCCCCCCAGAAAATTTCGGGGGCAAAGATATCATTTTGCCCCCCCCCCCCCAATAATTTCTGAACAAAAAAAAAACAAAAAAGAAAAAAGAAAAAAGAAAGGGAAAAGGAAAGAACGAAGTGAAATGAAAGCGAAAAATGAGGAAAAAGAAACAAAATGGGACACTGGAAAGCGCTCGCTCGCTTCGCTCGCATTTAAGTATCTTAACCAATGCCGATGATAATTACTATTCTTATGAAAGGAAATCGGTTTGCATCTTGTGTTTCTATCTAATGTTATACTATTCTTCTACTCATAGGAAGTAATACAACCAAACAAGATATCACTCCAAGAAATCGAGCGGTCAGTTGACCTAAAAATAGATACACTTTAACGGCCTAGATAAAAAGGAAAAAACAACATTTTTTTTTTTCGTTGGTTCGCTCGTGTTACTCTTGCTGGTTAAAGCTAGATACAAGATAATTTCGGGCAGCAAGTAGCTTATTATAGCAGCGAGATTCCAAAATATCATTATATTTGGGCAACAAGGTGTTTGACAATTTTGGGGGAACGAATCCATATAATTTTGCCGGGATCGGTCGTTGACTTTGCTCGCTATGGTAGAAACAGAATGGATTCGGACTGCAAGCGAGGTAGCTCAAGCAGTGTCATACTCGGCACACGGTTTTTTATTTAGATTTCATACAGGCATGACAGGTTTATATTCTGATGATAATAATAATAATAATATTCCGTTCTTGTAAAGCGCACATCACATTATTATCACATTATTATATATTATGATGATTAAAAAACACTTCAATCATATGGAAAAGGGTATATTTTTCCTCGCTCGCTGCGCTCGCTCGTTTGATATTAATAGTTTTGAAGAGCAAACGAATTCGGTAAGTGAGATGAGACCGAATAGATAATGTAAATGTTTCATGGGCTCACAGTGTAATTTGCCGAAGGGGTTACTACTTCTACCATCAAAAACAGTGCTTGCTTCCTTGCTCGCTTTGCTCGCTCGTGATATTAAAAAAACAGAGTGGTTTGGGGGCAGCAACAATGGACCAGCGATGTGAGTTCATATTTAGCAGCGAGGAAACCATAAATATATATATATATATATATATATATATATATATATTAGGTAGCATTTTTGCCTATAGTGTATTTTAATAACTGAACTCTTCTCTCATAACAAGAAATTTCTTCTTTTTTTTGCTCGCTCGCTTCGCTCGTTGGCAACATTAAAAGAAAAGCAGGATGGTTCAGAATCTAGCAAGATGCTTAGTTTGAAAATGCTGAAAATGCTTCGCGTTGATATAGGCTTATGATATATATATAAATATATATATATATATATATATATTTATGTATATATATGGGTATATATATATATATATATATACATGTATGTGTGTGTGTGTGTGTGTGTGTATAAATATGTATATATCAGTAGCCGTGGGTTCATATCCACTTGGTCGTCTTGCCCCCCCCCCCCCCCCCCATCCGAAAAAGTGGATCGACGCCTTTGATTCAATCTTGTGGATCTATACTCCTATCGCTGATTGACCTTATATAGTAATAAATAAGTTGTTGCAAATTCAGTAGGTGATTATAGTTTCGTTACGTCATTACTACATAAGTTAGCAATTTATTCAGTGCGTAACAGTAGCGCTGAAGTCAAAGACTGTTATGTTTTGAATGGCATCCATGGCCCTACGTGAAAGAGATTCAGAATTTTCTTCGTCTGTGTTTCTCATGCTCCTTTTTTTTTTCTTCTCATCTGACCAGACGACATATTCGGTGATCCGTCGAATACCCTCTCATCGTGTGGAGGCTCTGTCGCCTTAGATTCAGCTCACATCCCTTCACTTTCGTTCTCCTCCCCAAACTACGGCACTTCCATCGATCAGTATACGGTATGCTACTGGTACTTCACCAGCCCGCCGGGAACCCGTGTGCGACTCGAGTTCAATGACATCCAGACTCAGAGCGGGTACGTGTATGTCTTCGATAGTGTCAACAGCCCGACAGTAACGGTATCAAGCATCGCCGGTGAGGGCGTGCTAGCCCCTTTCCACTCATCTGCGAATGGCGTCTCTGTCCTTTATAATGATTTGTCCCAATCCTCGAATGGGCGTGGTCTGTTGGCAGGGGTCAGTCTTATTGATGGTACGTATCCACTTAAATCTATAATCAAATCTTACATCAATAAATTGAATGGAAGAATGATTAATGCCGAATTTAGAACAACTTACATATCATCAGAAAATTATGATTCCAGCTAGGACCGATATAGGATCTTCCACATCCATACATCTTTATGCAACTGTGGCAGAAAACATGCTTCACACTGATTCACCTGAAGGGTTACAATCAGTTCGAACATACTGGAGACGATAACCAACATAAAATCATTTACCTTTCAGCTCTCACTGGAAATTCGTGTCACTAAATATTTCATTTAAACTTTCTTTGGCGCAGCACATACACCCAGACCAGACACATCATGCGGTGGCCAAATCACTTTGAACGTCACCCAACCATCTTCTGCACTCAAAACACCTTGGTACAACACGCCCTCTGCCATCCTCGCGTCCACAGTCTGCTACTGGTATATCACATGTGAGGCGGACCGCGTGATCTCGTTTGAAGTCTCCGACCTTCAGACGTCTGATGCAACTCTCACCGTGTACGATGCGGTAAACTCACTCCAGAAGCAGGTGGCGGCCGTGAAAGGAGACACTGTGCCGTCGAGTTTCCTTTCGTCGGGGGCTGGAGTGACGATTACATTTACAGACCTCCCTTCCAGCTACGTGGAACGCGGGTTTTCAGCCATAGCCTCATTGTCAGGTACTGCTTATCTCTTGAAATGTTTGGCGATTATTATTTACTTTGTATATATTTGCATCAGAGGACCATCAGTACATTGTAAAGCTACGTATTCACCAAAGACATTAGGGTTTCAGTTAAATCTTGTGGGCTTCGCACAGCAGAAAAAGAATAAACAGACCACCGCAGTTTTTGTTAGTCAAACTGAGCAACAGCTTGTGCTAATGTTATTTTTTATTCTTGTTAGACCCATTTACCTGGGATGAATCAACCATTATGACGTCATGTGGAGGAAGTGTCACCATGTACTCAACATCAACCAGTCTGACCTTCACCACGTCCTCTTATCAAACTCCCCAACCCAACGGTTTCTTCGACTGCAGATGGTACTTCAGCGGCGAAGACGATATGGTCTACACGCTAGAGGTCCTCGATCTCGATGCAGCTTCAACAACATATTTCTACGTCTTTGACGATGGATCTGCGGTTACCGGATCACAGGTCGCTGAACTGTCCGCCAACAACCTTGCCACGACAGTCATTGGATCAAGGAACACCCTTTTTGCGAGATTCCACGATACGTCATCGACTGATACAGCAAGAGGGTTAAAAGCAAAGGTCACTCTTAGGGGTAAGTTCAGTCTTCATTATTCCCCAAATTCGTTAGCGTTAGATTTTTTAAGATAAATGACAAAAACGATGTCAGTGTAAACGCATTGAAGCTGATATTGTAGGGTCCTCTGAAGAAGACCCTACAACCTGGGCTGATTTCTAAAATGAAAATGGAATATGCTAACAGTCGGTTCGGTCTGACATAGTGCGCGATGTATCAGATATTTTTATTGACATTTAAACTCTTATGATATCAAAAGGGCATCCACATAGGGGAATGACTGAATTGTTGCCTGAAATAACAAAAACCTTTTCCCTTCACAGTTCCTCCAAATTGGGACGACTCTTCTGCACTTGCCAGTTGCGGAGGCGGAATTCCCCTAGACTTTGACACTCGAACGTTCCAATTCACGACACCCAAGTACCCGGACACCCATGGCGACCACTTTGACTGCCGATGGTACGTCCAGAGTCCTTCGGACACCCTCGTCTCGGTGCAGTTCGTTGATTTCCTAACAGATTCGAATTCGTATCTGTCACTTCACGACGGAGTTGCCGTTTCTGACCCGGAACTGTTTCATGCTTCTGGGTCAGTTTACCCTGCTGTCATTAACGCAACTGGCAACGCCATGACTCTCCGTTTCTTCTCTAATAGGGCCACAACCGGAAGGGGCGCGTCACTCATTGTTACATTCTTAGGAGGTAGGTCTTGACTTTGATCCAGAAACAAAGTGAGATTCATAGCAAACAAATGCCCTTAGGCAGGACATTAATTCGCATTCGCCACTCGTAACCCCGGTGGATATTATTGGGTAACGTACCAGGAAGTAAATAAATATTGAAAGATTGTGCATCCTATCATGGAAGCCGGGTCAAAATCAGGGTATAGCGATCATGGCGATGGTATTCTACGTTCTGTATCCTCAGGAAAAGTGATAAATCTTGCCCATACATTGTATTTTATTTGATCTTTTCCTTCTGTCATCGCAGCTTCTCATCGTTCTTTTTTCCCCCTTGTCTTTTGCTTTCTTTTCCTCAGGGAATCCCCCCGCTAGTGATATCCGTCTGGTAGGTGGTAGTGGACCCCATGAAGGTCGTGTAGAACTGTACCATGATAACATCTGGGGTACAGTTTGTGATGATAACTGGGATGTCCAGGACGCCATCGTTGTCTGTAGGTAAGATTGATGCCTGTGAGACGCAATCAATATTGCGTCAGGAGTGGGATGGTTTTATTGATTATCGATCCAGAAACTTCTATGTGCCGTCAAGTTTCAGAGCAGTCTTCAGAAATCATCTTTCTAAAAATTTGCAGAATAATACTTTCCTCCCTTGTTAAAATCGATCTTCGGTATGGTCCATAGGAATGAGGGAATAAACCTTGTTATGAGGTCAGCTGTTTCCGTTTCAAGAAGAAAAGAAAAAACAGTGATTCTTAATCCAGAAAGTTTGTTCAGTGCTCGAGTTCTCTGGCTCGTTTTGCTGCCTACGATTACAGCGTTTCATTCAGTATTTTGTTTTTAAGTAAGTTTGATATGATGTAGAATACGGAAGGCTTATCTAAAGCAACGAATTCACTTTTCGGAAACAAGTATCAGTCTGCAAGAGTGATATACCTTTGTGCTTTATACAGGTAAAATTGAGTCAATGGCCCAAGTAGGAAAGTCTCAACATATAGGCCTACCCTTTCACGTTTTTCCTAGGATGCTTGGATACAGGACCGTTATCTCAGTCTGGTCAAGGGCCTACTTCGGACCAGGAACGGGACAGATATGGCTGGATGATCTAGAGTGCAGTGGGGACGAGAAGCACGTGATTAACTGCCAACACGCCATGCCAACCGGTACCAACAATTGTGGGCATTCGGAGGACGCGGGTGTTACGTGTGGAGAAGGTGATTACTATGGAGTAGCGTTCGAGGGCGGGATGGGGGGGGGGGGGGGCTTAAGCCCTTATTCATGTAAATGTTCTAAAAACAGCTTCCCTACCAATTCGGGGAATATCCTTTTCATATCCGTTTGGGCCCCAATCACGTTTCGACAACTTCATAAGTCCACTAGACCGCTATACAAGCTGGGCCCCTGCTTAATTTGCCGGTTGTCTCATTGGTGTATAAACATCGGTCAAAATTCATGAACTAAGAAATCAGTGAACAGAGTGTGGTGAAATCCAGCCTAATTTGGGGATAACCGCGGCAGTCTGACGTTCCATACATCAATGTTTTTCTCTAGGCCTTCAGTAAAAATCGGGGGGGGGGTGTGCACTGGCTCATGCCAGTCTAATTATCACGTCCAGTAAATATTACAAAGAAAAATTGATATAATTTTGATAGCCTACCGATTTTGATTTACATGGATTTATAAATGAAAAAGAAAATAACTCCTTCAAAGAATCTAACTAAACTGGTGTCGATGATCTCACATTGTACTTAGGTGCCGATGTCACTTGTGAGAGTAACTCGATGACGGTGCTCATCGACCGTGTCCTGCTCGCACACGGTGACGGTGCCGACGATGTCTATCTCCATGACGAGTCATGCCGTGGGTACGACCACGATAGTGTGAAAGTGGCGATCTCGACAACGTTTGATGGTTGTGGAACTGTAATGGAGGTAAGGCCGAAGCCTGGAATCGAAATTATAAATGTCGAAAGATTGGCCTGGCATTGAAAACTTCAACACAGCCTTTTAAGTGACGTAAAATTCACACTGTAACAGAGAAGTCTGGATAGTTTGGATGTATAGGATTTAGTAGCCTCTGACTGAAGACAAAGTTGTAAGTAGATTCTCTCAAGAAAATATTGCAATATTCCACATGTTCAAATTTCTCCAAGATCCTCTCGTCTTCTCCTTACGAAAATCGTAAAATTCGATATATGCTGTCCTTCTCCTCTTTCCTCATTCTCTCCTTTGACATTCATCTTTTTTTCATTGCTATTCGACCAGGAAACGGAGGACACTATCACTTTCTCCAACGTCATCACTTACTTCGAGCCCCGGTCCGAACACGGGGAGACGGTTACACGTGACTCCATCCTCCACATCCCGGTCACGTGTACCTTCAATCGACACGTCATCCTTAGCAACAGCTACCACCCACAAGTGGGTGTGGTCTCTTTCTCCGAAGTGGGCTTCGGGAATTTCACGCTGGAGCTCGGCCACTACGCGGATGCGAACTTCGACGAGCTGGTTGCCGAAGAAACGAAGATACCGCTTGGCGAACCGGTGTTCTTCGCGGTCAATCTTACCGCGGTAACGGATCTGACGCTGCTGATAGAGTCTTGCTGGGCGACGCCACACCCGTACCCCTTCGATCAGGCAAAATACCACATTATTAAGGACGGGTAAGGAGCTACATTGCTAATGGCAGCAAATAAATATTATATGCCAAATATTCTTAATAGCGTCTTGCTCTGTATGTGCTGCAATGAAGTGTTTGATGAGTGTACTGACATTTCTTGAATTCATTTATTTTGAAAACAAAGACAGAATGGTAATGGTAATGTAGTGATCACTGTCGTTCAGTTTGTATTTAACGTTTAACGTCATCTGTTTGATTGACCAATTATTGATTTAACTTCAGTCATGGTGTGTAACGGTTCTCCTTTATATTCCTCTCTATTTACTGCATGATATTAAACAGCTTAAAATGGAGACAGTCATGTTTTAGCTCGCGTCTGAAAACTTGTCGGCATTTCGACTGACACCAATTTGAACGAATGCACATTTGCTTATGTACTTTAGAAAACTGCATATTTCCCTTGTTTTGCATTAATGAACTTCACGAACCTTATGAAAATTCTAAATCTAATGTTCCTCTGAAGTTGTAAATGTTTGAGAGTATTATAAAACACATCAAATTCTTTCTATAATTTATTCTTCAGATGCGCTGTGGATTCAACTGTTGAGTTCTATGATGACAACATAAGCAATCCGTTGATGTCTTCATTCTCTGTGAAGGCCTTTGGTTTTGTTGGAGAATATTATCAGGTAGCAGCCGCCATGTTTTCTAATAAGAATTTTTATAATGTTTCCCCAGCAAAAGGATTTCTAGAGAGTTTTTCCGACATAACCGGTCCGGTGACTGTGGTGATAATATCTCCATGCTTTCCAAAGACAAAGTGGGTTATGGTTAAGGGAACATTAAACATGGTAAAGGGGAAGAAGAAAGTTTGCTCCTCCTGGGTTTAAGTTAAGAACTTTGTTTCTTAACTTGGGAGGCGCCATAGCTCAGTTGGAGAGCAGTGGTCTCGTATTCCGATGACCCAGGTTCGAAACTCAGTTGATGCCCTAGTGCCCTTTGGTATTAAAGGATTAATCCTCATTACCAGGTCCCTAGGACTTGAAGGGTGTCGGTCCTCTGGTTGCTTACTTACAAGAATTCATGCATATCTGTGAGATAAAACAAAAGCAAAACAAACCAAGTGTACATCGACCGCAAAGTTGGCAAAGCTGCCTGTATCCGTACAACTTTTGGGAATCCTCAAACGGTCCGAAAGAGTACCTTTTCCCTCATTTTTTTTCACAAAAATCATTAGGGGTTTACTAGATTTTTAGTTTTGTTCATGGTTAAGATGAATTATATTGTTTGGTCAACCTGGGTTATAGTCAAGATAATTGAGAACTCAGATTAACATGACATTCACCAAGGAGCAATTAGGTATAACTGTAGCTGCGTGCAAAATAGTAAAAGTATACAGATTTTTCAATCCTCACAAGGTTCGAAATAGATGTTCTTCCTCAACCATTTTAAGTTCTAAAGTCATAGGAAACAGAAGTTTTCAGTAAAGGTACAACTGAAATTCACAATAAAGAACCACGGCAGTCCCCGAGAACCCTCAATCAATGCACTAAATCATTCGAAAGTTTACATTTTTAAAAAGACGTACTGTCATTATATCTACAGGTTTTTATGCATTGTGAGGTGTTGATCTGCGACAGCACTGATCCTACTTCACGGTGTGCTCAAGGTTGTGTCAGGAACAGAGCCAGACGAGCCGCCGCTGCTGCCTTGGATGCGCGGGGTTCGAGCTCCCAGCCTCACACGATCTCGAACGGACCGCTTTCTCCTCAGCGGGAGCGGAGGAAGGCAGATGTAGGAACCGTTAAGATGTCAGCAGGTATAACATCATCGAAACTTCCATCATCATCATCATCATTGTCATCATTATCATTTTCCCTGTCATAAAGTTTATGATCATTATCAAAGTCCTTAACCGTGTTAACATCGTCGTCATTATCATCCTGAATATTATCTTCATTAGCATTATTACCATCATCATCATCAGCGTTGTCGTCGACGTCACCATGATCATGATCATTATCATCAACCTAGCATCATCTTTATCACACTGATTGAATTTATTTGAATTTGACCCTTTTAGACTATCATTGTAAATCAGTGGGGGGAGGGGGTTAGACCATGGTTAACTAAAATTAAAAAAAAAAAAAAACGGTTTCAGACACTTTTTTTCCTTCTGGGGACTAACAGGTGCTAGAATATCCGCCAGAATGGTTGTACAGTTCTCTCTCTCTCTCTCTCTCCAGGCAAAGCTGATGATATGAACAAGATGATGGCGATGGGAGTTTCTGGCATTTTGCTGGCGGCAGGCGTCATGATAGCATACGTCACATTTTCAAAAGGTCAAAGTAGGTCAAAAGGTTACCGAAGGCTGCCCGAGAACGACAGTCAGGATGATGACGTTACCTTGGAACCGTGATCATTGATCACTGTTTGGTGATAACATCTATCCCTTCAAATCCATCCATTCGTTTCTATTTTTCTGTCTTATTCTGCGATTCAACAATACTCTTAGAAAAAATGGTGCTGATTAGAACCTTTTCTTGTCCCACATTTAGAACCTTCTTCAAAGAACCATCAAAGGTTCTCTGAAGGGTTCTAAATGGGTTTTTAGGACAATAGTTGGTTGTACAAGGAACCTTTTCGGGTGTTTGAAAATATGAAGAACCCTTTATAGAACCTCTTTTGCTGGAGGTTGTAAATACGGGACAAAAGGGGTTCTATCTGGCACATTAGGAGTCAATTAGGATTATCATTTTGACGGTTAAAAAATTCGTTTGAAAAGATGATCAACATGCATGGGTGTCGATCCGGGGGGAGGGAGGGGGATGGGGGATATATCCCCCCCCCCCAATATTTTGAGTAGGGGGGATGGCCTGTATCATCATCCCCCCCAATAATTCACCATTAAAAAGAAACATGACCCCTATTAATACCCTTAAAAAAATAAAGTAAAAGTAAGAAGAAAAAAAGGAAAAAGGAGTAGAGAAAACATAAACAAGAAAAAGAAAAACCTGGAAGCTCTCGCTCGCTTCGCTCGCTCGCCTTTTAAGTTTCTCAACCAATGCTAGTTATAGTACTATCTTTATAACAGGAAATAGGTTTGCATCTTGCCTCTCTATCTAATGTTTTACTATTGTTCTACTCACATTTTAAGTACCTTAACCAAACTATTCTCATGAAAGAAAACCGGTTTGCATCTCGTCTTTTTATATAATGTTATAATATTCTTCTAGTCACAATATGTTAACTGCAAGGAGTCAAACGGCAAGAAGACCTAAACTAGAAAAAAAAAATCTAGGACATATTGGTCTGTTACCAACAGCCTATTCCTGTCATACCAAACATGAGATAGGAAGATGCCGACAAAATGTATATTACTAAAATCATGAGAATGGAGTGATAATACACTAAAACCTTGTCTCAGCATTTCAAATATCCACTTTTTTCTCGCTCGCTCGCTCTGCTCGCTCATAAAATCTGAAAACATGATATTTTCGAGTAGCAAGTACTCTGAGTAACATGCCCGAATATCACAATATTTTTGCAGCTGATGTCAAAGTATCCTCGAAGGAAAACGAATTGGGCATGCAAGCGAATTGGCCGAATATGTAATTGACATATCTTATACGCCTATAGTGTATTTTGACGACGCAATAATATTTTATCTCTAAAGAGTGTGTTTTTCCTCTCTCGCTTCGCTCGTAATATTTTTAAATAGGATGGTTTTTGAACAGCAAAAGACTGGACCAGCGAGGTGCTAGAATAGATTCATATTTGGTCGCAACGTGAAATATCTTAGAGGCTTATAGCGTATTTTGATGAAGAAATAATATTTTACCACCAAAAAGTGTGTTTTTCTCGCTCGCTTCGCTCTCTCGTATTATATACAGAAACAGGGCGGTTTTCACAGTAAACAATGCAACAGCAAGGTGATAAAATAGTCATATTTAGCAGCGAGGTTGCCAAATATACCATTCAAATAATCTCATAGGCCTAGAGTGTATTTTGATGACAAAATAATATTTCCGTCACAAGAACTTGGAATTTTAGCTCGCTCGCTTCGCCAGCTCGCAAAATAAGAAACAGGGTGGCTCATAAACTACAAAAAGTGTCAACTAAAAAAAAAAAGTAAAACAAGGTCCCTTAACATTCTATTCAAGTAATGAGGATCTACCTTGCGATATAGTTTGAAAACAATTTCTTGTGTGGTTAATTGGAGGGACGGTAGATTAGACTGAGAAATAGGCTTTGCTTAGTCGATCCTTCACGTTTGAACCCCACACCTTTTCCCGCTTGGTTTCTTTGCTCCCTCATAAAGGATATAAGGCATAAATCATCCCCCAACCTCGAACACAAATCGACACCCATGTCAACATGTCTTACCTGAACAAAGTAGTGATAATAAAAACTTTAGAAGGATGTTTGCGAGAGCTCAAATGAGAAGCCTTGAAAGTGCAAACAGATACATGTATGAAATATAAACAAAATGCTGATAATTTTGTAACAGAAACTTTTGAGAAGATGGATGTCATTAAAATGAACTACATCAATTTATTTTTAAGTTATTGTTCATATCATTGGCGTGGCATTTTGTTTGTTTGTTTGCAAAGATCATACTCAACATGCTCAAGCCCAGAAAGGTTGAGGACCTTCAATTATCTACTGAGTGGGATTGCACGCCCTAGCATCCGTAAGACTGTCACATCTCAGAAGGACAAGCTGAAACAGGAAAATGACCCTCGCCAACCTCTTTTCAGTTTTGAACCAACGAGAAAGAGGCTTAAATCTAGGCAGAGTTTGATGCACTTTGTGGAGGCACTGAACAAAAGCCCTGACAACCAGTGTGTCACATGGGAACAACCAAATAAAGACAATATTCACATCAGCCTTGCCAGCAAACAACTTCTTTATTTCTCAAAAGATCCAGTACTAAACTGACCTTCCACTCACTTTACTCCTTCAAAAATATTATCTTCACAACAATACCATCATGCCACTAAGGCTAACACATCTCCAACAGAACCTGTACTGATCTGATTGCGAGATAACCCTCTGCCACTAAGGCTGTTCAACTCGAACTGCCACTAAGGCTAACTACAGTACAGCTTTGCCACTAGGACTAACTACACCCTAACTGCCATTAAGGCTAACTACAACTCTGCCACTGCACTGACCTGATTCTGATGTAACTCTCTAACGCATCCCGACCAAATACCATCTCTTATTTACCTAATCTCCTTTGTTCACTCCTCAACATAAAATAAACACTTCCAAGAAAAATTAAAATTTCATTCTTCAACTGCAGAAATATAAACTACACTTTAATAACCATATCTTCGCTGATGCACTCCGTCTACCATTAGCGACGCAAATTGTCCACAGTAATTGTTCAAAGGATTCAATAGTTTTCATTGTCTCAATCGTGTCAACTTTATACATCACCGTGTGAAGTTCTATCTCTGCTCAATAGTTCATGCTCCTTCGACGAAAACAATGAAGTTATCATGACGACCAAGATCTCGCTGTCGTCGACCTCGCTGAACGGCACTTCACAAGCTACCACGTTGAGCTTAGGGGTGGGGTGCATCCTGCCCAGACTAAGTGCCATCTAGAATTGAATAACGTCCAAAAACACTCTCTACGATGTGGTTCTATTAACAATTCATCTATACATAGAGCATTTAATTATCATACAAAAACAGTGCAGAATCTATGCCATAAAAATCCTTTTATAATCTATATACTGTTCTACAACACTCTTTAAATCTCAAGTTTCTTTAAATTCTGACAAGAAACTGAGTTTTCTCAAAAGTTTTTGATCAAACGGCTTTAAGGATTTAACCAAACATTTTATAAATTGCTCATAAAGAATCATACATTCACTTAAGTGTCCTTTATCATAAATTATTGTTTCATTCACATACATGTCATTTCTCTCTTACTATTCCAAACCTTCAAAAACTACAAAGTCAACTCACCGGTGGTGCTGAATTACATATTAAAGATGATGATTACAACTGCTGAAATACTCTGTCAGAGATAGGTTCTTCTTCTCTGTTTCTCAAACTTGATAACTGAGATGACATAAAGACTAAAGAAATGATTAGAAATCAAACTGCTGAGAACAACCCATGCCCAAGGCATGTCCTTCTCTTCTAGCGGGCTGGGTGCGTCTGCCCCAAGTGCACTTTACTATACGTTTAGTATAAGGAGCATGGTCAAACTTCATTTGCATATTTACAACTGAAAAACTCCCAAGCACAAAAACCTATCCTGGGCTGAATAAAATAAGGCACGCATTTCAATTACCTCTGGCATTAGAGACACTATAGACAAGACCTCTTTCACACTAGAAAATTTAACCTCATTCTCCACCACTAATCACCATTTACCATCATTCACCACCAATGGCACAAAACCAAGTTTCTTAACTTCTCTCTTTTATCTGTCTAAATCTATAATTCTTCTAGGAGATACACAAGTAGTAAATACAATTCCAATTCCACAGTGACACAGTGTTTATCCCTTTGGTATGGTGGCCCTGAAGTACGCTCGACAACAGGTCATGTGCGACGTGAATTTCGCATCCCAGGTCCTGAATTTCGCATCGCAGGTCGTGAACTTCGAATCCCAGGTCATGAATTTCACGACCCGCAATGCAAAATTCAGGACCTCGGATGCGAAATTCACGACCGGCGATGCGAAATTCACGACCCGTGGCGCGAACTTTGCATCCCAGTCGTGAAATTTATGACCCGTGGCGCGACTTTTGCATCCCAGTCGTGAATTTCACGACCCGCGGCGCGAAATTCGTGACCTAGGATGCGAAGTTCACGACCCGCGATGCGAAATTCAGGACCTGGGATGCGAAATTCACGTCGCACATGACCTGTTGTCCAGCGTACTTTAGGGCCACCATACTTTGGACTGAACACGTCTTACTCACGCACCACATAAAGTGTCCAATATCAGTCCTAAGGAAACTGTACCCTCTGGCGCCAGCGAGGCATGGCCTTTCTGGTCCTGCTGCAACCGACCAAGAGCTGCTGTCAGAACCAACCTAGCAAAGTGGGGGTATAGTGAAAATGATGACACCATCACCTCCCGGTGTTGTCACTCTATATTATAAGGTGTAACCATGATCGTTCGGCAACCCAGAATTTGACTATTTCGCGGTGTTTCAAGTACATTTTCTGCCATTTTTACCCCCATTTGGCACAATACGGGTACAAATTGGCCTTTTAAAAACATCCCTATTTTTTGCATTCCAAGTACACTTTTACTAAACCACCCCTTTCAAATTCAATTCACGTATGAGTCAGAAATAGAAAATTGCCAACAAGGACCAGAAAAAACACCCCTCTTTCACCCCTTTCAAATTCAATTCACGTCTGAGTCAAAAACCGAAAATTGCAAACAAGGACCAGAAAAAACACACCCCTTTTTCAATTTCGAGTACAAGCTCATGAAAACAACATTTTTTTTTTCTCAAAATCGCGAACATACTAAAAAAAGAAGAAGAAGAAGACCCCTTTTTACGCGAAATTTCGAAGGATCATGCGTACACGAAGTCAACAGAGTGACAACACCGGGCACCACCTGCCTGTGTGGAGAGGAGCAGACTACGCAACATCTCCTTGTCTGCCCACTTCTACCAGCGCCTTGCACCCAAGGAGATCTGGCAGTTCGGACTGGAATCTACATTTCATAGAAAATTTTGTCGGTCGCTTGCTTCGCCCTGTTAGAAACAGAATGTTTTCAGACGGCAAGCGAGGTGCCCAAATAGAGTCATATTTGGCAAATAGGTGATTGAATGTTATTTAGATATCTTTTAAAAGTGTATTTTTGATGACGAAATAACACTTCTATCATGAAGAAGAGTGTATAATTTGCCTCGCTCGCTCGTATAGATGAAGGAAAGTTTCGCCTTTTTGGCATATAGACAATCGAATACATAATTTAGATATCTTATATGTTTAAATGTATTTTGATGACAAAATAACACCCATTCTATGGAAAAGATGTATTTTCACGCTCGCTGGGCTCCCTCGTATAATCTTCACATACGGATCGCTTCCGAAAAAGAATTCGGCACGCGAGGTAACCGAATATAACTATGATTTAGATATCTTACTGTTCTAACTGTATTTTGACGAAATAACTTTAAAAAGAACGTATATTTTTCCTCGCTCGCTGCGCTCGCTCGTATAATATTCAAGTACGGGATCGTTTTGGAATAACAGAAGAATTGGACAAGCGAGGTGACCAAATATATTATTTAGATACCTTTCGGCCCATTGTGTATTTTTATGAAGAAATCACCTTAACCATGAAAAGGAGTATACATATTTTTTCTCGCTCGCTCGTATAATATATAGGATAGTTTTTAAAAGCGAATGAATTCGGCAAGCGAGGTGACCAAATATATGATTTAGATATCTAATACTGGCCTAAGTGTATTTTGACGAAAAAACATGAAAAAAGGGTGTTTATTTTTCCTCGCTCGCTGTGCTCGCTCGTATAATATTCAGATACAGGATCGTTTGGAATAACAAAAGAATCGGGCAAGTTAGGTGACCAAATATATAATTTAGATACCTTTCGGCCCATCGTGTATCTTAATGAAGAATAATCACCTCAACCAGGAAAAGGAGTATATATATTTATTCCTCGCTCGCTTCGCTCGCTCGTATAATATTTAGATACAGGATGGTTTTTGAAAGCGAATGAATTCTGCAAGCGAAGTGACCAAATTTATGATTTATATAGCGTATAGGCCCATCCATCTGGTATTTTAATGAAGAATCATCACTTCTAAAACGAAAAGTAGGTTCATTTCCTTGCTCGCTGCGCTCGCTCATAATGTAAAAGTCACCAAATCTGGTTGAAATTGAATGAAAATGTGTAGGAGAGACGAAGGAAAATGTGATAAAGACACACAATTGAAAGTGCCCCATGGGCTTTATACGTTTTCAGTTAATAGACGTTGGTCGTCGGTAATCGATAGCAATGTTTGTCGGTAATCAGTGGCCCTTACACCCCCCCCCCCCCCCCCATTAAAAAAGGTCTCGCGACGCCCCTGGGAAGGGCAACCATAACATATATTGACTAAACTTAATAACGCTCCCATTTTTAAACATTGTTGATGCCCCTGAACTATAACGGTACATTTTCCGATGTTCTTCCTCCCTTCCCCCGGCGGGCATGCTGACAATGTTGATCGACGCCCCTAGTGTAGACGAATGTTCTTCCGAAAACTTCGTTCGACCCCATCAAATAGATTCAGATTCAGGTTCACTTCGGTTTTATCAAGACTCAACAAAAAGTCCGAAGACTAAAAGCGTGAGTTTACAAATTTAAAACAGTTTACAAAGTTTTTAAAAAAAATAAAAAACATATCAATATAAGTACATGGAAAAAAAAGAATAACCACGGAAAATGCGTCATTGATACATATTAAAATTCTTTATTGGATACATATACTTGTATATTGTTTAATAAATTTTTTTTTTTCAAAAGCTCATTCTCTGTAATCACTTCGTTTATGGCCTCTGAATTGCAGATGACTATCTATTTCCAACTTCATATAGTTATCTTCTTCTTTATGTGCCGTGCCAGAGTCTGACGTTGGCGGCCATGAGTCTGTCCTATCTTGAGCCCTGTAACTCATATCCAACCCTTAAACACACTCTCTCTCTCTCTCAAATCCATGTCAGAAATGTGTAATATTCAAGCTCTTATTCATATACAGGTTGGAATTTAAGGAACGGAGAACGGGCAGCACAATTCCGAAAAAAAGTAATACTTTTTTTTTTTTTTTTTTTTTTTTTTGTGCGCGAGATCTAAACACCATTTGGATTTCATATGAGATGCAGTCCCGCTACGGCTGTTACTTTACCCCTGAATCCGTCAACTCTTTTATGGTTAACCTAACAAGAAAATAGAGTAGTTCACTGATGTTGGAAATCGTCACGTTTTATTCCATGGAACCAGAATCTCCATCCCGTAGCCAATCGACCCTTTTTCAAACATGAGCAAGAAGCAATAAGTGACGCAAGTTTGAACTTTTAGTGCAGTTCATTTACTGCTGCATTTCTTGTCATTATGAATGTTGAGATGTTTATCCCGACGAGTCGAGGGGGTGTTTCCTAGTTACGAATGACTTTACGAACAACATGAATATGGCAAGCCAAATGGGATTCTCATTCTCTCATCATAAATCGCATCGGCTAAAGGTGAAATAATGCAGATGTGGATTAGCATTACTATTGTTTACAAACATTTTTATTGCGAAATATATATTTTTTTTCTCCAAAATTTGAGGTTACGGAAAATGCAGTCACACTTTGTTAAAAATGTCAGGAAAAAATTGGGCATCCCATTTGGCATTTCATATTCAAGTCGTTCGTAAAGCTCATGCGGAACTTTACGAACAGCTTTATGAAACACCCCCAGGAAAATCAACACAAGTACGAAAACCTCCCTCTCGGACGGTTATTCCCCTCCCCTGGAAGTTACTAAATAGCAAAAACAGACCCAGAGGATAAATGTCCGGGAAAATGTCCTGAGAGCAGTGGGCTGGGGCGGATTAATTGATCGGGGGATAACTGTCCGGGGTTAATTTTCCTCGGAGGATAATTGTCAGGAGGTGAAGTTGTCCAGAGAGGTCATTGCCCGAGAACTGTGTACACTGTGTACAAATAATGGCGATTCTTGTTCTGACTCTTCTGTTTTTGTGTAATACGTCATTTTTCAAAATAATGTCCTTGCTTTTTTTGACGAAATGGTTGAGTTGATCAAACATTTAATTTGATTTAGTTCGACTGGTTGATTTATTCATGAACATAAATAATCATGAATGATACAATCACATGTTCAACATTTTTAGTGGTTACAGCTCGTTATTCCGAAGGTTCGTTAGTCCAAAGGTATGTTAGTCCGAAAATGAAAAAAAGGTTTGTTATTCAGAAGGTTCTTTAATCTGAAAACGAAATAAGGCTATATTACTAAAATCATGAGAATGGAGTGATAATACACTAAAACCTTTTTTAGCATTTCAAATATCCACTTTTTTCTCGCTCGCTTGCTCTGCTCGCTCATAAAATCTGAAAACATGATATTTTCAAGTAGCAAGTACTCTCAGTAACATGCCCGAATATCACAATATTTTTGCAGCTGATGTCAAAGTATCCTCGCAGGAAAACGAATTGGGCATGCAAGCGAATTGTCCGAATATGTAATTGACATATCTTATACGCCTATCGTGTATTTTGACGACGCAATAATATTTTATTTCTAAAGAGTGTGTTTTTCCTCTCTCGCTTCGCTCGTAATATTTTTAAATAGGATGGTTTTTGAACAGCAAAAGACTGGACCAGCGAGGTGCTAGAATAGAGTCATATTTGGTCGCAACGTGAAATATCTTAGAGGCTTATAGCGTATTTTGATGAAGAAATGATATTTTACCACCAAAAAGTGTGTTTTTCTCGCTCGCTTCGCTCTCTCGTATTATATGCAGAAACAGGGCGGTTTTCACAGTAAACACTGCAGCAGCAAGGTGATAAAATAGTCATATTTAGCAGCGAGGTTGCCAAATATACCATTCAAATAATCTCATAGGCCTAGAGTGTATTTTGATGACAAAATAATATTTATGTCACAAGAACTTGGAATTTTAGCTCGCTCGCTTCGCCAGCTCGCAAAATAAGAAACAGGGTGGCTCATAAACTACAAAAAGTGTCAACTAAAAAAAAGAGAAGAAAAACAAGGTCCCTTAACATTCTATTCAAGTAATGAGGATCTACCTTGCGATATAGTTTGAAAACAATTTCTTGTGTGGTTAATTGGAGGGACGGTAGATTAGATTGAGAAATAGGCTTTGCTTAGTCGATCCTTCACGTTCGAACCCCACACCTGTTCCCGCTTGGTTGCTTTGCTCCCTCATAAAGGATATAAGGCATAAATCATCCCTCAACCTCGAACACAAATCGACACCCATGTCAACATGTCTTACCCGAACAAAGTAGTGATAATAAAAACTTTAGAAGGATGTTTGCGAGAGCTCAAATGAGAAGCCTTGAAAGTGCAAACAGATACATGTATGAAATATAAACAAAATGCTGATAATTTTGTAACAGAAACTTTTGAGAAGATGGATGTCATTAAAATGAACTACATCAATTTATTTTTAAGTTATTGTTCATATCATTGGCGTGGCATTTTGTTTGTTTGTTTGCAAAGATCATACTCAACATGCTCAAGCCCAGAAAGGTTGAGGACCTTCAATTATCTACTGAGTGGGATTGCACGCCCTAGCATCCGTAAGACTGTCACATCTCAGAAGGACAAGCTGAAACAGGAAAATGACCCTTGCCAACCTCTTTTCAGTTTTGAACCAACGAGAAAGAGGCTTAAATCTAGGCAGAGTTTGATGCACTTTGTGGAGGCACTGAACAAAAGCCCTGACAACCAGTGTGTCACATGGGAACAACCAAATAAAGACAATATTCACATCAGCCTTGCCAGCAAACAACTTCTTTATTTCTCAAAAGATCCAGTGCTAAACTGACCTTCCACTCACTTTACTCCTTCAAAAATATTATCTTCACAACAATACCACCATGCCACTAAGGCTAATACATCTCCAACAGATCCTGTACTGATCTGATTGCGAGATAACCTTCTGCCACTAAGGCTATTCAACTCGAACTGCCACTAAGGCTAACTACAGTACAACTCTGCCACCAGGACTAACTACACTTTAACTGCCTCTAAGGCTAACTACAACTCTGCCACTGCACTGACCTGATTCTGATATAACTATCTAAGGCATCCCGACCAAATACCATCTCTTATTTACCTTATTCACAACAATACCATCATGCCACTAAGGCTAACACATCTCCAACAGAACCTGTACTGATCTGATTGCGAGATAACCCTCTGCCACTAAGGCTGTTCAACTCGAACTGCCACTAAGGCTAACTACAGTACAGCTTTGCCACTAGGACTAACTACACCCTAACTGCCATTAAGGCTAACTACAACTCTGCCACTGCACTGACCTGATTCTGATGTAACTCTCTAACGCATCCCGACCAAATACCATCTCTTATTTACCTAATCTCCTTTGTTCACTCCTCAACATAAAATAAACACTTCCAAGAAAAATTAAAATTTCATTCTTCAACTGCAGAAATATAAACTACACTTCAATAACCATATCTTCGCTGATGCACTCCGTCTACCATTAGCGACGCAAATTGTCCACAGTAATTGTTCAAAGGATTCAATAGTTTTCATTGTCTCAATCGTGTCAACTTTATACATCACCGTGTGAAGTTCTATCTCTGCTCAATAGTTCATGCTCCTTCGACGAAAACAATGAAGTTATCATGACGACCAAGATCTCGCTGTCGTCGACCTCGCTGAACGGCACTCCACAAGCTACCACGTTGAGCTTAGGGGTGGGGTGCATCCTGCCCAGACTAAGTGCCATCTAGAATTGAATGACGTCCAAAAACACTCTCTACTATGTGGTTCTATTAACAATTCATCTATACATAGAGCATTTAATTATCATACAAAAACAATGCAGAATCTATGCCATAAAAATCCTTTTATAATCTATATACTGTTCTACAACACTCTTTAAATCTCAAGTTTCTTTAAATTCTGAAAAAACTGAGTTTTCTCAAAAGTTTATGATCAAACGGCTTTAAGGATTTAACCAAACATTTTATAAATTGCTCATAAAGAATCATACATTCACTTAAGTGTCCTTTATCATAAATTATTGTTTCATTCACATACATGTCATTTCTCTCTTACTATTCCAAACCTTCAAAAACTACAAAGTAAACTCACCAGTGGTGCTGAATTACATCGTAAAGATGATGATTACAACTGCTGAAATACTCTGTCAGAGATAGGTTCTTCTTCTCTGTTTCTCAAACTTGATAACTGAGATGACATAAAGACTAAAGAAATGATTAGAAATCAAACTGCTGAGAACAATCCATGCCCAAGGCATGTCCTTCTCTTCTAGCTGGCTGGGTGTGTCTGCCCCAAGTGCACTTTACTATACGTTCAGTATAAGGAGCATGGTCAAACTTCATTTGCATTACAACTGAAAAACTCCCAAGCACAAAAACCTATCCTGGGCTGAATGATACAAGGCATGCATTTCAATTACCTCTGGCATTAGAGACATTATAGACAAGACCTCTTTCACACTAGAAAATTTAAACCTTATTCTCCACCACTAATCACCATTTACCATCATTCACCACCAATGGCACAAAAACCAAGTTTCTTAATTTCTCTCTTTTATCTCTCTAAATCTATAATTCTTCCAGGAAGATACACAAGTAGTAAATACAATTCCAATTCCACTGTGACACAGTGTTTATTCCTTTGGTATGGTGGCCCTGAAGTACGCTCGACAATAGGTCATGTGCGACGTGAATTTCGCATCCCAGGTCCTGAATTTTGCATAGCGGGTCGTGAACTTCGCGTCCCAGGTCATTAATTTCACGACCCGCGATGCAAAATTCAGGACCTCGGATGCGAGATTCACGACCGGCGATGCGAAATTCATGACCCGTGGCGCGAACTTTGCATCCCAGTCGTGAAATTCATGACCCGTGGCGCGAACTTTGCATCCCAGTCGTGAAATTCACGACCCGCGGCGCGAAGTTCGTGACCTAGGATGCGAAGTTCACGACCCGCGATGCGAAATTCAGGACCTGGGATGCGAAATTCACGTCGCACATGACCTGTTGTCCAGCGTATTTAGGGCCATCATACTCATACTTTGGACTGAACACGTCTTACTCACGCACCACATATAGTGTCCAATATCAGTCCTAAGGAAACTGTACCCTCTGGCGCCAGCGAGGCATGGCCCTTCTGGTCCTGCTGCAATCGACCAAGAGCTGCTGTCAGAACCAACCTAGCAAAGTGGGGGTATAGTGAAAATGATGACACCACCACCTCCCGATGTTGTCACTCTACATTCAAAGGTGTAACCGTGATCGTTCGGCAACCCAGTATTTGACTATTTCGCGGTGTTTCAAGTACATTTTCAGCCATTTTTACCCCTATTTGGCACAATACGGGTACAAATTGGCCTTTTAAAAACACCCCTATCTTTTGCATTCCAAGTACACTTTTACTAAACCACCCCTTTCAAATTCAATTCACGTATGAGTCAGAAATAGAAAATTGCAAACAAGGACCAGAAAAAACACCCCTCTTTCACCCCTTTCATATTCAATTCACGTCTGAGTCAAAAACCGAAAATTGCAAACAAGGGCCAAAAACAACAACAAAAAAAACCACCCCTTTTTTTCAATTTCGAGTACAAGCTCACGAAAACAACTTTTTTTTTTTCAAAATCGCGAACATGCTAAAAAAAAAAAAAAAAAAGGAGACCCCTTTTTACCCGAAATTTCGAAGGATCATGCGTACACGAAGTCGACAGAGTGACAACACCGGGCACCACCTGCCTGTGTGGAGAGGAACAGACTACGCAACATCTCCTTGTCTGCCCACTTCTACCAGCGCCTTGCACCCAAGGAGATTTGGCAGTTCTGCCCCCCCCCCCCCCCGTGCCATGCAATGCATCCACCACTGGACTGGGATAATCTGAACACTATGAACATGACGGTCAAAGAAAGAGGACAAAATAAACAACCCCTCATTCTACCCTTCACAATGGTTCGGGTAGTCGAAAGAACATCCCTTCACTGCTATTATGTTTAATCAGCAGTTCCAGGTGAATATGCATGCGACACCTGTTCCACAAATTTTAGACAATAGCAGTGAAGGGATGTTCTTTCGACTACCCAAACCATTGTGAAGGGAAGAATGAGAGGTTGTTTATTTTGTCCACTTTCTTTGTCGTTCATGTTCATAGTGACTGATCCGAGATGAAGATACTCAAGCTGCGCAATAGCTGTATTATTATAGCGCCCCCATCTCAGGTGTCAGCAGCCGGAGTTTCGATTTGGCATTCATTTTATATCGACAACTTTCTTGGCTAATGGTATTTCGCCAAGTAAGTTGATTTAATACCATTTAATCACCTTCACTGTTGACAAGGGATTTATGACATACGAATTAAAAACATTCGTGTTTAAATAAAATGCCATCATGAGTCTGGAATACACTGACATGCGTCTTCACTTCTAAATTCTCTCATACTTCTTCCTCTTTGAGTTCCTTTGCTTTATTACCCTTTTCCTTCCTTTAAGGAGAAGAGCAATCTTCTTCTTCTATGTAAAATTTATTTTTCATGGTAACCAGAGTATCATAATCTCTCGTGTCAATCAAAGTAAAGCATTCACTTACATACCTCCTAACTCGCCTTAAGTCCCCCTTTCTCTCTCCCTTCCCTCATTCTACATGCTTTACCCCGTATTTTTCTCAGTCTCTGTCTCTCTGCCCCCTTCGTTCTCTGTTTTCCCTCTTTCACACCCGAACACACGCACATTAGCTCATATCCAACCATTAAACACACTCTCTCTCTCTCAAATCCATGTCAGAAATGTGTAATATTCAAGCTCTTATTCATATACAGGTTGGAATTTAAGGAACGGAGAACGGGCAGCACAATTCCGAAAAAAAGGTAATACTTTTTTTTTCTTTTTTCTTTTTTTGTGCGCGAGATCTAAACACCATTTGGATTTCATATGAGATGCAGTCCCGCTACGGCTGTTACTTTACCCCTGAATCCGTCAACTCTTTTATGGTTAACCTAACAAGAAAATAGAGTAGTTCACTGATGTTGGAAATCGTCACGTTTTATTCCATGGAACCAGAATCTCCATCCCGTAGCCAATCGACCCTTTTTCAAACATGAGCAAGAAGCAATAAGTGACGCAAGTTTGAACTTTTAGTGCAGTTCATTTACTGCTGCATTTCTTGTCATTATGAATGTTGAGATGTTTATCCCGACGAGTCGAGGGGGTGTTTCCTAGTTACGAATGACTTTACGAACAACATGAATATGGCAAGCCAAATGGGATTCTCATTCTCTCATCATAAATCGCATCGGCTAAAGGTGAAATAATGCAG
>CM057165.1:18453399-18460899 GCA_029962745.1 Echinometra lucunter | reverse complement strand
AGTTCTGTCACCTGAGGGGTGTTTCATAAAGCTGTTCGTAAGTTTACACATGACCTTACGAACGACCTGAATATGGAGTGCCATTTGGGGTGTCTAAAGTTTTTCCTGCCGTTTAACAGTGTGCCTGCATTTCCATAATCTCAATTAAATTTTGTCAAAAATATACTTTGCAATAAAAAGTATTTGTAAATAACAGTAATGTTAATCTTCGTCTGCATATTTCACCTCATTTGATGTGCAAGGCATAATGATCGAGAGCCCATTTGGCTGCCATATTCAAGTCGTTTGTAAAGTCATTCGTATCATTACGAACAGCTTTATGAAACAGCCCACTGCTACTTTTGTATAACATTTGTATAAATTTGGTAGTTAACTATTTAATTCGAGGCTATGATTCAGTATCATGTTGCAATTGCACATCGCATTTTATAAGTTATAATTATAAAACTTACGAAGTCGCATACATCATTTTACAAACCACTATTTCAGAACACAGTTCTACTGTTATTCAAACATGTCTAAGGCATTGAATGAAAGTCCACTTCTACGAGTCTACAGAAGTCTTGCAATGCTGCTAGATGACAATGTGTGCTTATCCATCATTTGTCAGTCCTAGTAAGGAATTTAGCTTTGATTAGAAGGAAGTTCTGGCGGTTTCTTGCGATTGTTATCGCGCCTGTTATTACACGAATCGTAGTGGTTGCGACGTGTTGGAGGAGGCTTTTGCGGCTTTGTGTTGGGCGGGGAATACCGCACTCGCAGGTTTGACTGAGTCTGAGCTGCATGTCCGCATGCGCAGGCGTACACATTTGAAACACACACTTTCGTAAAGTTTGCATGAAGAAGATATAGATTAACGTATTGAACATACTGTTGCTCATTGCCAACGCTTCGACCATGTAAAACACAGTATTGATGGTCTTGTACGACGATTCCCAGTGCGTTGTAAGGTAGAAATCCCTGGTAATGGAGAAGCCGTTGTACGGAGCCCAACAAAGGCGAATAAACCAACGACTATAATGAGCATGCGTATAGTACGCCTCTTAGACGCCTCTGCAGACGCTTCTTGTTGTTCTGTCAGGTGATCGCAGGGCACTTGACGAAACCACAACCGCCTCGCTATCAGAAAGTAAATAATGCACATGAGGAGGAGGGGAAGAGGAACTCGCCTATGACGAGGAAAAGAGTATGGGCTTTGAGGGCAGTCACATTTTCCAACCCATCTCGCCACACTGCGTCATTGTTTGTCCTCCCGGTATCTCAATAATGTACGTCTTGCTGTAGATTGTGGTTGGAATTACGACTGCGGCGGAGACTATCCAGATGAAGATGAGAATGGTCATTGTCGTGTTGTGGGTCATCCGAGGTCGGAGAGGGTTCATTATCGTCAGATATCTACATATGGGAGAGAAAAGATAAAAGATAAGGATACTTATAATGATTTGAAATTCCTGTTTGACAACAGGCAATGTGACATATTTGCTGTTGATTGGGGAAGCAAATGGAGCAAATACAGTTTAGACCGTATATATATGGCTGTTTGTTTAGTGTTCACTGTACTCATACTGAAGCGATTACCAAATACTAGCCATTGATGACTTCAGGTTTCCTGTTTTCCCTATAACTCTAGGTCAATTTGCAACCCCCCCCCCCCAAAAAAAACAAAAACAAAAAAAAAATCTATATAAATGAATAAATAAATGAATAAATAAATAAAATGACAAAATGACAAATAAAAAAGAGAGAGAAAAGAAATGGGGGAACAATTTAAATTGATCTAAAGCAAAAAAAGAAAAAAAAAAAAAGATCTGACAACCTGAAGTCAATTTATAGATTCCAATGGTTATACTTCAAGTTAGCTTGCTGACCTAAAAAGCAACCCTAGGTAAACTTTGAAAAAAATTGAAACATTTTCATCTTTACCCTGTCCCTTCCACCGCCCCTATAACAAAATTGAATTATTAAAATGGAAGCAATACCCCTTGGTTACCAAATACTAGCCATTGATGACTTCATGTCAATTGTTTGACCTAAACTCTAGGCAAAAATGTTCAATAACTGAACAGGCAGACATACATTACGGCCTGTGCTGTATTTGCTCGTAAAATTGTCTAAATTCCGTTGTCTACTTGAGGTCTGCCGACTTGAGGTGGCCAGACCTCAAGTCGACTTTCATATGGGTATTTCCATTGCTGCATATACGTATATTTACATATTATAACAGCACCCTTTATGTATTATTTTACTATCCAAAATGAGCTTCTACTAACATGAGTTATGCGGAGTAATTTTATGAGGCTGGGATGGCAACTTCTGCAGAAGGCAAACGCAGTGTTGCTGATAAAGTCGTTTGAACTTCAGACAGGACATGATGCAAGTCCCCATTTTTCCTGAATGCTGTTTGCCACTTTCAAAAATTGTTCGGGTTTAAAGGGTTTCATTTATCAAGTACATTACATCACATCCAAGGAGTGCTAGTAAAATGGGGAAGGTCTGTGATCAGAGAGGTAGAGGTGTTGTGGATCAGTGGATAAGTCTCCGGACTTTGAACCACAGTGTCCGGGGTTTAAATCCCACCGCAACGCTCGCGTCTTTGGCAAGATGTTTATCTACATTTGTCACTCTCCACCCAGGTGTAGTAAATGGGTACCCGGTAGGAAGAAATTCCTTGTATGCTCGAGCGCCTGATCAGGGTAGCCGTGCTAAAGCCGGGGTAATGATATGCAGCACTTAAAACATTTGTATTAAGCGCTATATAAATGTTGCATATTATTATTATTATTATTATTATTATTATTATTATTATTATCATTATTATTATTATTATTATTATTATTGTTATTATTATTATTATCAGGGCCCCGTTTCATAAAACTTGTTATCAGTAAAACTGCCACATTTCTATGACAAATTTGCACTCAGCCAATCATGCAAGGATTTCAGTAGCTTATAACAGTTATTGCAACTTGTTATCGATAACAAGTTTTATGAACCGGGGCCCAAGTCAGACCTATTATCCTTGTCAATATTATGCTAAAGACTGTTTGTACTTAAAGGGAATTCTTTTTGCTTGTCCTTCCCCGTCTGACGTTGTCAACCGTTTTTCTTCCTTTCAAATTCCTTTTCCGATTAATCTGCATCTTCTTCGCCTTCTTTAAAATTCTTCCCTCCTACTTCAAGTCCTTCTTCTCCTTCTCCCCGTCTTCATGGTGTTATTCTTCTTGTTCTTCTTTCTTCTTCTTGACCTTTTTCTTCTTCTTCTGCACTTTCCCCTTCGTCCTCGTTCTCTGCTGCTCTTATTGTCACCGCACCCTCAAAACGATCGTCATCTTTTCTTAATTTCGTGGGGTTTTCTCTTTTTTTTTCCAGTTTGTTTTTTCTTCCACCTCCGTCAGATTGAAGGTTATTGCATATACATGTATATTGTATTGCCGAAGGCTCATCAATACCACTGTCAAAAGTGAGAGACGCAATATGAGAAATGCCATCATAAAAACCATTCACACTGAAATTGGCATTCATGACTCTCACCCTTGATCTACTTCTCATAGAAATGCCATTACTGTAATCTTCGGCACAGAGAAGTTTTGACCTCTTTCAAAAGCGAAAATTGCCTGTCGTTTTATTTTGTTTGCGTCCCTTTTTTCACTACTATTTTTTTTATGGGTCAAACAGTACAATACAACGAGGCTAATTACGGAATTGCCCTTGTAAATGTCAGTGCTATACATTGAAGTCCCAAAACTGACCGATAAACAACGATGGAGTACTAAATGGTTCCGACAGCTGTGATGGAATCGTATAATTTTAAAAGTTTCGTTTGTTACTAAATGAATATTTAAAATTACAATCCCCTCTTTGAACATAGTGAACGTATGTACAGGTAATGCAAACCGGAACGCCAGTGGTTTCAGTAATGCACGTCATTATCAAACCTCAAAATGATGCTTTGTGTAATTTAGCAATTCTACACGTTAATGTAAATGATGAAGTGTATGAAATCTGAAAGTTTAACCCTAGTCCAAACACTATACCGAACCATACCATTAACCAAAGCCTAACCTAAAACGCTATTACGACCCCTATCCTAACCATGTATCTTTTATGAATAAAACCTAAAGAAATAATTATTGTCAGATTGTCACCGGAGCATACGTCAGGTCACCGTTTCGCGGAGGAGGTGAGGTTCAGGGATGTGTGAACCTATGGTATGGGAACTCTTCCACCCGAAGTACTCAAGGCGCCATTGTCTGCGCTATTACCTGCCTGCGCTAATCAAGCCTGTGATGACATAATGCATGGCCAGTAATTTCCTTTTATTGACTTATCCATTAGAAAATATTTAACAAAGCATAAAAGCTATCAACTAAAGCTGTTTTACATTGTAGTCTTGTCCTGTGATTAGGAAGCAAAGTTGCACTGTTCATACTTTTGCATTTCACATTGAAAACCGCGCCAGTCATTGACCAAGGCATTACTTGCCCCCAACAGACTGACGCCCATTCATGAAATCCAAGAAACTGGGGACCTTTCTGACTTTGAATATACCGACTTCTCCTTTCCAAAATAATTCGTTGCGCCTGTACTATACGCTTCCGCCCATACCGTCAATCATCACACCTGATTTGGGCCATTCCATTTTGTGCCTCAGGTAGTAAAGCACACGAAACTGGTGATGTCGGAAATTCGATTGGCATTCTTCGATCTCCCCCATTATACCACCGAATACCAATGCCAATCAGGACATCTGATATCAGCAAATACCATAAATACAAAAAGTCATCCATTCGACTATGACGTCAGCAAGGAAGAAGCCTCATCTCTAACGATTCGCCAGCACCCAGGGGAGCGTTTCATGAAGAGTCTTGTCGGTTATTTTCACCGACTAATTTGCTCTCAGCCAATCAGATGCAAGGATTTTCAGTAGCTTAAAACAGTTGTCAGTGAAAATCACTGACAAAACTCTTCATGAAACGCTCCCTAAGTCAGGTATTCTCATGGGACTGGACAATTCAAAAGGAGGACAAATAATCCGTGCCCTAAAAAGATGAGAAAATGTCGAATGCAATGGATTTATTGGTTCGCAATTGGAGTTGAAAGCTGATTGCTCCCCTTTTCTCCCCCAAATGGTTCCCATCCTTCGTGGCTGGATTCAGGAAATTTCGTACATCATTCATAGAGGGAACGACACAAGACCGAAACAAAAAAAAAAAAAAATAAACAAACAAACAACAAACAAAAAAAAAAAGAAAAATATAAAAACAAAGGAGAAAACAAAAACAAAGACAAAAACAAAAAAAACAAACAGCAAACACAACTACAACAAAAACAACATTACCCTGGATGGCCGGTTTGTCAATGTGAATAATATATCCATCTTATCTCTCATTAAACAAAAGCGACACATCAAAGAACATCATTTAAACCATTGAAATGCCAGTAAGTACAGCCCGAGAAAAATTCTACTCAATAATACATTTTTAGTACTGTTTTTCCCTCACGTTTGTGTATTCGTTTGTTTATTTGTTTGTTTTTGTTTTAAAACTCGTTCTTCAAATGGCGCGATATTCATCTACAGAAGTGCTCTTGTGCACTGTTAGAAGTAGACAAGATTTTTAACTTCATAGTGTGTTCACACTGGCACCCTAAAGGTGTTGTTTCCAGAAAAAAAAAAACTTAGGTTGTTTATTTTTCACAGACAGCCTACAGGCGGCGCAGCGCAGATGGTGTCAACAGAGTCATTTGACGCTGGGTATCATATTTAACGCATTGTACTGACAACGCCGAAATACCTAACACCGTTTGGAGAAAGACATTTCGCCATAAAAACCATGCTTGTTAATAAACAACATGGATCGGCGTTTATGTTTATGAGATAGAGCTGTCCATGATAAAGTGGCAAAGTGCAAAATTTATATGAATTCAGGCTGGCTGCTGAATTATAATGCTAAGAAAAGCTTTATAAGTCTAAATTTCAAAGGCACACTCTAAACGAAAAAGGAAGAAGACATTCATGTCATTTTTTTGAAGAACACGCACACATTTTCTGATATTTCATACCTTCCATTCATTATGGCAAATACAGGCACATCAAGAAACAAATGAGAAAATAGACAAATGGCAGTGTGGATGTAGGAATAAGGTATTAGGCGGATAAAAGTCACCTTCTATGATGACCCGTCACGTCACCTGGAAGAAGCGTAATGATTTGAATGCCATGTTCAATAATTTACTGCAATGTTTACACCGTCCTTTCCCATCCTGTGTTTGAATAGTATCATACTCACATGGCACGTTAAATGCCGTGCTAGTAGCTGACGCTGACATGCGTCAAGCAAATGGTGCCGTGTGTACAGTGGATATCATGCCCATTCCACACGAAGAGTTATTGTGTCTGCGCTTCAAATTATCTACAATAATGAAAGCTAAGATGGCAAATATGGGCAATAAAAAGTTTTCACAATTTATTCATATCATCCCCACAGAGTGCGACTGTCGGCCAATTGACACTTTATCTGAAAAAAAAACCAACAACAAGTGTAGTCACGAAGAAAATATTCGACAACCGAATCCTTTTCGTTCGACAGTCAAATGAATTTGAAAACAGGGGGTTGCTTTATTTGGTACAGGAAATCTACTGTTTCAATGGTCCATTGTTGGAATATATGTAAAAGTGGGGCAAATGTCGATCTACATACTTTTTTTAATTGGACTTCTTGTTAAATTTCATCCTCACAGATGATGTCAAAGACTGTGCCATTCGCTGACACAATATGGGGTTGGGGTTGGGGTTGGGGTTCTTAGTTTGATTTTGTTCCATTTTGTTTGTTGTAATTTTGTTCGTTTTTATTCGAGAGTGAAACTATTGCTTTAGAAGGACTTCCCTTTTTTCAAAGACATGAAAGTCACGTTCCGAGATGCCCTTGTTACAAATAGGTGAGGACAATGTCGGCATGTCCTCTCTCTTAATTCGACATATCCCAGGATGGTCATTACATTGCAGTGGGCGAAAGATGGGCGTCAAAGACACGTGCCTCGTAGCCAAAGGAAGCTCGAAATGTTACCCTCTATCAGCAAGCAATCAGGATACCAAACTCTCTCTCTAAGAGCTCCTCAGGGGTCTTGGTATCCAGCCAAAGTGGTCCCGATTGCCCCCTAACTAATGGCAGAGGAACCCCGAATTGGCACCTAAAAAATGGTGATGGATGACTTCAAAGAATGACATTTGTGGAGTAATGAGACGGCAGATCTTTCTTTCTTTCTAGTTCACGTCAAAGCGCATTAGTGCGAGAAATGAATCTCGAGTTTCCGAGAACGCCTCATTTCCTACCGAGGGAGGGGGAAAAGAGATAGAGAAGGGGAGAGAGAAACATAGGAGAATAATCGTCTTTAAGGTATTTCTCGAAAGTCGTTGAGAACATGCTCATTCTTAACTCATTTGATTTAGAAGATTTCACTTTATCCACATATCGTAATGCAGGCGAATGGACAATCGAACAT